>CM060199.1:13317703-13813115 GCA_030562195.1 Nipponacmea schrenckii | reverse complement strand
GTTTTCAATTCGTTTATCAAACCTATTTTTCAGGGATGTTTTAAAGTTAGGATCCTCCAAACCATGGGAGGACGTCATGGAACTGTTTGTCGGTAGTCGTAAAATTGATGCTCAACCATTAATGGAATATTTCAAACCCCTCATTGATTGGCTGAAAGAACAGAATTCTAACGAGACAATTGGGTGGAATGAAAACTGTCCAAACTGTGCTACAATTAACTCTTCTGTATTTTTATCTAGTATTTTTGCGTTTTTATCCTTGTTCATATCACGGTTATTTTGTTGATTGTCAGTATTATAATTTTATATTTTTCATGATGAGGGGAGGTCGTGAGAAAGGCGGGTATTTGTTTTTCACCATATTCCGATATCAATCACGTTTTGTACTGTACAATAAGAAATTGACCCTGAGACCATCATCCAAAACAAGGATTTCAGATCTAACGATCTTCGTCAAAACAATACTTTTTCTAGTCAAGATAATTGGTGTACTCCAGGACTTTATCCCATTTCAGATCAAAGTTGTTGATGTTTTGTTGCTTTATGGAAGGGAATAGCTGCCATAATTAGATGACACGAAGAAGTGTCTAATTCCATTGTAATAAGTCAAATGACATGTGTTATAAAACAAGATACTTTAATATCAAAAGACATATATGACAGCTTTTGTTAAAGTAAACTGTTTTAAAACAAAAGTTTTATGTTAAACAATAATATCACTCTTGTTTTTGTAGAATATAATATTACTAAAAACATATTACTTTAGGTGTATGTCGCAAAATCCCATCCATAACACATTGGTTATTTTTTACGCGCAGTTTCTCTTTTTACATTTCACTTTTGTCATATCTATTTTGTCGTATCTTCAACTTTCATGACATGACCATCACGTGACCTAAGAAATAGAAATCATTCAAGAAATACTCTCAGAGGTATTTATAGTCTTGTTCTTCATGACAGACGGTGAATGAATTTTCGCCACCAATTTCCATGATAATAATAATAATTCTTTATTTGGGTCAACAATTTATTATGCATAAAATTTTCAATTTCCCATTTAAGTTCGACTGTTGAAGCCATTGCTTAAACTGTCTCGCTGCTAAAGCCCCTTCATTGCATCTAATTATGGCAACTATTCCCTTCCATATTTCTTGCTCAAGTCTAGTTCCCATATATGATCAAACTAAATTGTTGGCATCCTTTAAACAATTTTAAACCAATCAAATAACCTGTTCAACAATGAAAGATTTAAGATAGTCAAATATTGATTTCGTTGTCCTGTAACAGTGTATTTGATTAGATATGTAAGCAAAGTTTCAACTGTCGTTAAACCATAGTTTATATCATGTTTTTAAAGCAACGTTTGTACATGCGTTGATTCTCGTCATTATAGACTAATGACCTCCCTTGGCAAACCATACGTCACTACTAATGTATCCAATCAGTGATCTCGTAACATTTGGACTAATTCAAAATGGCTGCCTCCATTGATTCATTGTTTTTTATTAATTCAGAATAAGTTGAATTAACGAATGTCTGAGCGAAACAAGAAAAAAGCGATGCAGGGGCTCAAAGACATTTTTTTATGTGTACCAAAATAGGTAGCGGTAAATTACTTTCTTACTAATCTGTCCCGGTGGTTATGCCAGAACCAGACTTAAACGGTCATCCATTTTTTTCATAGTACGGCCTTGACCTTATAGACTCGATTATCCCAGAATCAAAGTGTAACTGAAGATCTTAAGTTTGGTCCATCAAACAGTTCCCGCAATAGTTTGTTACAAGAAATCTATTTGGTAGAAGGGTAAACTTTCGATCAATCAAACTCAGTGACGAGAATCTAGGATTGTGAAAGCAACGCTTGGTTCATGCATATATCCAACGTTGCTTTAGGAACAAGCGTTTATATAGGACTCTGCAATAAAAATAAAAAGATTTGTAAATTAATATTCGGGTTTACCCATTCTAAATGACTTTTGTTATATGAAACATGTAAAAGATTTTGATTTAACTATTCCGATGTAATATAAACTGTATGTTTTTGTACTCCTGATGTATGCGGCAAAAAAAAAGTATAATAAGTTATGTAGGCCTATTCTGTGTCGCATTTCTCGTAAAAAGGGAGTAACATATTTGACTACTGTTACAAGTAGATATTGAAAGAAAGATTTATCTAAATTTATTTACATTAATTTGGCTAATACTCTTATGGAAAATCAAGAGTTCATAAATAAAATTTAAAAACAAGAACACCGTGTTATATTTCAAACCCGATATATACCCTACATATCTTTAGATATGTAACTCACAAATTTATCTCGGCGTCTATCTTACAAGCTCATCCATACAATGACGACGGTTAAATTTGGACTGATTCTCCTGGTATTGAATTATGCACACAGCGAGTCAATAACTGATGAAGCTACAGCACGTGAATTTGTCGAGGAAGTGAATGCACGTTCAGAAGTGGTATCGTATAATTATGTGTCTGCAGCATGGAAATATAACACTAATATTACCACAGAAAACCAACAGGCAATGGTAGGTCATTTTAATATCTTCCTCGGAATCCAAGTTTTGCGTTTTGCTTTTCTGCATCAAACCTGTGAAGCGTTCAATGTGCGCTCGAGTTTATAATAGTGTTAACAAACTGTAACTGTTAAATTATAATAATAAAAATAAAATTTTTTTTATTGTGTCAAATACACAAGGACATGGCCCTGTTTAACAATAAGCCATGCGGGCAAGACAACGAATGATATGAATAAAATAATAAAAAATAAAAAAAAAACAGAGCTGAGTACAGCGCTATTCCTGGCTTACAAATTTCTCCCCAAAATGCCTTTTAGTAAAAAGACAATCTGTGAAATCCTTCAATCTGTTGAAGAGTTAAGTATTATATACAGCATATATTTTCATTGTTATGTGCTTGAAATCAAATTTCTACCTAAATTCTCCACATTAAACTTTCCGAAATAATATGCATTATAATTGAAAAAAGCGTTTTAAGATAGTGATGTGGACTATTGTGCCACAACAATAATCAAAAATCAGAATTATAATGTGTAAATTCACATCTATAAATTAATGTTTAAAATAAAATGCATAAACAAGATTTGTAAAGAAAGTAATTTGAGCGGATCAAAGGTTTGTATGTTACAATTTGTATCTTATGTAACGGCTCATACGTGACTTTCAATTTATTTTTTTTCTCAGGTGATTTAAATTATTTAATATAGATAAATAATCTGTTTTTGTCTACATTTGTGATTTACACCGGAAGCAGGATCGCCCTAGGTGATATTGAGAAACCGGAAGTCCCTCGTAGAAACTGGAAGTGATTTCTGATGACACATTTGTTATGGTATTTTCTCTATATCATGTTTCAGATCGATCCGATAATTAGCGCCCGAATTTATGTTTAATTCAATTCATTTCATTTCTACTTTATTTGACACTGCAAGATCGGGAAATAATATAGTTTCCAAACTTAATATGTATGTGTAAATATAATGTATAATTATAACATATTCATTTTAAAAATGCTCAAAATGAGTCTACAATGAATCAGTGGATTTCTCCTCTATAATCGAATAAATACACAACACATATATATTATATGTACAGCAACAAGTATTTTGTATAAAAGGGCTTAATAATTTAAAGCTTATTTCTAATGGATTTATCGTTATAATCATGGATATCGTTGATATTTATGACACCAAGTGAAATCTTGAACATAAACACTGCAAACTGTGGAATGTTAAATCCATCGTGAGAGGTTGTGATCTTCTAGTGAAAGCTGATAAGAATAATAACTATGATGTGGATTGTTATTAATCAGGTTAATGAAACTTTTCCAGGTAGACGAAAGTCTAAAGCTGGCGCTATTTAACCAGGAGGTGGAAGCTAATGCTTCTCGATATGATTGGAAGAATTTTAATGATGCCGATTTAACTAGATTGTTTTCTAAATTAGTGGATATTGGAACAGCTGCAATGACTGACAAGGTCAAATTAGAGAGAGTGAGTAGCTGGTATTTTAGTCTGTACTTTTAACTAGAACCACATAAATCACTGGATTCAGTAAGCTACCATTCTATCCCACCATCAATAGTGTCTGCAGAACTTTGGATTGGGTTGGACCAGCCAGGGAGGTCAGGGAAATACTTTGAAATAAAAATTAAATCAAGCCTTTACATTAGTATAATTGATATATTAAGTGCCTAGGGTTCGAATTATGAAAAAAATAACACCTAAAGCCACGGTTTTTGAGAACCATTTTTTTTTATTTTAGCTGAACAACATCATGTCAGAAATGGAAACTATCTACAGCACTGGGAAAGTCTGTTTGACCGACAATAATTGTCTCGCTTTAGATCCAGGTAGGTTTATAGATATGAAGAGTGTTAAATTAGAACACGATTATGGATATACTACTCCTTCCTTTAATATTTGGAAATATTTGGAGAGTTATAGATGTCAGCATTTACTATATATACTTGTTATTCTTACCTATTATCATTAGTTTGTGCATGATAAAGATTCTTGTATGTGAATTGAAACGCTGCAAATAGTAAAGGAAGGAGTAGTATATCTATAATAGTGTTGTAATTTAATGTTCGAACTACTTCTAAATGTCATTCAAAGATTACATGAAGAGTGTTGTAAAATATACAACAGGATACGTGATGTATAAACAGTTAGAATCACGTTATTAATTTTAATCTTTAGAATGATACATAAAACTGCTATCAAATATCATATTATTCTTTATCACGAGGTAGTGTAATTTCGTAAATATAATGACTCCGACACTCCCCCCCCCCTCCCCATGACCATATTTGGCCTATATTTCTAGATTTAACTCGACTGATGGCAACCTCCACTGATTATGATGAACTGTTAAAAGTATGGAAAGGATGGCGAGATGCGACTGGTGCCAAGATTAAAGATTTATATGTAGAATTTGTCAGTTTGAGTAATGAAGCAATTGTTCAGAACGGTAGGTATCGACTTAAAGGTGTTGATTAAGGAATATAAATGTTCCTTGTCTTTGTATATAACATTAAGGTCTACTTATTACTGCAGGTATGATTGACTGAATTCGCTAGCGTACAGTTCAAATTGAATCACTGACTTCTAAAATTCAAGAAAACTGTCAAATGATGTCAAGGTATAGGACAATATTTTGAACTTCCCACTTGCATAGTCGTATATGTGAGGAGCAGGTGATCAGTCTTCTCATCGAAAAAATTACCATCTTCATTAACTCCCGTAGGGTAGCAGCTCGTTTCACCGTTTTATTTATCGAAGCAGATTGAGTACAAATAAACTCGTCGGTAAAACGCGGAATCGGTGGGTAAAAGGGGTTCATGGATGGAACTGTCGGTAAAACGCGGAATCGATCGATTAAACCGATTAATTAACCTAAAAAGTAAAAACCCTGTGTTGGTTATGATCGGTCAATTAAAGAAGACAAGGTGGGACCGTCGGTAAAACCAATAAACCTAAAAAGTAAAGACCTTGTGTTGGTTATGATGTTATCAGTAAACTGTCAACAATGACAGTATTTTTTTTTCTTACTGAAACTACCGGAATCGGTCGGTATAAGTTGGTTATGACTGGAGTCTTCGGTAAACCCGGTTGGTTAAACGATACCCTTGTTATCAGTAAGCTTTTCATTATTTGAATTTGTCGGTGAAACGCGGAATCGGCCGATAGAAGGTCATAGATGGAGCCGTCGGTAAAACCGATTTGCTAACCAAAAGAGTGAAAACCTTGTGTCTGTTAAGATCTTATCGGTAAACCGTTCGTCTACATTAAAGTGATTTTTACTAAACTTGTCGGTAAAACGCGGAATCGGTCGATAATGGACGGTCATGGATGAGCAATGGAGCGTTCGGTAAAACCGATTGGCTGACCGAAAGAGTGGAAACCTTGTGTCAGTTATGATGTTATCGGAAAACTGTTCGTCTACATAAAAAGTGATTTTTACTTAACTTGTCGGTAAAACGTAGAATAGGTCGAAAAAGGCTATATAAACCATATGGTTTTCCGTTGAAAATTGATAATTTTTTACCGGTGGAAACGACTTCCAAAATCGCGTCAGATATATTCTCCGGGTTTCCTAGTTAGTAAGCCTTCAGGACTTGCCTTTCACCTTTCAGTCCCCCTTCTCAGGCATATACTAGATACACCCCTGATTGATATGGTTTTCAAAGGTATATGATTTGCTATAACGATGGATTTCGTTCGTGTATAATGTATATATGTATAATGTGTAGTGCGAGTAAGTTATTTTTGCCCCCGGAAGCACACGTGTTCGTCGGTAAAACTTAGACGTTCAACGTGTTCGTCGGTAAAACTTAGACGTTACAATCCCCCCCCCCCCCCAGTCAAAAGGTCACGCTACGCCCCTGCAAATAAATTATGTACCTTGCTAATGTCACCTACATTTGATTATTTTTTAAAACTAGATTAAAAGCAATAAGGCTTTTGAACGTATTTCAGGATATCCTGATACTGGTGCCTATTGGAAATCCTGGTATGACACACCCACATTTGAAGAAGATTTAAAATCTCTGTTTGAAACTCTGAAACCTCTCTACGTCAACCTACATGCTTATACCAGAAAGAAATTGAAGGAACGATATGGCGCTGATAAATTTCCTGCAAGTGGACATATACCTGCTCATATAATGGGTAGGTTTGGTTTTGGATAGCGACTATCTTGAAATAATTATTGACATAACTATGTAATATTATATCATAATCCTAAGTGACATGTAGGGCTAAAAATCAGATTAAATAACGGAAAACAATTCATGGTATACAACTCCTTGGATTTATTGTACCGTAAACAATATGACACTTAAGACTGAAACTGTACAATAATTCACATAGCAGGATACCATAAACCTGAGTTGCGTTTTTTACACGTTATTAGCAATTTTGATATTACAAAATAAACATAATAAGCTATGTGGACCTCCTGAAAGCCCCACTTAACCTAGCAAATTGTGAGTATGTTATGTATCATCAACGTATATATACCCCCTCAATCCTCAACCCCTCCCTCATATCCCTATACCTCTCTCTCCACACACCCCTCCTTCCACACACACAGTACTTGAAACTCAAAGTCATAATAATTTATGTCAAGTATCCGAAAAACTGTGTTTGTTTTAGGTAATATGTGGGCACAGACATGGAACAATTTGTTTAATTTGTTGGAACCATACCCAGGGAAAGATGATATTGACGTTACACCACAAATGGTTCAACAGGTATAAATTCATTTTTATATATTAAAAAAAATAATATAAGGTTAGTGGCGGCGCCAGCTACTCGAGATTGAGAGTACAAATAGGAAGCAGGATGAAACGATGAATACTAAAATTGACCGATTACAAGCAACTTGATCAACAGCTTGTTGTTTCCATTTTCTGACATATGATGTTATTTATACATGTGGAGCACATAAATGCTTATGTTTTCTCCTTTCTCCGTGATTTTAATCACGTCACATGGTGTGTTCTACTTTTTATGTAATAATTTCTTTTAGAACTATACAGCAGAAAAAATGTTTGAAGTTTCTGACGAGTTTTTTAAATCTCTTGGAATGATAGAGATGCCACCAGAGTTCTGGAACCACTCCATGTTGAAGAAACCTACTGATGGAAGAGATGTTGTGTGTCATGCATCAGCCTGGGATTTTTACAATAAAAAAGACTTTCGGTAATTTTTTGATACGTAATATAATATTTGCTCTGTCAGTTTAAATTTCTACAACAGAAAGAGACTTATTATGCCCCCACGGACTTGTCTGTCCACAATATATTGATATATGGATGCGATAGATGCTACTGTTCAGAAAGGATAACAATGACATTGAATGGTAACAACTCATCCGAAATTACCAAATCCAATTGTATGTTATGCCAATTTTGTTGTTAAGCCAGCAATGTTCATTTTTCTTTGTGTGCTGTTGTTAGTAAGAGAATATTGACAAGCTGATTGAAGTTTGAGAAAAATATTTCAGAGTAAAACAATGTACAGATATAACAATGGAGGATTTGATAACGGTCCATCATGAGATGGGACATATTGAATATTATTTACAATACAAAGATCAACATGTTGTTTATAGAGACGGAGCTAATCCAGGTACCTTTAATTTCATACATTGAACACAATGTACATAAATTGTCCATCGTTACTGTATGTCCGTCGGAAGGTACTTTAGAACTTTAAAATGCGAACCCAAAAAGCATATATCTATACTCCGTGGATTCTCTACATATTTTACCTAAAATGTAAAATTTTCATTATCAACCTAAAGGTGAATCTTGTGAAGACTCATTAAAAAGTTATAAACAGTAATTGTGAGTTTTTGTATTCGTTATAAATGAATCAAAACAGCCAATAAGCCTTTTTACGCCGTCTAGGTTTCTCACTGTTTTGATGACTTTTAAGGATTCTCTGGAATTGAAAACTTCTATTCCAGGTTTTCATGAAGCAGTAGGAGATGTAATCTCACTTTCTGTACAAACTCCCAATCATCTGAAAGCCATCGGTTTGCTACCGGAAGTTACAAATGATAAAGGTAAATAACGATACAAATACCCATTGTTTCCAAAACAGAGCCTTTCTCCATAATAACATAATTTTTAAGTACAATTCTCTGTGTTGGTGTTCTGAAATAGGGCGCCTGTATTTGACTACAGCTCATCCCATCCTAACGTTGTATAGCATATTATTAAAGAATTGAATCTTAAGATGAAGATTTTGTTCACATCTCCACGGTATCTAAAGACTGAAGGTAGATTAAAACCTGTGTCATTAGATTTGACTTATGCATGTCTCGTTAATCAAGTTAAATTAGAACCGGAATTGATAACTGTTGGTTGAAGTAATTTTGTGCGAGTTGTCACACAAGCTTATATCATGATTACATTCCTAGAAGCTGAAATTAACTTTTTAATGAGGATGGCACTACAGAAGATCGCCTTCCTACCATTTGGGTATCTGATAGATCAATGGAGGTGGAGTGTTTTTAGTGGAGAAACAACACCAGCTAACTACAATCAGAAATGGTGGGATCTCAGGTATAGGCTTGGGCAGGAGATGACATGAGATGACCAAGACAAAACTTATTTTACAAGAGCTTTAAAAGTTCTCATAGATTTTGTCCTTGACCAATCCTCTTGGCAATGCTTTTACAAAAGACCCTTGTTTCAAACTGGTTCACGTTTTTTATAGATATATATTATTTGCATTTCTTACCAACAAAGCCTTGATCAAACGGCTTTGCAATGAATAGTCAAGGTTATGCTTTTTAAATGTTAAGTGGTATTAATAATTATTGGAATATTGAATAAAACAGCTTTACTGTGGATGATTCAATTTGTATTTCTTAGATGTGGTCTACAAGGTATATCACCACCAGAAGACAGAACAGAAAATGATTTTGACCCTGGGGCAAAATTCCACATCCCTGGTAACACACCTTACATTAGGTGAGTACCCTATAAGTCTGTTAAAAATGTAACTCCCTGATATTCGACTTTGAGTAACAGTTTGTATCGTTGTTTCACATATAGAATTACGATTATAATTTCTTTCTAGGATGTTGGTGGGTTTTTTTTTTAATATTCAAGATATGTCAGTCTAAGACCCTTTCTATAAAAAGAGTTTTTTTTTTAATATTTCAGATATTTTGTGAGCTTTGTGATTCAGTTTCAATTCCACAAATCTTTATGTCAGGAGGCAGGACAAACTGTTCCTCTACACCAGTGTGATATCTACAACAGCACTGCAGCTGGACAAAAATTGAGGTAAAGAATTTTGGTAAAATATCTTTATACTCTTATGGGACCCTCGACTTTCAGATTAGCGAATAACGGCTTCTCAAAGTATCACATTATGTTTCAAACAGGCCTACAGGCCCTACAAGTTCTTGGTCGTCATATACGAATTGGATTTCGACACTTTTATGGCCACCCATAAAATATCACATTTTAAAACACTTCGTCTAATCTTCATAAATGTTTCTATTTCATAGCGATATGTTAAAATTAGGTTCATCCAAACCCTGGCCTGAAGCAATGATGATGATAGCCGGTGAAGACAAGATGAACGCAGCTGCGTTGATGGAATATTTTCAACCCCTGACCACATGGTTAATAGAACAAAATGGAGAGGATATCGGCTGGGAAGAAAAGTGTCCTCAGAAAGAAAAAGGCGATCCGAATTCCTCATGCGTCGTAGGCATGTCCATTGTTGTTTTGTTGTTCCTTTCCTTATTCCGATATATATAAACTTAACTTTACGACTGGTAGTGATAGATCATTATAGCTTTTTCAGTGTTATGAAATTACCAACATCATACCGACCAAACAACACTTACCAGTCGTAAAAAAATGGTAACATTTTTTAGCTATGTTCCTTATCATGATTATGTTATATCATAACTATCTGGACTGAGTTGGATAGATGAAGTTTAACAGAAGGGAACAAAACGATTCATTCTGTATCGACTGATAACGGCCCAATCTTGTCTGGATTAGTATGCTAGTAACTCTTGACGAAAAATAGAAAAAATAAGATAAATACTGATAAATTGTCAAAAAAGCTAGATTGAGAATAAAACTAGACTCTTAGATATTTCTGTGTCTTTCTTTTGATCAACAAATTTTCTCACACAAATACAAAAAAAAACAGACAAAAATATTTCAATATTCAAGAAGAAATTGATCCTGAGACCATCATCCAAAAACAAAGGCTTCAGATGTAACAGTCACCTTCAACACAGACATCTTTTCTAATTAATGGGTGTACTCCAGGATTATATTTCCTTTCAGATCAAAGTTGTTGATGTTTTGTTTCATGCTCTGGTCTACTTCCCATATCTGATCACATGAAATTGATGTACATCATTTAAACAATATTAAACCAATCAAATAATCTGTTCAATAATCAAAGATTTCCTTCAGAAATGTTAGCATTTCTCGACAGGTAGCATTTCTCGACTATTCGTAGTTAAATATTGATTTCATTGTCCTGTAACAGTGTATTTGATTAGCTACTGAAGTAAAGTTTCAACTGTTGATTTGTATCATATGAAGAGTTAATATTCGGGATTTACCAATGGCAAATGACTTTTGTTATATGAAACATGCAAAAGATCTTTTGATTTAACTCTCCCGATGTAAATATGCACTGTGTGTCGTACTATCCCTGATGTGTGATGCAAAAAATACATATCATTCTAAAGCTATGTATTCTTTGAACGTCGTGTCGTATTTCTCAAATAAAAGGGAGTAACATATTTGACTACTGTTGCAAGTAGCTATGATAGAAAGATTTATCTAAATTTATTTACATTTATTTGGTAAAAAAAACCCTTATGAATATTAAGTGTTCATAAATGAAAATGTTAACCCCTTGAACCTTGATTTTAAACCCCATAAATACCTCACAATATAAATAACTCACAATTCGTCTCGGCGTCTTTCTGACAAGCTCATCTACACAATGACGACGGTTAAATTTGGAATGATTCTCCTGGTATTGAATTATGCACACAGCGAGTTAATAACTGATGAAGCTGCAGCACGTGAATTTGTCGAGGAAGTGAATGCTCGTTCAGAAGTGGTATCGTATAATTATGTGTCTGCAGCATGGAAATATTACACTAATATTACCACAGAAAACCAACAGGCAATGGTAGGTCATTTTAATATCTTCCTCCAAATCCAAGTTTTGTGTGTAAATTCACATCTATAAATAAGATAATAGACTTTTTTGCTAGCGTTTGTGAATACACATAATGTATTTTACAGCATATTCATTTTAAAATGTTTAAACTTGTTCAAAATGAGTCTATACTGAATCGGTTGACTTCTCTGTAAAATCGAATAAATATATGCCACTTATATATTATATGATTTACAAATAGACCAATTTCTAATGACTTTAACCAATCTGAACATTCCATTGAAGACTTGTTGATTATACCAATTGAAAAGATACAGCCTATGCCAAACACCAAGCCAAAGCATATAGGATTACAACGCGAGAGAAATTGGATGGACTATATATATTCCAATGATAACCAAATTATACCCTTTGTTGCCACCTACAATTATAATGTCACTAATGCATCTCTCATTGTCAAACGTCACTACCAAAGCCTTCATAACCAATATTATCCTCATGTCTACAGCAAGAGAAGTGTTACAGCTTACAAAATAAATAAAAATTTCAGCAATATCCTAGTTCATGGTTGAGTCAATCCTCAATAGCCTTAAGATATCTAATTTCTTTTATTTTGAATCTACTACATTGGACTCTTAATTAGCGCTTCTTAATTTATTATAGGTACTTGAAAATATTTTGATAATGATTATTGACATATCAGAAGAAAATTGATTCTTATATTTCCAGCTATTTCAGTTGAAGAAATGAAAGTACCACAGTTAATATTTCAAAGACATCCATAACTAACGCATCTGATTATCCAAACCTTGATCTTGCACCTTGTTATTTATTAATCTTTACTTTGTGACCTAGGCCAGAGGTCATCTTCTCATCACCATCTAACACTAACAAGTATTTTAATACCAGTGCTTAATAGTTTAAATGATAACCAAGTCTAATGGATTTATCTTCATAATCATGGATTCCGATGATATTTATGACACCAAATCGAATCAACTCTGAAATGTGTGAAAAAAAATTGAAATGTTATATTATAATTTTTCCAGGTAGACGAAAGTCTGAAACTGGCGCTATTTAACCAGGAGGTGGAAGCTAATGCTTCTCGGTATGATTGGAAGAATTTTAATGATGCCGATTTAACTAGATTGTTTTCTAAATTAGTGGATATTGGAACAGCTGCAATGACTGACAAGGTCAAATTAGAGAGAGTGAGTAGCTGGTATTGTAACACCCTTTCTATCCCAGGTTTCTTTGCACCTATCAGGAAAGACAGGACTGACTAAAGGGGTGGTTGGGTTGCTCTGTTTATTCGAAATACTTTCTTCACTAGGCGAAGAACAGATCTGGAAGCCGATACAGAGGCCATTTCGATTGAAACTAAATCAAATAAAGTAAAATTAATTTAATTTTAATTGGAACATTTCACAGACCGCCAAATTTCAGAAATTTAATCAGTAATTTCATACTTAATTCTCAGCATCTGACCAAATTTACAGTTTTTATTTTATTTTTGGCGACATTAATATCGACTTTTTTACTATAAACGATTCTTTTCTTTGCACATCGACGGACTTATTTGATATGAATCAAATTGTAAACAAAACTTCACCCATATACGAAATCTGACACTTAAAGACACTTTAGACTTGATAATAACAAATTACCCAGATTTGGTGCTTAAATCTACTTGATCAAACTTTTATGGTCTTGGTAATAACAAATAGCCCAGGCTTTGTGCATGAATAGAATTTGTGGTGACCATCGGCCTGTGTTTTGTCGTTTACACTTATCGAAACCAAAATTAGCAATTCAAAAACTTATCTGGGACAATAACATTAAAGGACTGTGACATGACGTACTGAGTAAAAGTTCGGATACTGTCGACAGGGATAACATTGATCTATCAGTTGTCTCCTTTATATGTGAGGATAGCCAAATCCAATATTCGAAACAAATTTGCAATAAGAGATGAAGCGAATGATGCAATGAACATGGATGAAGAATGCAATTAGAATAATGAGAAGAAAGAAAAACAATATTCATCGATAATCTGTCGAAAAGATTGGGAAACGTTAAGATTAATCAGGTACAGGTACATTATGCGGAAAAGCAAAAAGGAATAATATGAAAAACTTGATAATACAATTCACGATCAGAAAAATTAGGGATCCAAAGATTGGTGGCAACTTATCATATGTAAAGGATCGAAAATATTTCAAAATCTGAAATTTCTCCACTTGTTTACAGGACGTTGTTCTGCATAACGTTTTACATAGTCCGGCTTAGTGCAGCTGGAATTAGAGGAGACTTACTCAAATGGTTTATAAATTATCTATCTGATAGAAAACAAAGAGTTGTTGTAAGTGGAGTCTCCTCTGATCCTAGAACTGTACAAGCTGGTGTCTTGTAGAGCTCCGTCCTTAGTCCTTTATTATTTTTGATTTATACTGTATAAATGTTATTGTAACAAATATAAGATGCAGCATCAGACTATTTGTAGATGACACCAGCTTATATTTGAAAATTGGTGAGTCAACAGCTAGGGCGATTGTCCTAAATGAAGAATTAATATTTACACCTAAATTACACAATCATCAGGTCTCACTTTTCAAATGTGAGATAAGCACATAAATAAGATGTTAACAAAATCTGGAAGGGCTGTTAATTAGATGTGAAATATTGTCTTAATGGGCATTCATTTAAAACTATTTGTTTTTCATTTATCTTACCTATCTTCGATTATTGTGACGTTACATGGGATTGGTGCACTGTGTGTTAGAAAACCTTCAAGTAGACGCACTTAGGACTATAAGCGGTACTGTTAGAGGTACCAGTCAAAGGTTATTATACCAAGAAACATTTGTAGTAACGCAATAGATAAACGATATGACGATATCGCCATAGATTAATCATGATGTATAAAATGCATCACAATTTAACTCCATATACCTTTCTAACCTGAAACAAATAAATGATAAACCATAAAATTTGAGAAATACCAACCAATACAATACAACTGTAGGATTGAACTATTTTATAGATATTTCATACCGTCTGGAGAAAGGACTGACTTATCGGATAACTTAAAAATTAACCTACTATAAATTATTTTAAAGCAGCTCTAAAATCAAATGTAATCCTATCTTGGCTCTCGAAAAAATCAAATTCTGCATGATCGCCTTTGTCTTTCTTGTAGTAACCTTAATGGACACAAATTCCGACGACACGTTTCTGACAATCCTTCCTGCTTTTTTTTCCTGCACGTATAACTTCCTCTTAAAACCTATCGATCTGTCAATAAATTTACTTCTTTTTGGTACCACATGTCAAGAATCATCTTTAATCATATTCGAGTTTAAAAAGACAAGTTTAAAATATAAAAGTAAAAATCACTACCATATTAGAAAAATTGCATATTGTAAATTTGATGGCGTTTTCGTGCCATCGTAGGGGAAATACTTTGAAATAAAAATTGAATCAAGTCTTAAAAGTATTATTGAAATATGAAATGTCTTAGGTTCGAATTATGAAAAAAAAATATCTGAAGCCACGGTTAATGAGAACCATTTTTTTAAATTTTAGCTGAACACCATCATGTCAGAAATGGAAACTATTTACAGCACTGGGAAAGTCTGTTTGACCGAGAATAATTGTCTCGATTTAGAACCAGGTAGGTTTCAACACATTGAATACTAGTATCGTAAATATAATCACTCCGACACCCTCCCCACATTCTCCCTCGTCTCTATTTGGCCTATATTTCTAGATTTAACTCGACTGATGGCAACCTCCACTGATTATGATGAACTGTTAAATGTATGGAAAGGATGGCGAGATGCGACTGGTACTAAGATTAAAGATTTATATGAAGAATATGTCAGTTTGAGTAATGAAGCAATTGTTCAGAACGGTAGGTATCGACTTAAAGGTGTTGATTAAAGAATATAAATGTTTCTAGTTTTCATATGCCTAACATTACTGCAGATCTGATTGACTGGATTCGCTCGCGTACAGTACAAATTGAATCACTGTATTCTAAATTACAAGAAATCTGCCAAATGATGTCAAGGTATACGACGATATTTTGAACTTCCCACTTGCATAGTTGTATATGTAAGAGGAAGGTGATCAGCCTTTTCCAAAAAAAAATTGAATTCCGGAGGGAAGCAGCTCATTTCACCGTTTATTTATCGAAGCAGATTGACTACCAATATATGAAACAACTATCTTTTACATCGATAACAACTTAGGTTCACTAGTAGTAGATTAAAACTAATAAATCTATAATACGTATTTCAGGATATTCTGATACTGGTGCCTATTGGAAATCCTGGTATGACACACCCACATTTGAAGAAGATTTAAAATCTCTGTTTGAAACTCTGGAACCTCTCTATGTCAACCTACATGCCTTTACTAGAAAGAAATTGAAGGAACGATATGGCGCTGATAAATTTCCCGCCAGCGGACACATACCTGCTCATATAATGGGTAGGTCTGCTCTTGGATAGTGACAATTTTGAAATAAATCTTCTACTCCTGAGATTTGTTGTATGATATATATGACATAAGACTTTGAACGTCTAACCCCTGCACACACAACCTTCCCTCCACACACACAGTACATGGGACTTAATACAGACATTGGCATAATAATTTGTAAGTGAATGTATGTGGAAATCTGTTTTTGTTTTAGGTAATATGTGGGCACAGACATGGGACAATTTGTTTGATTTGTTGGAACCATACCCAGGGAAAGATGATATTGATGTGACACCACAAATGGTTCGACAGGTATAAATTTATTTTTATACGCCCACACATAAGTATGGGTGTATATATTGTAATCGCCCTGTCGGGCAGTCCGTCGGACCGTCCGTCGGTCCGTCCGTCAGTTCACATTTACCTCGTGCTCACTCTACAGGCTACAATTCTTCAAGGATTCTTTTGCTTTTTATTTTGTGGGTCAGTTGATTTTCGTGATGATCGGATAATTTTTCACCGAAATATGCTGTCAGACTTAGCCTTTTCACTCCATTACGTATTGGGTGCAACTCGTGCTCAATACAGGCAACAATTCTTTATGGATTCTTTTGATTTTTATTTTGTGGGTTAGTGTCATTATGAAGATGATCCCTATTGATTTTCGTGATGATCGGATAATTTTTCACCGAAATATCGCATCTGACTTAGCGTTTTTCACTTCATTAGCTTTAGGGTGCAACTCGTGCTCACTCTACACACTACAATTCTTTATGGATTCTTTTTATTTTTATTTTGTGGGTCAGTTTCATTATGAATATGATCCCTATTGATTTTGGTGATCATTGGATAATTTTTCAGGTATATATTGTGTCTGACTTATCTTTTTTCACTCTATTACCTATAGGGTGCACCCGTGCTCACTCTACAGGCTATAATTCTCTATAGATTCTTTTGATTGTTTGTATTTGTGTTGATATCATTATGAAGATGCGCAGTATTAAATTTAGTGATGATCCGTTAATTTTCTTCTTAGATATCGCATAAAACTTCGACATCCCAGTTGTTTTCGAGTTCACATGTAGTTAGTGCTCACTCTACAGGCTACAATTTTTCATGGATTATTTTCATTTCTAGTTGCCTTGATGGTCCGTCCTATTATTTTATATTGCATGTTGCACATTGTGCGGATCAATAGGCAAGACTTCAGTTTAGTCTACACGTAATCTTGGAACAATGATTGTTCGCTAAATCTGTATTTTTGTGAAAATATATGGATGATAATCCCCTTCAGACAATTTGTTTTCTGTATAGTGAACACATGTGATATTACATCAAATTCTCATATCGAGTTTGTTTTACAGTTCAAATTAAGCTAACTAATTAGCTCATGGTGGGCGTATTCGCTTGCGAGGCTTGCCGCAAGCCTATGTTTATATATTAAAAACATAATATAAGGTTTAAGGCGGCGCCAGCTTCTCGAGATTAAGGTACAAATAGAAAGCAGGTTGAAACAATGAATTCTAAAATTGACCGATTACAAGCAACAGTTTGTAGTTTGGGATTTCTGACATGTTTTCTCCCAGATTTCAACTACGTCACGTGGTGTGTCCTACTTTTTGCTTAATTTTTTCTTTCAGAACTATACAGCAGAAAAAATGTTTGAAGTTTCTGACGAGTTTTTTAAATCTCTTGGAATGATAGAGATGCCACCAGAGTTCTGGAACCACTCTATGTTAAAGAAACCTACTGATGGAAGAGATGTTGTGTGTCATGCATCAGCCTGGGATTTCTACAATAAAAAGGACTTTCGGTATGAAATATGAAATATTTTTGTCTTTACACAATTTATATATGATTGCGATAGATGCAACTGTTTAGATACGATAACGATAACGATAACACATCCGACATTTTGTTGTTTAACCAGCCATGTTGTGGTGTGCTGTTGGTGGTAATAGCAATTTTGACTGCAAGCTGATTGAAGTTTGTGAAACATATTTCAGAGTACAACAATGTACACATATTACAATGGAGGATTTTATTACGGTCCATCATGAGATGGGACATATTGAATATTATTTACAATACAAAGATCAACATGTTGTTTATAGAGACGGAGCTAATCCAGGTACCCTTAATTTTCATTTCTTTATGCCTGTCGGTTGTTACGTAAGTCAGTCGGACGTCGCATTGTCCACAGAAGTACGAAAGTACATTACAAATGTACGAAAGCAAACTCTCTAGCACTACATATTTTAACTAACATTTTATTTATTGATCAAGGACGAATCCTTGTTCTTTGGAATTCGTTCAAGTTCTGACTTAAACAAAATTTCCAGTTATCTATTTTACACTGTCTAGGTTTTTACCCCTTTTAAAGATATCTTAAGAAATAAAAATTTACCATTCCAGGTTTTCATGAAGCAGTCGGGGATGTAATCTCACTTTCTGTACAAACTCCGAAACATCTGAAAACTATTGGTTTACTATCGGAAGTTACTAATGATCAAGGTAAATAATGGTGTTTTCAAAATAGAGCCTGAAAATATACCGCCTTACACTGCTTATGCATGAGCAATCTTCAGTATAACTCTCTGTTTGTATTTGACTAGTTTTGGAAAACCTTGTCATTTAGACGTTGACTAGTGTGTAAAATAAAACATGTGATGGAACTGGCGTAATTCCAGTCAAAACGAAACCGGAAACTACCTCTGTTAGCCTATTTATAAGGGCTGTTGCTTCGATTTTTGCAATTTTTTACACATATATATTATTATTCTAGAGGCTGAGATTAATTTTTTGATGAAGGTGGCGCTACAGATGATCGCCTTCTTACCATTTGGGTATCTAGTGGACCAATGGAGATGGAGTGTTTTTAGAGGGGAAACAACACCAGCTAACTACAACCAGAAATGGTGGGAACTCAGGTATAGGCTTGAACATAAAAGACTCATTTCTATAATAAACTTTCATTTATAACTGTAATTTTCATTGTAAATATAATTTATTTATTTATATAACAATTTTCTCCCGAGGAAGCAAACTTATATAAGCCTGTACAGGCTTGTCTTTGTATCCTCTTTTCAATTACCTTTGTGTATTATATTACTTATTATTAATAAAATATTGTTTAAATCAACTTTCATGTGTAGTCAAGCTTGCCTTTGTTCCCAACTGGTTGATCTTTTTTATACAGATAAATCATTAGCTCTTGTTACCAGCTAGGCCTCGGCGATGGTTTCACTAATATTTCTCAAATGTTAAGTGATATTAATAATTATTGGTTTATAGAGTAAAAGAACAGTTTAACTGTGGATAATTCACTTTATATTTATTAGATGTGGTCTACAGGGTATATCACCACCAGAAGACAGAACAGAAAATGATTTTGACCCTGGGGCAAAATACCACATTCCTGGTAACACACCTTACATTAGGCGAGTACCCTATAACTCTAGAAAAAAAACTCCGTGATATTCGACTTTGAGTAACAGTTTGCTTGATTATAACACTTAATAGAATTATAATTTTATTCACTAAATAGGATGTTTTTTTTAAATCGGAGAGTCCACCCAATTATCACAGAGTGCTGACAATTGTAATAGGGCTCAATCAATCTTTATAGACCACTGATTGCTACACCAGCCGCTAAAATGTCCTCTAATGTGATCCCTTAAGGTATAGAGTTATTTTTTTAATATTTCAGATATTTTGTGAGTGCTGTGATTCAGTTTCAGTTCCACAAATCTCTATGTCAGGAGGCAGGACAAACTGGTCCTCTAAACCAATGTGATATCTACAACAGTACAGCAGCTGGACAAAAATTTAGGTAAATTTGGTAAAAAAAAACTTTATTCTTGTATGGGACCCCCGACTTTCAGATTAGCGAACAACGACTTTTTAAATAATCACCTTCTGCCAGTCTACAAGCCCTACCATTTCCTTTGACGTCATATCCGAACTTGATTTCGACACATTTATGACCGCACATAAAATATCACTTTTTAAAATAATACAACTAATACTCTTTATTGTTTTTCATAGCGATATGTTAAAATTAGGTTCATCAAAACCCTGGCCTGAAGCTATGATGATGATAGCCGGTGAAGACAAGATGAACGCAGCTGCGTTGATGGAATATTTTCAACCCCTGACCACATGGTTGATAGAACAAAATGGTGAGGATATCGGCTGGGAAGAAAAGTGTCCTCAGAAAGAAAAAGGCGACCCGAATTCCTCATGCGTCGTAGGCATGTCCATTGTTGTTTTGTTGTTCCTTTCTTTATTCCGATATATATAAACTTAACTTTACGACACCATCACAATACCGAGCCAACAACACTTACCAGTCGTCAAAAAATGTTTACCTTTTTTAGTTATGTTCCTTACCATGATAATATTGTATTATAATTATCTGGACAGAGTTGGATAGATGGAGTTTAACAGAAGGGAACAAACGATTCATTCTGTATCGACTGATAACGGCCCAATCTTATCTTGATTAGTATGCTAGTGTCTCTTAACGAAAAATAGAAAAAATGATGAATTGTGATAAAAACTAGATTGAGAATAAACTAGACTCTTATATATTTTCATGTCTGTGTCTTTCTTTTGATCAACAAAAATTTCAAAGGCAGTTTGGATTGGCAACAAGAAATTTTGCCAAGAGGTTTACCACCACGATAAATGGAAACTTTCATGGGATTCTGATAATTTTGACTTCCTAGGTTTTAAATTTATGTTAGATTTAAATGATTTTCCAATTATAAATTATAATTCAAAATTAGATTCGATAAACGCTCTACTAAATCTATGGTCAATTCATTATTTAACACCGCTGGGAAAAATTACTGTTCTGAAATCATTGATTATTCTAAAATTAACTCACCTATTTATTTCAATTCCAAACCCAACCACATCTTTTACTAAATTATTAAATACAAAGTTTTTTAAATTGATATGGAACGGTAAACCTGACAAAATTAGTAGAAAAACTCTTATACAATCGTACGAAGAAGTCGGATTGAATATGGTAGATTTAAATAAATTCATAATTTCTTTAAAATCAACCTGGATAAAAAGGCTTATTGGCTCAGAGAGCAAATGGGTACAATTATTTGAATGTAGTACTGGTCTTCACCGTGATTTTATAACCGTTTTTGGCAGCTCATTTATATCTTCTAACTTAAATAATATTAAAAACAATTTCTGGATTCAAGTAAGCAATACAATGAAACCGACAGATAAAGCAAGTATTGGTAAACTAGCAATATGGCGAAACTTTTCCTTGAAACTAAATAATAACCCTGTGTTTTATTCACGATATTTTAACCATAATGTTATTTTCATTTCTGATCTTTTGAATGAATATGAAGATTTTTTAAGCTCTAATGAGTTCCAATGTAAATATTCCACCTTCATAGCCATCTTTTTGGAATATGTTTCCTTAAAAAAAAATTATAAAATCGTATATGAATGAGATCTTTATAGCAAGCACCACATGTATCCGTCGCCCCTTTATACCGTTTCATTTACAATTATTATTTGAAAAAGACAAAGCCAGTGGTCACATCTATAATATATTAAAAGAAAAAAAAGCTGTAATTTCACGAAATAAATACCAGATGTTAGGGTACTAAGTGAAAGATTGGAAACAATATTATATTCTTAATTTTAATATTTCAAAAAATTCCAAGATGAACTGGTTTCAATTTCGTATTTTACATCGTATATTACCAGTAAACTATTTCTTACATAAGATAAAGACTATTTCGTCAGACTCATGCACTTTTTGCCCACACCGGTCTGAAACTTAAGAAAATCTTTTGTTTGATTGCCATTACGTTAAATCTCTCTGGGATCAACTGACACAAATATAAATGAAAACACAAGTTTCTATATGGACAATTTATCTTTTGAAAGTGTTATGCTTGGTACCCATCTCTAAATATACCACTAAAATGGGCTTCTCCTACATACAAAATTTTTCATTTATAGGTCAAGAATTTATCAACTAAAACCAAATATCACAGCTTTGATAAACTATCTTCACGATAATATTACAGTAGAACAGTATCTCCAAATGAAAAGAATAATGACATTTTAAATGACAATTGGGACTTTTTATTTTGCTTGAATTAAAATATAACACTTGATTTAAGTCGGTGTGACATGCATATATCCTTTCATCTTTCCTATATACCGATCACTTACTTCAATTTCCCTCTTTTTTTCTTCTTCGCAGATTTCTCACAACAGATATTAGACAAGGGCTTGAAATTCATTCAAACTTCCTCTGCTAAATCACTAACATCACTTCAGGAATCAGTACTGAGATTCGAACGACTAATTAAGTTGGGCTTTTTTTACAGGAAAAGTCCTTCTCGAGGTCCCATAACTAAATTTATAGAAAAATCTAGCTTTACGCCTTGTGATGCACTTAAGGATCAAGAAATATTAAAAGTTTTCGATGAAATGAATAATGAAATGTCCCACATACAACTGGTACATGAAAAACAAAATCTATCACACGCTGAGCGTACTGCATTGAACTCCCTTAAAAATGATCAGTCTATTTTAATAAGAAAAAGTGATAAAGGTAGCTGCTGTGTTATCCTGGATAGAGATGATTACATTCTAGAAGCTGAATCACAACTAAACAATGCTGAACACTATACGGTTTTGGACAATACAATTTATAAAGAAACAGAAACGAAAATTTCAAATATTCTTTCGAAATTACTTGAAAAAAATTTTATAAATATAAAACAGTTCCAATATTTGAATCCTGGATCAGAAATTAGGCAGCGCCATTTTTATACTTTACCAAAAATAAACAAAAATCCATCAACTGAATGGTTTCGTCCAAACCAAGTACCCAATGGGCGTCCTATCATATCTGATTGTTCAAGTGAATCGTATCGTATCTCAGAATATATTGATCATTTCCTACTACCTTTGGCATCAAAACACCCAGCGTATATCAAAGACACAAATGATTTTGTTTCAAAAATAAAAAAATTAAAAGTACCAAGTAATGCCATCTTAATTTCAATGGATGTCCAAAGCATGTACACTCGAATAGATAATGTTTCTGGTCTCGCGCAGTAAGAAAAGCTTTTGACAGGAATCCTTACATAAGCCGCCCGGATAATGAACTGTTAGATCTTTTGGAAATATGCCTGAAAAGGAATGACTTCACTTTCAAAGAAAAGATCTATCTTCAGATATCGGGCACAGCTATGGGTAAACGCTTTGCACCATCATATGCAAATATATTTATGGCAGAATGGGAACGGGAAGTTTTCCCACTTTGCCCAGTACTTCCTCAATTTTACGTCCGCTTCCTTGATGATATTTTTATAGTTTGGACCCACACAATACAAGAATTCTGGCAATATTTCAATATCCTCAATATTTACCATCATTCAGTAAAACTTACAGCCAAAATAAGCGAAAGTCGGATTGATTTCCTTGATACAACAGTATTCAAGGGCAATGATTTTACAACTTCAGCTAAGTTAGATATCAAGGTTTTCTTTAAGGAAACTGATACTCATCAACTGTTATTTAAATCCTCTTTTCACCCTAAACATACCTTTCTGGAGTTATAAAATCACAAATATTACGGTTTTATCGAATTTGCACACTTGAAAGTGACTTCGAAGAGGCTTGCTCCATAGTGTTTAGAGAATTAAGACGACGTGGATATGCTAAACGGTCCCTCCGTAAAATAAAAAATACAACTCTTTGTGAAATAAAAGCTAATGAAAATGTGCCTATCACTACCGATCTTTCTATAAATACTCAACCCTGCTTCTAAACACCTTATTTGACCTGCCCATTCTTCAATTCAACTAATTTTTTCAATAATACCTCAAATAACGCGAAATTTCCAATCACTGAAAACCTTTCTTGTGATAGCAATAACATTATATACCTTATACCATGTACAATCTTTCAAAAGCAATACATCGGGGAAACGAAGAACAGCTTAAGAAAACGATTTAATGGTCACAGATTTGATATCAATCACAATCTCGACAAATCGGTGGCAAAGCATTTTAACCAGTCAGACCACAGTATAAATAATGTCCGGATCAAACCTATTGAACAAATTCATGAACAAGATTATATCACAACCACTAACTTCCGACTTATTCGAGAAAATTTCTGGAAACAAATTGAATACTAAAGAGCCAAATGGTCTTACTATCCAAGTAGATTACCAAATAATTCCTTTTGTCATACTTTACAGTAGCACAACTTGCCAAGTCATTCCAATCATCAAAGAACTGTATAAGGAACTCCAAGAAATGTTCCCTGATATATTTCAAAAACAATTAGTTATTGCGTTTAAACGTAATAACAATTTGAGTGACATTTTAGTCCACGGTAGACTAAAACCGATTACTTCTTAAATTATTCAGATTAATTAATTATATATATTTTTCTTCACAGATGCAGAATTTAAATTTTACCAATAGTAATGATGTTCATTATTCCTTGTAAACCGAATTTTTTACCTCGGCCTGTGCTTTCGTAATTCCAATTATATGTTGTTAATACAACCACGCTCACCTAATATACATATGTATAGAATTTTATGTTTACAAACGATGTATGCAATTTATATGCCATCTTTTTGTATGTTATTGTTATGCTTATGAAATAAAAGTTCTTTATATTAAAAAACAAAGATTTCAGATCATCAGTCATCTTAAACACAGACATCTTTTCTAATCAAGATAATGGGTGTGCTCCAGGATTTTATTTCCGTTCAGATCAAAGTTTTAGATGTTTTGTTTCATGCTCTGATCTTCTTCCCATATCTGATCACATGAAATTGATGTACATCAAACAATATTAAACCAATCAAATACATGTAATCTGTTCAATAATCAAAGATTTCCTTCATAAATGTTAGCATTTCTCGACTATTCGTAGTTAAATATTGATTTCATTGTCCTGTAACAGTGTATTTGATTAGCTATAGAAGTAAAGTTTCAACTGTTGATTTGTATATTAATCATATAGTGAATAATCGGGTTTACCAATAACTTTTGTTATATGAAACATGTAAAACATTTTTTGATTTAAATATCCCGATGTATATATCCCTGATGTGTGATGCAAAAGTTATGTAGTATATGAATGTCTTGTTGTATTTCTCGAATAAATGGGAGTAACATATTTGACTACTTGTGCAAGTAGCTATTATAGAAAGATTTATCTAAATTCATTTAGATTTGGTAAAAAACCTTTATGAATATTAAGTTTTCATAAATAAAAATGTAAACCACCTTGAACCTTGATTTTAAACCCCATAAATACCTCACAAAATATGTCTATAAATAACTCACAATTCGGCACAGCGTCTTTCTGACAAGCTCATCTATACACAATGACGACGGTTAAATTTGGACTGATTCTCCTGGTATTGAATTATGCACACAGCGAGTTAATAACTGATGAAGCTGCAGCACGTGAATTTGTCGAGGAAGTGAATGCACGTTCAGAAGTGGTATCGTATAAGTTTGTGTCTGCAACATGGAAATATAACACTAATATTACCACAGAAAAACCAACAGGCAATGGTAGGTCATTTTAATATCTTCCTCCTGTGTATTGCTTTTCTGCATCTATTGAAGTGTCCAATGTGTTGAATTTGCGCTCAAGTTTATGATAAAGTTAACAAACTGTAACTGATGATTAGAATATAGTAATAATAGGTTTACATGTGTCAGAAATATGAATGACATGGCCCTTTTTGGAAGAGTTAAGTATTTTATCATACACAGCGACTAGTTTGATTTCATTGTTATGTGATTGAAATCAAATTTCTACCTAAATTTTCGATATTAAACTTTCCAACATAATATGCATAATTGAAAAAAAGTGTTTTGAAATAATGATGCGGACTATTGTGCGACTAAAATTAACAAGAGAGACAACGTTATAATGTGTTAATTCACACCTATAGATAAATGTTTAAAATAAAATGCATAAACAAAATTTGTGAAGAAAGTAATTAGAGCGGATCAAAGGTTTTTATGTTACTATTTAAATCGACACTCTATACATTATTTATGTTTTATATGCCCACATAAATATGTGGTCGTCATTATATTGTCGTCGCCCCTGTCCGTCGGTCCGTTGGTCAGTCAAAATTTGTTGTAGACACAATAGAAGCTACAATTTACTAAGGATTTTGATGAATTTTTTTGTGAGCATTTGGATTGATAAGACAGTGGTCAAGGTCCATTTTGACGATTTTTTGATGAACAGTTTTTTAGTTAATGCCCCTGCCTCAATATTGTAGACACAATGAAAGCTACAATTTTCAATGGATTTTGATGACACTTGATGCAAGCATTGGAATTGATAAGACCCGGTGGTGTTCTAATTTGATGATATTTCGATGAACGGTTTTTGAGCTATCGCCCTTGAATTGCGTCAAAATTTCATTATGGATTCAATAGAAGCAACAATTTTCAATTGATTTGGATGAAACTTGATAAAGAGTATTGAATTGATAAGACGTGACATTATTTTAATGAACAGATTTGACTTAGTAGAATCGTGTTAAAATTGTATTTTGAAATGGATTTTGATTAAACTTTGTATGAGCACTGGAATTGAAAAGATTTTCAGTGAATGTTTTTTAAGTTATTGCTCAGTTGGCGTATATTACCTTGCCTGGCATGCTATCTTTTCTTCTCAGATCATTCAAATTATTTATTATAGATGATAGACTTTTTTGTCTGAATTTGTGAATACACATAATGTATTTTATAACATATTTATTTTAAAATGTTTAAACTTGTTCAAAATGAGTCTACAATGAATCAGTGGACTTCTCTGTCAAAACGAATAAATATATACCACTAATATATGAGTTACAATATAGTTCATGGAAGAAATAGACCAATTTCTAATCACTCCAACCAACCTGACCATTCCATTGAAGACTTGTTGATTGTGCCAAATGAAAAGATACAACCTATGTCGAACACCAAGCCAAAGCATATATGATTACAACGCGAGAGTTATTTGATTGACAAACTGTATATCCCAATGGCGGAAATATCCAACATGATGTTACCACCTACAATCATACTGCCACTAATGCAATTCTCATTGTCAACGCAACTACCTAAGCCTTCAAATCCAATATTATCCTCATGTCTACAGCAAGAGCATTGTTACAGCTTACAAAATAAATAAAAATTTGAGCAATATCCTAGTTCATGGTTGAGTCAATCCTCAATAGCCTTAAGATATCTAATTTCTCTTATTTTGAATCTACTACATTGGACTCTTAATTAATGCTTCTTGATTTATTATAGGTACATGGAAATATTTTGATAATGATTATTGATATATCAGAAGAAAATTGATTCTTATATTTTCAGTTATTTCAGTTGAAGAAATGATGGTAGCACAGATAATATTTCGAAGACATCCATAACTTGAACTTGCACCTGGTTATTTATTAATCTTTACTATGTGACCTAGGCCAGAGGTCATCTTCTCATCACCATCTAACACTAACAAGTATTTTAATACCAGTGCTTAATAGTTTAAATGATAACCAAGTCTAATGGATTTTCTTTATAATCATGGATTTAGTTGATATTTATGACATAAAATCAAATCTTGAACATAACTCTGACATGTTATACTGTATTATAACTTTTCCAGGTAGACGAAAGTCTGAAACTGGCGCTATTTGACCAGGAGGTGGAAGCTAATGCTTCTCGGTATGATTGGAAGAATTTTACTGATGCCGATTTAACTAGATTGTTTTCTAAATTAGTGGATATTGGAACAGCTGCAATGACTGACAAGGTCAAATTAAAGAGAGTGAGTAGCTGGTATTGTATCTGTATTTATAACTAGAACCGGCTAAGTTAGCTACCAATTGCCCATCTTCTACTATCTAGTTGAACGTTGGATTGGGTAACGCCACCGTCAATACTTTTTTCGAATCTACTTTACCAGCAGATATATTATTAAGATGTATAGAATACTGAACATATCCCATAGAATTACATAGAGTATTATAATTTCATTGAAATCTTACCAATAGATATATTGTTTAGATGTATAGAATAATGAACATAGTCAATAGAATTACATAGAGTATTATTTCATTGAAATCTTACCAATAGATATATTGTTTAGATGTATAGAATACTGAACATAGTCAATAGAATTACATAGAGTATTATTTCATTGAAATCTTACCAATAGATATTGTTTAGATGTATAGAATACTAAACATAGTGAACAGAATTACGTAGAATATTATTTCATTGAAATCTTACCAATAGATATATTGTGTTGATGTATAGAATACTGAACATAGTCAATAGAATTACATAGAATATTATTTCATTGAAATCTTACCAATAGATATTGTTTAGATGTATAGAATACTGAACATAGTCAATATAATTACATAGAGTATTATTTCATTGAAATCTTACCAATAGATATATTGTTTAGATGTATAGAATACTGAACATAGTCAATAGAATTACATAGAGTATTATTTCATTGAAATCTTACCAATAGATATATTGTTTAGATGTATAGAATACTGAACATAGTCAATAGAATTACATAGAGTATTATTTCATTGAAATCTTACCAATAGATATATTGTTTAGATGAATAGAATAATGAACATAGTCAATAGAATTACATAGAATATTATTTCATTGAAATCTTACCAATAGATATATTGTTTACAACATATTACTTAAATTGACCAAATTTTGGCGAAATTAAATATCGACTTCTTTTTAACACATCGACGGACTTATTTGATATGAAACAAATTATTAACAAACCTACGTCCATTGACGTTAATAGTCTTGATAATAACAAATAGCCCAAGCTTTGTGCTTGAACAGAATTTGTGGTGACCATCGGCCTATGTATTGTCGTTTACATTTATCGACACCAAAATGAGCATAATTCAAAAGACTTATCTGGGACTAAAACATTCAAGGACTGCGACATGACGTACTGAGTAGAAGTTCGGATACCGTTGTCGAGAGGGATAACATTGATCTATCAGTTGTCTCCTTTACAAATCCAATATTCCCAACAAATTTACAATAATTCGGCCCATAAATAAAAATTGGATGAGCAATGCAATTATAATCATAAGTAGAAAGAAAAACAATATTCATCTATAAGCTGTCAGATAGAATTCTGAACAAAATTGGGAAAAGTTTAGATTAATCAGGAACAGGTGCATTAAACTTATTCGGAAAAGCAAAAGGGAATCCTATGAAACAATGGATAATGAAATTAAAGTTATTTTCACTTATTTTCACATATATACATAAATATACCATAATTGGACCGGTAATACTTATGTCAATAGAAAGTAGAGGTGTTCTAATGGCTGGGAAATATAGCAGATGGTCCCAGAAGTCCTTAATTAACTCGTAATTAGGCTAATTATGACGGGATTTCCCTCGGTAGGGTACTACCATAGGTATGTACGTCAAGTCCCAAATGTCGTTGATCTTTTTTTTTGATCATCAAGTCTCTTAATTTGGTGCATAACCGGACGCTGTGGTTGTTAAGTATGCATGCATGCATATGCATGCAATATTCCATAATATTTTCCACAACAACAATGGCATTTTGGTATTCCATTTATTATCTCTAGCCAAAGGCAATACAACGTTTAAATATAACTTTGTAAAAACATTATGATTTAATTTAAAAAAGAGTTCCCTTACTTTCATATATATATACATATATAAATCAAGTAAATAACAAAATAACACCAAATTTTATCTCATACATGTTTCAGTAGTATCTTCAGGGAGATATATATATATCATAATTGGACCGGTAATACTTACATCAATAGAAAGTAGAGGAGTTCTAATGGCTGGGAAAAATACCAGATGGTGTCCTTAATTAACTGTTAATTAGGCTAATTAGGACGGGATTTCCCTCGGTGATGTACTACCATAGGTTTGTACGTCAAGTCTTAAATGTTTAAATCTTAATGTTGATCTTTTTTTGATCATTCAGTCTGTCAATTCGGTACATAACCGGACGCTGTGGTTTTTAAGTATGCACGCATGCATAACAACAATGGCATTTGGGTATTCCATTTATTATCTCTAGCAAAAGTCAATAAAACGTTTAAATATCACTTTGTAAAAACATTTATGTATTAATTTAAATAAGATTTAACTCACTAATAATAAAATACAAAATCAATTCTTATACACCTTCATTCAATTGACGTCATTTGGTCACGTGAACAAACATGGAGTCTAAATTTAGCGTTTCAAAGCAGATTAGAGTCAAATTGATTCCACAAGCATTTCTACGTCTACATAGGTCTTTTGAACTTGAGAATACATGGATTATTCATTAGACACCCCAACTAATCGATTAGTAAGCTTACTTTGGCTATTATTAATGAGGGAAACCAACTTTAACGATCAAAAAAAAATTATGGATAAAAAGATTGGTGGCAACTTATCAACTAATATCTAAAGGATCAAATTATTTCAAATCTGAAATTCCTCCATTGCTTTACAGGACGGTGTTAGCGACATATGCAAAGCTTTTGACAGAGTCCGGCATGAGGAACACTGTCATAAGCTTAGTGCGGCTTGAATTAGAGGAGACTTACTTAAAATGATAATACACTTCTTAAAATGGTTTATAAATTATCTATCTGATGTTGTAAGTGGAGTCTCCTCTGATCCCAGAACTGTACTGGTGTCTGACAGGGCTACGTCCTTAGTCCTTTATTGTTTTTGTTTTATATAAATGTTATTGTTAACAACATAAGATCCAGCATCAGACTATTTGGAGATGAAACATCTTATATCATCTAGGAAATAATTACTTCCTAAATACAGTTATATATATCCATCAACAATTAAAATGTATGAATTGCTTAATTCAAAGGAACAAAAATTAATCAACTTATGTAAATTTGTTAATGTTATATTGAAAAATTGCAAATAAGTAATTACTATATTTAACAAACCTTGATAATTACATAAATTATGACTTTTCATTTTGTAAATGTTCATTTTGCTTCACATTTGAAGTTCTGAATAAAGATTATTATTATTATTATTATTATTATTATTATAATTATTATATTTGAAAATTGGTTCAATCAACAGCCAGTGCGATTGTCCTAAATAAAGATTTAGAAGGAATTAATATTTACACTAAAATTGTACAATCATTGGGTCTTACTTTTCAAATAAACTGTCAGTGGGATAAGCATATAAATGAGATGTTAACAAAATCTTTGAAATAAAAATTGAATTAAGTCTTAAAAGTAGTGTAATTGATATACTAGTATGAAATGTCTTAGGTTCGAATTATGAAAAATAACACCTAACAATTTTTTTTTTGTAATTTTAGCTGAACAACATCACGTCGGAAATGGAAACTATCTACAGCACTGGGAAAGTCTGTTTAACCGAGAATAATTGTCTCGCTTTAGATCCAGGTAGGTTTATACACGTTGAATATCGTAAATATACTCACTCCGACACCCTCCCCACATTCTCCCTCGTCTATATATGGCCTATATTTCTAGATTTAACTCGACTGATGGCAACATCCACTGATTATGATGAACTGTTAAATGTATGGAAAGGATGGCGAGATGCGACTGGTGCCAAGATTAAAGATTTATATGAAGAATATGTCAGTTTGAGTAATGAAGCAATTGTTCAGAACGGTGGGTATCGACTTAAAGGTGTTGATTAAAGAGTATAAATGTTCCTTTGTATAACATTATGGTCCATGGATGACTGCAAGATTGATTGACATAATTCGTTAGTGAACAATCCAAATTGAATCACAGTCTTGAATCACATGTAAGGGGCAGGTGTTCAGTCTCTTCCTTGAAAAAAGATCATCTTCATTAACTTGCGTAGGCTAATCGTTTTATTTATCGAAGCAGATTGAGTACCAATGTAAGACTCCCTTCCTCGCTATAGTAGATTAAAAGCAATAAATCTATATCACGTATTTCAGGATATCCTGATACTGGTGCCTATTGGAAATCCTGGTATGACACACCCACATTTGAAGAAGATTTAAAATCTCTGTTTGAAACTCTGAAACCTCTCTATGTCAACCTACATGCCTATACCAGAAAGAAATTGAAGGAACGATATGGCGCTGATAAATTTCCCGCCAGTGGACATATACCTGCTCATATAATGGGTAGGTTTGCTCTTGGATAGTGACAATGTTGAAACAAATATTGGCAGTAAGTAATAAATCATACGCGACATTTAAGGTTAGAAAAAACATGATATAACGGAAAACAATTCATGGTATACAACTCCTGAGCTTTGTTGTATAATATTTATGACATAAGATTTTGAACGCTGTGTCTCATCAACGTCTATATATCCCTCCATACTCTACTCAACCTCTTGCACACACAACCCTCCCTCCTCCATAGTACATAGGACTTAAAGTCAAAAGTTCAACACAGATATTGGCATAATAATTTATAAGTACATGTATCCGGAAATTTTAGGTAATATGTGGGCACAGACATGGGACAATTTGTTTAATTTGTTGGAACCATACCCAGGGAAAGATGATATTGACGTTACACCACAAATGGTTCAACAGGTATAAATTTATTTATATATATATAAAAATAATAATATAAGGATAGTGGCGGCGCCAGCTTCTCGAGATTGAGAGTACAAATAGGAAGCAGGTTGAAACGATGAATCCTAAAATTGACAGATTACAAGCAAAAGTTTGTAGTTTGGGATTTTTGACATGCTTTTCCCTAGATTTCAACCATGTCACGTGGTGTGTCCTACTTTTTGTTTAATAATTTCTTTCAGAACTATACAGCAGAAAAAATGTTTGAAGTTTCTGACGATTTTTTTAAATCTCTTGGAATGATAGAGATGCCACCAGAGTTCTGGAACCACTCCATGTTGAAGAAACCTACTGATGGAAGAGATGTTGTGTGTCATGCATCAGCCTGGGATTTCTACAATAAAAAGGACTTTCGGTAATTGTTTAATATTTTTGATTGTGCACAATTGATAAATGATTGCGATAGATGCAACTGTTTAGATACGATAACACATCCGACATTTTGTTGTTTAACCGGCCATGTTCATTTTCCCTTGTGTGCTGTTGTTAGTAATAGCATTTTGATTGCAAGTTTGTGAAACATATTTCAGAGTACAACAATGTACATATATAACAATGGAGGATTTTATAACGGTCCATCATGAGATGGGACATATTGAATATTATTTACAATACAAAGATCAACATGTTGTTTATAGAGACGGAGCTAATCCAGGTACCTGTAATTTCATTTCTTTATGCATGAATGAAATGTCGGTGGTTACTTTAGTCAGTCGTGCGTCGCACTGTCCATAGAAGTACGAAAGAACATCAATAAATGTACGAAGGCAAACTCTCTAGCACTACATATTTTACCCAACATTTTCATTATCGATCAAGGATGAATCCTTATCCTGTGGAATTTAAGTTCTAACTTAACAAAACTGCCAGTTATCTATTTTACACTCTCAAGGTTTAACCCCTTTTAAGTATTTCTTTAGAAATGAAAAACTTCCAATTCCAGGTTTTCATGAAGCAGTCGGGGATGTAATCTCACTTTCTGTACAAACTCCGAAACATCTGAAAACTATTGGTTTACTGTCGGAAGTTACTAATGATCAAGGTAAATAATGGTGTTCCGCCTTACACTGCCTATGCATGAGCAATCTTCAAAGTATAACTCTCTGTTTGTATTTGACTAGAGCTCATCCCATTGTATATCATATAGGTTTTGGAAAACCCTGTCATTTAGACGTGACTATTGTGTAAAAAAACATGTGTTTATTTGAACTGGCGTGAATAAAATAAACCCGGAAGTTACCTCTGTTAGCCTGTTAACAAGGGCTGGTACTTCGATTTTTGAAATTTTTTACACTTGTTTATATTCTAGAGGCTGAGATTAATTTTTTGATGAAGGTGGCGCTACAGATGATCGCCTTCTTACCATTTGGGTATCTAGTGGACCAATGGAGATGGAGTGTTTTTAGAGGGGAGACAACACCAGCTAACTACAACCAGAAATGGTGGGAACTCAGGTATAATAGGCTTGGCCATAAAAGACACATTTTTATATTTGCAACAACTTTAACAAGTTCTCGTAGATTTTGTCTTTGACCAAAATTATTGGCATGATTTTACAAAAGAGTTAACTTATTAAAGATCATATATAGTAAAGCTGGCTTGGTTGACCTTGTTTACACATCATTAGCTCTTGTTGCCAGCTAAGCTTTGGCGATGGTTTCACTAATATTTCTCAAATGTTAAGTGATATTAATAATTATTGGTTTATAGAGTAAAAGAACAGTTTAACTGGGGATGATTCAATTTATATTTATTAGATGTGGTCTACAGGGTATATCACCACCAGAAGACAGAACAGAAAATGATTTTGACCCTGGGGCAAAATTCCACATCCCTGGTAACACACCTTACATTAGGTGAGTACCCTATACCTCTGGTAAAAATGTAACTCCATGATATTCGACTTTGAGTAACAGATTGTATAATTTTTTTCACATAATAGAATTATAATTCTAATGTTCAAGAGTTATTTTTTAATATTCCAGATATTTTGTGAGTGCTGTGATTCAGTTTCAGTTCCACAAATCGTTATGTCAGGAGGCAGGACAAACTGGTCCTCTAAACCAGTGTGATATTTACAACAGTACAGCAGCTGGACAAAAATTTAGGTAAATTATTAGATGAAATCTTTACTGGTATGGGACCCTCGACTTTCAGATTAGCGAACAACCTGATCACCACCTGCCAGTCTACTGGCCCTACCGGTTCCTTGGACGTCAAATCTAAACTTGATTTCGACACATTTATGACCGCACATAAAATATCACTTTTTAAAATAATACAACTAATACTCTATTGTTTTTTTTTTCATAGCGATATGTTAAAATTAGGTTCATCCAAACCGTGGCCTGAAGCTATGATGATGATAGCCGGTGAAGACAAGATGAACGCAGCTGCGTTAATGGAATATTTTCAACCCCTGACCACATGGTTAATAGAACAAAATGGTGAGGATATCGGCTGGGAAGTAAAGTGTCCTCAGAAAGAAAAAGGAGATCCGAATTCCTCATGCGTCGTAGGCATGTCCATTGTTGTTTTGTTGTTCCTTTCCTTATTCCGATATATATAAACTTAACTTTACGACTGGTAGTGATAGATCATTATAGCTTTTTCAGCGTAATGAAATTACCAACATCATACCGGTTTTTTTTTTTTTTAGTTTTTATTTCACAAAATATGTCCGCCAGTTGAGAAGACCTGCTTTAGAGCTATGTTCCTTACCATGTTAATAAATCATAACTATCTGGACTGAGTTGTCTGGATTAGTATGCTAGAATACCTTAACCATAACCAACAATACAAAATTTGACCTGATTTTAATAAGTCAAAGGCAATAACTCAAAAACCGTTCATGGATAAATCATCAAATTCGAACTTGACCACTGTAGTATAAATTCCAATAGTTTCATTAAAATCTACTGAAAATTGTAGCTTCTTTTGGCCCACAACAGACAGGGTGACGACCATATTTCCAAATATTCATGTAGGCGTATAAAAAGTAAGATACGAATGAAGAATTCTCACATATCTTCATTTCTGTGTCTTTCTTTTTTATCAACATAATTTTCTCACACAAGATTTTAAAAAGACACAAATATTTCTATAAAACTTGTATATTTCTATATAAAAAATGTATATTTCTATTAAAAATATGGATATTTTTCTATTATAAAAATGTATATTTCTATCAAATATTGAATATTCATTGTGAAGTTTTTGTGGGCTTCCTAAATAAAAAAATCGATGAGGTTGAGGCTAGCTCGGCCACTTACAACAAATTGTATTCAATTATAAACAAAAATAAAGCAGTTTTTCATCTTTACATTGTCAAGTGTCTTATACCTTGACTGCAATGGCCATTTTACTTGTACCACGGAATGCAGCGATTTGATTGGATTGTACGCAAGCGAATATAACTACTCAGATCCCTCGTTTAGTGATTAGCTGTATTTGCTTTACAATCGTATCTAATTTAATTTAATCCAATCGGTGCATGTAAAAACATTCTGTGATGCAAGAAAGGTCGCTAATGCAGTCAAGGTATAAGTTCGTAACAGACATTGTTAGGATGTTTTTTAGAAAGCTAATTCTTTTACACAATTATCGTTATGCATCACAACTTGATTTATGGAAATTGTTAAATAACCCTAATTTACACCAAAGTTAAATGTGTCAAAGATCTGAACACAATTGAACAAAGTAAGAAAACAATGCAGGGTGAAAACTGAACCATCTTGCCATCAGATACAGGCCCTGTTATATCTTTCTTGGTTTCTTTTACAAAATCACTAGAATCAGGACAGCTAGTACTCCAACCTGGTCGTTGGTCAATATTCTGTTTTTCTAACCAATCCGTCAGAGGTTGGAAGTAATCCAGTAATGGCTGTGCGTCCATTTTCCTCTGTCCAGTTATTTTTTCCATCGCTTCTGGCCAAGGTTTGGAGGCTCCCAAACTCAACATATCTCTGAAATAAGACAAATACATTACTATTCTATAAAAAAAAAACTACCATTACAATCTATATAAAGTGCATCTTCACTAAATAAACGTATGATATCGCATATTTCATAATCATAAATTCATCAAAATACTGAATCAAACAGGTTTTCAGATTTAATAAATTTCACTAGAACAGAGCAATGTCTTGAAAAACGAAAAGCGTGTGTATCCTGTACATTTAATGCCCTTGGTATACTTAATCAACAGGAAGAATAGTTAAAAAATTCTCATTTACATTTTTCGCAAAACGTCCAAAAGACCACAATGAAAATGAAACGTACAATATCATAAAATTTGCAACATTAAACTGTTTTAAAATATCAGTAAAATTTAGCTTACCCTAGTAATTTCCCCGCTTCTTTGGACTGGTAAATATCACATTTATACAGAGGTCCAGTATGGTTGGCAGCCTGACACAGAGCTTTATGGAACTGAAACTGGATCACGAAACTCACAAAATATCTGGAATAAATCAAATAATTAAACCCAAAGTAGAACATTATACATAGATAGATGGACTAACAATCACGTATCAAATACCACATAGTTATTATACCCATGCATTTTTGGCATCACCTACCTTATATAAGGAGTGTTGTCGGGTATATGATATTTAGCACCAGGGTCAAAATCGTCTTCTGTTCTCTTTACCGGAGGGTAAATACCCTGGTGTTTACATCTGGAAATAAGAAAAAACTCGGTAAAAGGAAATGAAGAAACAAAACAACAATTCCAGCTCCGTATCTTTAGGTTACTCGGATGGTTGTGGCTGTTTCAATTCTAGTTGTCAATGGAACGTAAAGGAAACTGAACAGGAAATGTTGCATTCAAAATTAACCTTAGTCCATCATTTTGAATTCTACCCCATCCCTTTTTTGTCGGCGCACGCGGAACACATTGACTACGAACGATCAGTTATCATCAATTGAGTGAAACCTTTTAAACTTTGGCATCATTATAACTTATTCACATGATTGTGTTATCGCAATATCATTGTAAATCAAAATATAGAGAGTTAACCTTTACCTGAGATCCCACCATTTCTGATTGTACTTATCTGGAGTTGTTTCTCCACTAAAAACACCCCACCTCCATTGGTCGATCAGATAGCCAAATGGTAAGAAGGCGATCTTCTCTAACGCCATTTTCATCAAAAAGTTTATTACATCCACTGAAAACAAGTTAAGTTTATTTGAGTGGAGTAGATGAACAAATTAAGAGATCCTCAAACTTTCTTTCCGTTTCATAGTTCTAATTTTTAATTTAGCCACTTATGGTTCGATTTAATGAAGGGCTTCTTGACCGTTTGTCAAATTAACCATTTAGCGTCTTTAACATTTACATGTTATTGAAAGATATAAATACTTATTCTTACGTTGATTATCTTCCCCTGGTTTCAGTAATCCAATTTTTCGTAGATGTCCCGGTGTAGATACAGAAAGGGCTAGGGTATCCCCTACTGCTTCATGGAAACCTGAATAAATACAAATTATAATTACACAATTAAAACACATTTGAATAGCTCAAATAGCCAGGGGCGTAGCTACCGGGGGGTGGGGGCTGGTGGTGTCGCACCGTCGGTAAAACGCGGAAACGGTCGGTAAAAAGGGGTCATGGATGGAACCGTCGGTAAAACGCGGAATCGATCGATTAAACCGATTAATTAACCTAAAAGTCAGAACCTTGTGTTGGTTATGATCGGTCGATAAAAGACGGCAAGGTGGGACCGTCGGTAAAACCAATTAACCTAAAAAGTAAAAACCTTGTGTTGGTTATGATGTTATCAGTAAACTGTCAACAATGACAGTATTTTTTTTACTGAAACTACATGAATCGGTCGGTATAAATTGGTTATGACTGGAGTCTTCGGTAAAACCGATTGGTTAACCGATACCCTTGTTATCGGTAAGCTGTTCGTTATTTAAATTTGTCGGTAAAACGCGGAATTGGCCGATAGAAGAAGGTCATAGATGGAGCCGTCGGTAAAACCGATTTGTTAACCGAAAGAGTGAAAATCTTGTGTCTTTTAAGATGATATCGGTAAACCGTTCAAAGGTTTAGGATTTGTTATAACGATGGATTTCGTTCGTGTTTAATGTATATACTTAATAGTGCGAGTAAGTTATTTTTGCCCCCGGAAGAACACGTGTTCGTCGGTAAAGCAAATAGCTGTATTATGTAGTCATTTGGACAGAATGGAGTAGTATTTAAAAGCTAAGTCGCAGAGAGCCACCAGCTGTTGCCAAAAGTTGAATATTCTTTATTGACGGCATCCTGGTTTTGTCATTTCTCAATTATGCATGCTATGAGATACAAACCTGGATTGGCCCCATCTCTAAATGGTTGAGATAAATGACTGTACTGTAGAAAATATTGTATATGTCCCATTTCATGGTGAACAGTCACCAAATCTTCCATATTAATATCTGTACACATCTTAATTCTACAAACATAATAGTGGGGATGCTTTTAAAGATGGATAATGAAGAAAGATAAGATGTGTGATGAAGATGACAATGATGTTAGTTATTCAACTGGAAGCAGTCTTTGAAATTTTATTTTTGTTTTTCAATAAAATCAAACAGTAAAAATTAAATTAAATGAGGTTTAAAGTCCTATTCTCCGACACTTGATATAGGTATATAATGGTCTTATTACATAATGAATTATTAAAAAAAATTAGAATTATATATAGCCCTACCTAAAATCCTTAGCATTGTAGAAATCCCAGGCTGAAGCATGACAGACCACATTGCGACCATCTTTTGGTTTTTCCATCAACGAATCTGTCCAGAAACTATCTGGCATTCTTTTCAAACCTAAACTCAGGAAGAAATTCTCTGCTGTTCTGAAGATTTTCTCTACAGTGTAATTCTGCAAAAGAAAAACTCAATTCTATTTCTTGGATAATTATCAAAGTTGATTCTCAAAACTAAAGTGAGTACATGTAATTGTTTCTTATAGTGTAAATGATTGATTATTTTTTATGTAACATTTTTTAAGGGGTTTAATTAGCTAAGTTACTGTTATTTCAGCTTATATTCCGGTCCTTGTACAGATGGTAACGAAGCTTACGTTTAGCAGCTAAATATGCGTACCTGTTTTTTCATGGCTGGAGTGACATCAACACTGCTTCTATTTTTATATGGTTGTAGAATATCGTAAATGTTGTTCCATTGTTGAGCCCACATGTTTCCTTCAAATGACAAGCCGATGATTCAGACAAAATATCATTATTATATTTAAATATGTATGTATATAAATATCGCCCATTGAAATAATTCTTTCTTTTTATGAATTTAAAAGGTTTCTCTAGCCATTATGTGTGTGTATTATACCAATACTTCCAAGTTCCTGGAATCTATAGCAATCACAGATGTAGGACATGAAACAGAAACATGTATCGGAGAGACAAGACTAATTAAAAAACAGACTTTTTTGAATCCAATCCACATAATTTCGTTTCGTTTCAAAAAATCTTTTCAATTTATCTTGACAATCTCGAAATATGTTAATACCATATCAGACTTACCTAATAAATGTGCTGGGATATGGCCGGAAGTAGGAAATTTTTCCTCTGGATAAACACTTTTTAATTTCATTCGAACATACGTATGTAGCTGTTCATACAGTGGATGTAACTGTTTCAGCAATCCCTGGAGATCTTGTATAAAGGTTTCAGATTCAAAAGCTGATCTCCAATATTCACCAGTATCTTTATAATCTGTGAAATAAAAAAAGGAATGGTTTTGTCTTTCAGCTGGTTTCATTTTCATCATTAGGTATGAGACTTCATTAAACTTTTTGAGATAGCGTTTAATTTTGTGGGCAAGCTATCAAGAAATCATTTCGTTTAATTGTGACAAACTGATTACTGTGGTTTATTATAATCATATAGTTTGCCAGTTCGTTAAATACGCGTTACATATTCAAAAACCTAAGTGAATCATACTTACCCATTTGCCTGACTCCCATATTCGACAGTTTCACAAATTCACTATAATCTGACTTCATCAATTTACCAGTTTTGTCTCGCCATAGTTCCCAGATAGTTTTTAATTTCTTAGAATCTCGGTCTTTGGCCATCATTCGCGTCAGATCTGCAAAACAATGTAGCAGATAATGAAAGGATCGATGTAAGATACGAGAAAGGCTCAGTTTATACAAACAATATTTATACAGAAGCAGGTGTCTTATTCAGAACGAAATTATCAACTAATATCAGTATCAAAAGGTGCAAACTAATAAAAGGGATCCTGATGTTTAACACCTGAAGGTAGCTCTCCTAGAATCGAGCGCCAGATAAAGCGAATAAAATATGTTTATTGGTAAGTTCCTATAAAATGAAAAGCTAGGAAATGTAAGCCATATTACTGACCTGGCTCTAACGGATAACACTGTTTCTCTCCCAAACAAACTGTAGCTGCACCATAAACCCCCTCCATTTTAGACTGAAGTTGCTGCATCTGAAATCGGAGACAACCTTTTATTTTACTGCAGTTATTCGTTTTTGTTTTTTTTTATAACACAAATATCATAATGGTAAGTTTACTTCCATATCAAACATCAGTTTATAAAATTGGGATTATGTTACAGTTATTTGTTTTAACAAATAAATGATCATGGTACCACATTCGAAGAATTGATCAAAGTTTTACTTGTGATAACAGTATACCTTTTCTAAGGCTGTGTTATTTTTCATGGCGCTAGGTCCTATATTAGTTATCTTCTTAAACTTTCTTTTAATTTCGGTATTCTTAAAATCTTTCCAGTCTATTTGGTTAGCCTCCATAGCCGCTTTTTTCTTAAATAAATCTAATTCTACTCTTCTCTTTACCTGAAGATTGAAGAAGTCACAACATCGATACACATAAAATAGAACTCCTCTTTACAATCATAAATGTTCATCAAACATAAATATCCATGTCAAACTGTACCTACCGACATCTTTGAAGTTTGATCGGTTATATTTGTTTGGTAAGCCCAGTCACCCTCATACATAGCATTAGTAGCCTTCTCTGCACGTTTATCATAAGTTTTCAACCACCTGTCAGCTTGGATCATTTCGTCTTCAGGACATTCTTCATCCCAGCCTAGATTCTCGCCTTCATTCTCTTTCTTCAACCAATCTATAAGTGGCTGAAAATATTCCATCAATGCACTGGCATCCATCTTCGTACTTCCGGTTACCATTTGCATAGCTTCTGGCCATGGTTTTGAAGAGCCTAATTTCAACATTTTTCTACAATGAAGATATACAAAATGACTTCCTTTGCTGTTTTGTTTATATTAAGAAATATTCTCAATTTTGTTACTCGTCGCTAAAGAAATGTTGTATGGATCCAAATGATGACTTCGTTTATTTACAATCCGAACGACAAGCTAACTTTTCGATGTCAACTCTCTGACCTGTATCGCTTGAGAAACAGGGGGTATCATTTCAAGGGTAGTAATATAACTTTATGGGTAATCAAACACAAAACCAAAATAAAACGTCGAACTTACGCAAGTTTTTCTCCGGCTGCCTTTGAACCATAAATATCACATGACCTCAGAGGTCCAGTATGATTGGCTGCCTGACACAGACCTTTATGAAATTGGAACTGAATCACATAACTAACAAAATATCTACAAAACACAGTGACAAGGTTACAATTGGCGATTACTGACAGTTGAAAAAGTAAACATAGTAACAGATACCACAGAGCTCTAAGGTGACTATTCTATTCGAGCTTTTAAAAGAACGATTTACCTGATATATGGAGTGTTTGCTGGAATATGATATTTCGCTCCAGGATCAAAATCTTCCTCTGTTCTTTTAACTGGTGAAGATATTCCCTGGTATTTACACCTGAAATAGAAGACACAAAATAAAATAGCAGTCATTCTCTTAATTGAATGACCTTAAGATTAACTCATGTCACCGCGAAACTAGAAAGTTGGATTTAGACACTCCTTAAGTGTAACTTGGTTTTATTCGAAATTTGGATATTGTGATATTGGTAGTAGTTTGAATATTGGAGCGTCGACATATTCGATGAGATACTTGGAATGGCCATTCGACATGAGTCCAGATTTATTCCACTATACAGTTTCAAACCCACCTAAGATCCCACCATTTTGTATTATAACTGTCTTTGTTCGTCTCTCCATTAAAAACACTCCACCTCCATTGATCTATTAGATACCCAAATGGTAGGAAGGCGATCTTCTGTAGAGCTTGACTCATCAGGAAGTTGATGTCGCTCTCTGTAACAACACAAAAGTAGTAAATATCAGACGAAGAAGGGCTGTATATTGACTCTTTGTGATATGCTATGAGTATCTCTGACATGGTTCGAGATATTTCAAATAGTCTACCCGAACGTGCAGACACATTCATACATTCATTTTAGCACATTATATCACGGAAGAAACATTAACGATAATTGCTTTAGTTCTATAGCTCACCAGGGTCATTGGGTATAGTTTTCAGGAGACCAATAGATTTTAAATGGTTAGGAGTAGAAGCTGACAGAGCCATAGTATCTCCGATAGCTTCATGAAAACCTGAAAATACATAACTAATCTAACAAAATGGCAAAAGTGAGAAAACAGATTAAAGAATGCGTACAAACTTGTGGTTTGTAGTCTTGGTTTGTGCACTACCTCTTAGACAATGGTTACTAGGTTAGAATTGTAACAAATGAAGTCAATTTTCATCAACAGAACATCTCGTTATTCCACTGTTTTGAACATAGACATAAACGGAAGCGAATCGAATGCAAACAATAAACCATCAAAATTGAAAAAAATGAGTACAAAATGTAAAAAACTATCTTGAAACACCTTGGGAGGGTGTCAGAGTTGTTTTTAACAGACCTGGGTTCCCTCCTCTCCTAAAGACAACTGGTTGATCTTTATATTGAAGATAATACTGGATATGACCCATCTCGTGGTGAATAGTGATCAGGTCCTCCATGTTAATATCTGTACACATCTTAATTCTAAAAACATACATGTGGACATGGAATAGATCCGCAGCTCTTTCTCTTTCAGAACACACGAGTATTTACTTCATCAGTCAGAAACAACAAACAATCTCCTATGATGGTATCCGTTTAAATTTGAGTATATGCAAAAGCTCTTTGAGTCCTTGTTAATCTGCGACGGTACAATACAATATCGAGTTGGACAATAAAACTATAGTTACCTAAAATCTTTTTTATTATAAAAATCCCAAGCTGAAGCATGGCAGACGACATCTCTGCCTGCAGGTTTCCTTATCATAGAATGCTTCCAGAATGCCATCGGCATTTCCTCCAATCCAAGAGACTTGAAGAAATCCTCCGCGGTCCAGAACATCTTCTCAATCGTGTACTCCTGAAATTTATTATCTAGAAGTGCAAGGGACATGGAAGATAGAGGGTTGGGTCTCCAAACGATATTTTACAGATAGAAAGAGCACACCGGAGGTATTCGACATCAATTCACGAAACAGATTGAAGCGGTTTTGCTTTCAATACTAGCCACTCTGCATCAAAACAATACTGGATGCAAAGTTTAAAAAATTGTTACATGCAGGTGTTTTATAAACGGAATTTTGGTATTTGACTCACATACCTGTCGCTCCATTTCATCCGTTACACTCAGAGTTGTTTTATTTTTAAATGGTATAACTAGTTCGTAGATATTGTTCCAGTGCTGGGCCCACATATTACCTGGCGAAAATAATTTAGAATTTTACAAAATGAATAAGAGAGCAGATGAACGGTGAATGGTGAATTGTTTGTTAATAAAGACGATTAATTTGGAAAACATAAAAGACAAAATCTAATGGACAAAGTCCGATATTTTTGAACCAATATAACCCGATAATATTCATGTACAGTACATAAGACGACAGAAAGAAAGTCATGCTTACCCAATAAATGTGCGGGGATATGACCACTATAAGGAAATTTATCATCACCGTAAACCGTCTTGAGTTGTTTTCGGACATAACCATGTAATTGTTTATATAGAGGATGAAGTTGGTGTAGCAGGTTCTCCACGTCTTGTTTAAATGTTTTGCTTTCATACCATGATCTCCAATAATCTCCTGTATCTTTATAACCTATATATTAAAGATAAAACGCAGCTTGTACACCACCTGATCTAACTAGTGAATACAGAGCTCAATTTCGTCGTGAAATTCGAATTTCGAATATGAAACTAATTGGGATACATGTGTATAAAACTTGTATGTTTGCTTTACCAAGTACTAAATCTGGCATATTCCGACAAAAATCGAACATACCCAATCCCTGGACACCTTCGTTACTCAACTGAACAAACTCTTCATACTTAGTCTTCATCAGTTTACCAGACGAGTCTCTCCAGCCTTTCCATGCCTCGAGTAACTCATCATACTTCCTTGACTCGGCCAACACCTTCGTCAATCCTTGGAAAGATTTATCAGATATACAAGTTCACAACCAAGTAATTGGAAAGACAGTAGCTTGAGATGGGATTCATGGACCCTAGAGCAGACGACAATCTACTATTCACAGACTGAGCTATGTGAACAGAGTTCGGATTCAATCCTCAATACATATTCAGCTAATAAGAAATACAATATTTTCACATGTAAAATTCATTAACTTCATATTATACAAATATCATCAGCCTGAGCTACATGTAAATAGCTACCTACCCGGAGCCAATTCTAAAGTTCTACCGTCAGACATTTTGACCTTACCAATACTGTAGATACCCTCCATTTCTGATACAAGGCCTTCCATCTGCAACAAAAACACTTAAATCATTTCTTTTGAAAATTTTCTGTTCTTTTCTTTTGTTTAATATTAATTTATTAACCCCACCACCAACTAATGAAACTCAAAAGCGATCAAAAATATAAAAATGTCACCAACCTTGGCTAATTTAGTAGTATTTTTGAGAGCACTGGTCCCAATATCGGTGATTTTCTGAAATTGTCTTTTAACCACGCCTTCGGGATAATTTTTCCAATCAAAGGTGTTGGCTGTGGTTGCCGAAGATTTATCAAACTTTGCCGATTCTAAACTAGCTTGTACCTGGATTAATATACATATTACATTTAGTATCAAAAAAGGATAAGACACTTAAGAAAATTGCCATTTGATCGCTTTAAGTTTGTTCTGGTCGCTGATCACAAGCATATTCAATGCACACCATGATCGTACACAATCATTTGTTGTACATTGATGCAATCAAAACAATCAATACAAAAGAATGTTCCAATGTAAAAATCTGTCAACATAATCAGATTGATGTAAAGAGAAGTTCTAAGTGCCCCAGATACTAATATATTGTAAATGCTGTTAAGAATTTTTTTTTTTTTTATTAATCATCAATTGTTTACACATTAATCATAATAATACACTAGATCTATACAGTACACCATTAATTAATAATTACAAATAATAATAATAATAAAAATAATAATAATCATTGTAGCCTAGAGAGGGGGAGTCTTGAAATGCAGAACTATAATACTACATCATTTTAAACCGTGTAGCTGAAAATATAAATACTTATAAATTTTATTGCAGGTAGGTAAAATGTGATGGATTTGCCGTGGATTTTCTGCTATACCTAAATGTACTGCTATACGTACAATGTGACATTGAGTAGAAATACCCAGTCATTTAAAGGATTAAGCGTTGAATAACCTTTGGCTTTATAGTCAAAAATACTATTGGGTCTATAAGTGATGCATCACACTTTACAAATTAATAAGCAGCAATAAACATTTGGAATTTCAACTATACACAGTTCCATAGTTATAAGGCTGTTATATAACGTTTTATTTGGCATTTAAAGGTAAGAGTGAAACCACTGCATTTACCCTTTAAATCTTACCATTGTCGCCTTAATGTCGTCAGGTTATATTAACCATTTCGGGATTATCGATTCTTGTATTTACCATAGGTTCCAGTGGACATTATCATCAAGAGCCAACAAATTTTCCCGTTGTTTTAAGTATTTCCAAGTCCATTTAATAGTAGGTGATGTAAAGAATTACCACAAGAGGTCAACGTCACAAATTTACGCAAGTCACAGTAATCCTCCATTGTTCTGGCCATGGTTATTGAAGTTCCAACTGCAGCTATAAGTTATCTAACCAAAGGCTAAAGATTATAATCGTAATTTTTCTGTTTCCTATTTCTACGGCGCTCGTTTCTTCATTTAAATCATTCATAGGACTCTAGAAATGGGAATCGTCGATTGAAATATATTTAACAGAGCGTTTACAGAATCCATTATGACAAAACTCATTATGATAATGGGTTTGGAAATAGAAGTTAACAAAAAAGGAACCTTGGTGAGCTCAACGAACATGAGTATTCTGGAGTACGATGACTCCCTCAAATCTAATTAACTCAAAGTTCAAATCTATCACCCTTCCAACTGCAGATGAAAAGTCAACTAAAACCAAGGCTAAAACGACTGTTCGTCATTTCAATAGGACACTAAACTACACTTTCTGTTTATTTCTACCGCTCAACATTTGATGTAATAACTTCTATTTATAAATTATTTCAAATTAAATCTTACGCTAATTTGTGTCCGGCTTCTTTAGACTGGTAAATATCACATTTATACAGAGGTCCAGTATGGTTGGCAGCCTGACACAGAGCTTTATGGAACTGAAACTGGATCACAAAACTCACAAAATATCTGGAACACAAGAATACTATGACATTAAATCAATTATGGGGAGCAGCAGAGGAATGGAATAACACGAGGAGAAAATTGGGAGTGAAATGGATTTGGGTTATCACATATATACTCATCTAAACAAAAATATGTTCATTGAATATGATTTTTATATTAAGAATTATTAGGATGAGCTGCTCATTTGATAGATATCTTGCCATCTTGAAATCTTGGGTAACTGAGCATATGCTTTTCTCTGGTTTAAATCCTAAGACAAGGGTTACCTGATATATGGAGTGTTGGCAGGGATATGATATTTAGCTCCAGGATCAAAATCTTCTTCTGTTCTTTTAACAGGTGGAGATATTCCCTGGTATTTACATCTGAAAAGTGGTAGGTATTTTGTTCTGATATTCAATTTAATAGAAATGCACTACGTTTCATTAATGTCTGTTACACGCTGTATCTTTTGTAACCAAATTTGACGTATCAATGGACACATTTGCCTTTTGTTGGTAAAGCATCGGCTTGTTATAGTTTCCTACATACCTCAAGTCCCACCATTGTCTGTTATACTCGTCAGGTGGGGTCTGACCCCTAAACACACTCCACCTCCATTGGTCTATCAGATATCCAAATGGTAGGAAGGCGATCTTATCCAAAGCTAAATTCATCAGGAAGTTTAAATCCGTTTCTGAAATTCACCATATTTTATAACATTCAACTCAAATGCCCATTCCGAATTTTATCAGTCATATTTCGTTATACATATTCTAACGATTTTGATAAACATGAAATTCCTTAAATATGCATTGGCTTGTTTAACATTCATGAAACTTATTCTTTTCTCTTATTTGCGTGCGACTTTCAACTTTCATTGAAGATCAAAAATAAGTTTTTAAAATCTTACCATCGTCTTCTTTCAAGTTGGGTAACAATCCGATCTTATTGAGGTGGCGCGGAGTAGCTACTGATATAGCAAGTACATCACCGACAGCTTCATGGAAACCTGGATAGGAATGAATATGACAATTATGTGATGTCGACCACAAAACTTTCATTTTTAGGAAACTTATTTGAGTTTTAAATTATTCTTCTCCAAGAAATTATAGTGCTTATACCTCTTTTGTTTACTTACCTGGATTGGCCCCACCTCTAAAGACTGTGGGTTGATCTTTATATTGAAGGTAATACTGAATATGTCCCATCTCATGATGGATGGTAATTAAATCCTCCATTGTTATATCTGTACACATCTTGATTCTGGAATGAATACAGAAGGTGATTTTTAAGTCAGTTCAGTTTAGTTCTTAATTTCCTCATTCAATTAGCAATCATCAGGTTCAAGTATTTTATTACAAACTAATGAACCACGGACTCTCCGGTTGTTCCCATCATTATTTTTCAACCAATAAGCTTTTAGCCAAAGTCAGATGTTTATAATTATGATATAAATTTATAATTAATACCTACCACATCTATTGTTATTTTGAACCTTACCTAAAATCTTTGGTGTTACCAAAGTCCCAGGCTGAAGCATGGCAAACCACATCTCGCCCATCTGTAGGCTTTTGTAACATGGACTTGTCCCAAAAACTGTTCGGCATTTTTTTCAAACCAAGTGAAAGAAAGAATTCTTCCGCAGTTCTAAACATTCTTTCAACAGTATAATTCTGGAGAAAATATAAAAATTCTAATTTTTGTCACCTTCTCAAATTGAAATTGAGTATTGAATATTGGTATTGTCAGTGGTACAATACTTCCAGAACAGATGTCATAACTCTTAATAGTCGCATATCATCCTGCATACATAATTCTAATGAACAGTTCTGATAAAATGTCAGACATCATAATCAACTTTTTAATCCTATCGAGTTATGAAAGCGGTACAAGAAAGGTACAAGAACTTGACTGGTCTGAATTTCATGCCTAAGGCGGGCCAAAATTTTGTTTGGAATTGTTTGTGGTCACACCCTGTCTACCACCATCGTTTTGGTTAAATGTCTGATGTGATCAATAGTAGATATCTAATGGTTTATTGTAATCTTGACAGAAAGACAGAAATATATACATATCTACCTGTTTCAACATTTCTGGGGTGACATCCATACTAGATTTTCCAGGATAGGGTTCCAGTAAAGGGAAAATATTAGACCAGGTCTGTGCCCACATGTTACCTGGAAAACAAATATAGTACTCCCTTCACGCACTAAGCCAATCCCCTTTGTTGGCATTATACCGGCTTGAACTGTTATGAGGTCTTTGACATCCAGATTATCAATCAACCAAAGCATATACAAATAGTTAATTCAAAAACATACCCATTAAATGAGCAGGAATATGACCACTGGTAGGAAAATGTTCTTGTCCATATTTCTCCATCAACTTTCCTCTAACGTAGGTATGAAGTTGTTGGTAAAGCGGTTTAAGTTGCTCTAATAATTCTTGAAGATCTTCTTCAAAAGTTTCAGTTTCATAATGACTTATCCACGCCTCGGATGTGTCGTTATAGCCTGATGAATGAAATTGTCAACATTATCAGTGCATGATTAGTATTTAAGGATATTTCTGTTTGACAGTCATTAATCGTTAATTGTTATAGGATTATTATGAAGGAGTATCAAAAATATGATTTGGGATGGGGGTGGGGAAACTGTTCAAGGATAAGAAAAAAGTTGCTGCTGGCTGCGTCAAGTTGAATTACATATATTTACAAATTCCTAACGCTCAAACAACGGTGTAATTGAGGAATAAATTGGTTTTCGTCTACAGGAGTACACAGGGCTTTACTCACCGGCAGCTCTATAACCTTCGTTAGTCAGCTCTACAAATTGTTGATACAGTGGTCGAATCCTGGGTCCTGTAGCATCTCTCCAACCTTTCCATACTTCTGTAAGCTCACTGTAGTTACTAGAACTCCTTAACAAGCGAGTTAAATCTGGAAACGACGATTACAACAAAAAATTGGAAAAATACAGTTTTCTACTGAACAAGTCAAACAATTTTAATACACGTAGGTGATTTGAACCAAAAGATGTAAATGCAGTCAAGTGAATGCAGGAATGCAGGAAATATTTCACTGTCGATTTTCCAGTAATACTATACAATCATTCACTTACCTGGTTCAAGGTTCATGCATTCTGTGTGGCCACTTAAACAGACCTTTCCTTTGCTATACACTGACTCCATTTCATTTTCTACTTCACTCAACTATATGTAGATCGAAGATATGTATAGAATTATATTCAATAGGAATTTCACAGGAGTGCACGTATAAGAAACCTCATCTTTTTCACGAAATATATTAATTCACTCTTGTCGGTTTCGATTTTCCTTTGATATCAGGATCCGACTAAGTACCGGTTACTTATAAAGCGGTTCCAATAGCCTTTTGCTTTTTACATATCTTCCAGGTATTGAGATGAAATTTGTGCATTTAGGGGTCTTAATTATAAATTCAAAAAAACATTTCACAGTCTTTAAGGTGTGAATAGACGAACCTGGATGTGCGGGAACCAATTGAAACAGAAACGAGTATACGAACAGTTCCTCTGTATATTCAAACGATGGCTATAATTCCGCTACGCACACCACTCTAACCACTCAATCACAATGAAAGCATTATACCTACACGTTTTAGCTTGGCAACATCCTTCATAGCCGATGTTCCTAGTTGTGCCACAAATGAGAATTCTCTCTTCCTCGTCTCATTATGAAAGTCTTCCCAATCAAACATAGAAGCATTGGCAGCAGCCTCTTTAGCAAAGTTAGCGGTTTTTAAGCTGTACTCGGTCTGCAATTATTACAGATGTTCCTGTTAATAACTACATATATAGATAAATAAAACAATTATTTTATCTTTACTTGTGCATCTAATATGCCAGTGAAGGATTTACATATTTAGAGGTCTGATATTGCTGTTGACAATTAATATCAATCATTTATATGTAATAAGACTATTTTATGAATTCTTATGGAATATGTTTGCTATAGATGAATATTGGTATAATTCTACTATTACAACTTGAAGTCCACTATAGAAATCTCTGTATGCCTCAAAAAAAAAGAAATTAAATGAATTACCTTGCGTTGTGCATTATAATCAGTAAGGTTAGTATTGTACGCCCATGAGAGTTCTGAAGATTGAAACCAAATCTCACTATCTCGTTCATTATACATATCTAAAAACTTATCGGCCTCTTTAAGGTCACTGATGCTCCCGGATGAGGGATCAGGGCAGTTATCAGTCCAATTTTCTCCATCTCCATCGTTCTTCTTCTCCAACCATTCCATCAATGGTTTGAAATACTCCAATAATGGTTCCACATTCATCTTCCTCTGCCCTGTTATCATTTCCATCGCATCCTGCCACTGTACAGAACTACCCAGTTTCAACATATTCCTGAAAAATATGTATATGATTTTGAACTTGAAATTCATTCTGTCTTTCGTCTTCGATAATAATAATTATTTTGCTGATTACTTTACCTCAGCAAAGTAAAGCATTTTGCAAAATTGTCTTTGCAATTATTTTTTACATTGAAACCAAACTTACTTGAGTTTTGTTCCGGCCGGTAAAGAATTATAAATATCACACGTGTGTAGTGGACCAGTCTGATTGGCCTCCTTACAAAGCGACTGGTGAAACTGGAACTGGATTACAAAGCTGATAAAATATCTGAAACGAAAAAATAAAGGTGAGCATTATTATGAGAAAATATATCATTCCGATCCATGAAAACAAAAGGCAATAGTGTGAACCACCTTCTGGGTCACCAATTAGTGTTATATGATTTATTGTTATGATTTCATATTAAATGTAACATATACTTATTCTGAGAAAGATGTAGACCTCTGGCTCTCAGAAATAACTACCTGATATATGGCACGTTAGCAGCGACATGATATTTAGCTCCTGGATCAAAATCTTCTTTCGTTCTTTTAACTGGCGGTGATATTCCCTGGTATTTACATCTGAAAAAGGAGATGACAGGATCAGGATACGAGTAGAAACAAACAAAATATAAGACATACATGTACATATAATTATGATTGAACAAAACTGATTCCGATGGCAATATTCACTTTATGCCTGTGTCTGAACCAGCATAGAAATACAAAATTAACATTTTGAGTTATGTTGTCTCTAGGAAGAGAAAGTCGAATTGGCAAAACCAAAGATTAAATAAATAAAATTAGCCAGAGCAATGCGCCAATTTATTTAAGAATGTTACATCAATTATGCTCTTGTAAAATTTTACAAATCCCATTTTCCTGTTCGAAATACCTGAGATCCCACCATTTCTGGTTGTAGTTATCTGGTGTTGTTTCTCCACTAAAAACACTCCACCTCCATTGGTCAATTAGATAGCCAAATGGTAGAAATGCGATCTTCTCCAATGCAATCTTCATAAGGTAGTTGATATCAGCTTCTGAAATTTAAAAGAAATTATTTCCATGAACTCTAACACTTGTTGGAAACAAAGACAGTTGCACGAAAAACCTCATTTTATTTGGGTGGTGAATTCACCGAAGTGATTTCTCATCCACTTGTATTGTCCCCACAGGTTGAGCATTAGACAGGATAGTGTCCTTGTGTATTGGACAAAATTCGGAGCTGTGGTTAATAAAGAGTTGATAATTATTATGCTTAACTTGCATTAAAAACCTCATTTAGAATCACAAAATAAACCAAATTGTAGAATCAACCTACCATAATCGTTTTCCCCTGCAGGTAAGAGACCAATTTTACGAAGATGTTTTGGAGTTGAAACAGACAAGGCTATAGTATCTCCGATAGCTTCATGGAAACCTGCAAAATAGAAATATACGATCTTTTTAAATGCGAGCTAATCCTTTTCTAATTGATCAAAAATTTAAGTGTTTTGTCGTTCTTGATACATTTTTGTTGTTCGAGACCTATAAATAATATGATTTAAATCTTTAGAACATTTCCTGAAAATTCCAATCTTGATTTATGAATCAATGAGTTTAAACCTCACCAGGATTAGCCCCGTCTCGGAATACACTAGGTTGATCTTTATATTGTAAGAAATATTCCACATGACCCATCTCGTGATGGATAGTGACCAAATCTTCCATTGTTATATCTGTACACATCTTGATTCTGGAATGCAATATATCAAATATCTAATAATAATTAAAACCTAAAGTCCATTTCACAAGTGGATCGAAATTGAATAAAAATCATGTGCCTCGGAGCACAACATGCTGTCAATTAGAATAAAAGGTATCATCGCTACCAAGAGGTTTGACAAAGGATCAATGAGAACCCAAGTTGCTAACCCTTAGTATTGTTGGACTGTCCGTTCATAAATACACCAACGTTCAAACCTTGTGATATCTCTGAAAACATGTTTTATTAAAAAACGAACTGGTTGACAGTATACCTCCGGGTTTACCCGGTAAATCAAATACCAAAACGTTTTAATAAGTACCAACATGTATAAAGAATTTTCCCTAACCTAGGATGTTGTAGAAAGTATCAATGAAATACAACATACTACCAACATTTCACCTATGTGTGTAAATCGCGAATAGAAGAGGTACAGTTTCCTGTCCGATGCCGGAATTATCGATATATTTGAAACTAGTAGAATCGAAAATGAATACAGTTGTGCGTTTACCTAAAATCTTTACCATCTCCCATATCCCAAGCTGCAGCGTAACAGACGACATCTCTCCCGTCTGATGGCCTCTTTATCATTGATCCGTTCCAGAAGGTATTTGGCATAGCGTCTAAACCAATAGATTTGAAGAAGTGTTCGGCTGTTCGGAACATTCGGGTAGCCGTAAAATTCTAAAATTAATATTTGAAGAGACGATTACACCAAGCTTATGAAATGAGGTTGACTCGACACCACTCTTAGGAGTATCTTCAACCGGTATTTAAAAACTACTAATCCAACAGAAGACTTTGATGAGATTTGTCACAGAGGTTAATTCTCTGGAAATGAGGAAATCATTTTACAAAAAAATTGGATAGCACTGTTCAAAACTATGCTGGAATCATAAATTCGCTTAATGTCAGAGATGGGTGAATGGATGAATATACACTGAGGCTTTTTGTTCAATTCGCAAAATACATACATAACCAAGTGGGAATATTGGTACTATGAAGGAATTCAGCCACAGATTAGAAAGCAAGAGTTCGGTCAGATAAAAAAAAAATCCAGAGAGGTTCAGACGTTACCTGAGACCTTAAAGCTGGAGTAACGTCAACACTTTGTTTATGTTTATATGGTTGTGTGAATGGTAAAAGATTATTCCATTCTTGAGCCCAGATGTTACCTGAAACAAATACGCATTCGATATTTCCCTTCACATAAAAATATAGTAACATAAAATGTGAACGAACCTCAACAACTGCATATATATTACGAATTTTGAACAAACAATTGCCCCCGATATTGTGATCTTCTTGGGATTAAAATTAGAATTGTTTAGTGTAATAGTACTTGTATTAAATACAGGAAATAACCAAACCTAAAAGATGGGCTGGGATGTGACCCGTTCTGGGAAATTTATCAGGACCATATACTTTAATCAATTCTCTACGAACATACGTATGTAGTTGACGGTATAGAGGTTGGAGCTGTCTGAGAAGATCTTGTAAGTCTTCTTCTAAAGTCGGAGTTTCATAGACACCCTTCCAATAATCTGCCGTGTCTTTATAGCCTGTCAAAATATAAGATTAACCGATCTGAAATAAGCATTCTAACTACGCACACAGGAGACAAGTGGAAAGTCATCATTTAGATGAATCTTCTATAAAAAAAATTATTTCTCAGCCCATCAAATCAAAATAAAGATAATGCATTTTCTGTGAATAGGGTCTATCAGTCCAGCAACTTACTCCAAGAGCACACATAATGATGCTGAAAATAACCAAATCTTAACAGTGTATTAGATTGATTTTATGTCATAGATAGAAAAGCCAAACCCAACAAATCCGTTAAAAACCTACCTAGCTCTTTGACACCCTCATTACTGAGTTCAACCATTTCTTTAAACAGAGACTTCATCTGTTTTCCAGTTTCATCTCTCCATAGCGTCCATACATCCTTTAGCTTGTTGTAGTCTCTGGAGCCAGAGAACAAGCGAGCTATTCCAGGTTCTAGATTCAGACAACCCGTTTTACTGTGATTGTCTATACAAACCTTTCCTTTGCTAAATATACTTTCCATCTCGGCTTGCACTTCGCTCAGCTGCAAATAATTAGCTATGTTGATAATTTCAAAGGTATCGCTGATGGAAAAACTGATCGAAACATCTGATTTGATGACATTTATCCTCGAATGCGATGTGGTTTCTGAAATTCTCACATGTGATTAAAGTCATAGTTTTGTTCCTTGGTTATATAAAGATGGTCGCCTGTCAGTGGGAGGATAATAATCTACATAGGAGAAAGACAGATTCCTTCTTGTACTCGTTTATTTCATATTCAAGAAAAGTGTCTTGTTTTTGAACGGGAAATATTAACATTTTTGTCGACATATACCTGACTTGTTATTTAATAATAATTGAAGATTCTCACCCTAGCAATTTTAGTTTTATTTTTCATAGCATCCGTTCCAATATTGGTGATGAACCTAAACTGTCGTCTATGGTTCCAGTTATCAAGTTGTTGCCAATTAATAGATGAAGCATTCAGTGCCATTTCTTTGGTGAATTCTGATAGTTCTTGTTCTCCTTGTAACTGAAATCACATTTAACAATGAACGTTAAAGGTACCATTGAAAAAGGGGCATTTGGACAGACCAAATGATTTGGGTTCTTGAATCTGGCGAGAGTACGTTCAGGACACTGTGTTTAGTCTCAGATATATCAATTGTTATTAATAATACATGTACATTATTAAAAATTATTGTTTGGTACATCTTTCAAATTGGAAAAAGTGCCTTTGTGACTTGATAATCTTCATCCTATATCTTAAAGGGACACGTGTAAAGTTATTTAAACATGAAGAAAACCAGTGCACCAGAGAATAAACAAATAGTGTGCAGTCGCCCTGAAAACTATACGCCCTCACAGCGTACCATACATATGTTTCCCATACATGCATACCATACAATACCAAACCATACATGCATACCATTCATATACCATACATGCGTACCATACAATACTTGCATACCATACATATGCATACATATATACCATACTATACATGCATAGCATAATATACAGGCATAACTTTTTTAATCAGTCGCTTTAAATTGTAGACAAGTTGGCCATTTGGTAAACGGATTTGGTGGGGACGACATTAATATACGTCCACATTAAACTGTGGGCGTATAAAGAAAAGGATTGAGACGTCGGCATGCACATAACACTTAATGCGTACATTTTGACAGTGTAAATAGAAAAACAAACAAATGAGTCAGCTGAAATTGACGATTAGAACATTCAAAACCTTTGACACCCAAAAAAAAAAAGATAAAGGTTAGAATAAAGATCAATTTATCTACAGCTCTGAAAATTATGATATGGATTATCAGCTTGTTGAGATTATCATATCTTCCTGAATTGAATTAAATATAGGTTAAAACAAAGGCTTAAACTGAACTTATATGACCTACATTTGATTATTTGAAAAAAAGTGTCCACAGGTAGATGGAATTTACTCAATAACCTTTAGTAAATACATGCAATCAATAGACTTAAGCAATTTATGTTACGTTTTACATAACATCCCTTGCTGAAAATGAAGTGCAGCTTAAATTTCGTGTAATTTAAAACGGTCAATACAGCTCATAAGGGTTAACTCGGCGGGGAAAAAACCTTATTGTCTTAAACAATCAATTTCCAGTAATGGCCCGCATCCTTTCGAATAATGTTTATTGTACTGGGCAAACTATGCTGTTCATTCTGTTATTTCCAATTAGTTCTCGACCTTCCAAAAACACAAAAACGGTATTCAGATGCCGAGCACTGATGCGCTATAATAAATTTTGTCTTTTGAATTGTAACTTAGGTGGATCGAAACTTACAAGTCCTCGAGCCAGGGAAAGGGAAAGATAATTCACTATAAATGAAACCCAAAATTTGTTTGAAATAGTTTATTGATTTCAGCAACAGGTTTCTCTTGAATATGGATAGGTAAAGTTTAATCTTAACTTAGAAAAGCGGCTGATCTCCATTCTATAATAATAAATAAATAGGAAACATTGGAACTCAAAATGAACAACAATCGACGAGAGGTATTTGGTTACAAAATGGAAATCATATTGGGTCTGGCCAATAAACAGAAATAATTCGTTTCGTTATTATGATTAGTACGTTTCTAAATATAACTATAGATTATTCAATCCTTGGTAAATCTAAGAAAACAATTGTTTCACTTATTGCGCTTAGGAACCAAAGCAAACAAAGTGTACAAAATATGACTTACTCGTCCTTTCTTGTTGGCCTCGGTGATATTAGTGGCATATTTCCAACTAGACAGTGATGATTTATACTTGATAACCTGAGCTTTAGTGTTATAGTCTGTTAGGAAGGCAGAGGCCTTAGAATTAGTCTCGGGACAACTGTCATCCCAACCCTTCTTCTCATTCTTATTCTGCTCTATCAACCAGTCTGTTAAAGGCTTGAAGTATTCTTGAATAGCTGAGGTGTCCATCTTCGATTGTCCTGTCAGGATCTGCATCACTTCCGGCCAGGGTTTAGAGGAGCCAAGACTTAGAGCATCTCTGAAATGAAATACAGTTTGTCATTTAAACTATTCGATTCAGACAATCATTCAAAATACTAAGCAGACTCTCTTGATGGAAAGCATCTGGTATGAATAGTAGGCCTATCAGAGTTTCGATGTTCAAAGCAAAATGGCAGGCTACTCAAAATCGATGTTTAAAAGCTAATTTTTTGTTAGACTTTAAGGGTAAAGACACCACTTAATTGTTTTTGCTCAAAGCAGCTAATATTTGTGTCCATATTGTACAGTAAATACGAGAATTTCATTACGGTTACAAACACAAAAACCTCGGGAAAATACAAAAAGTTACTTTGCCCCAACCCAAGTTCATCTTTTAGAACCTTTTATGTAGAGCACTAACCTGATAAGTTTGCCAGCTGCCTGTGATTTATAGATATCACATCTATGTAAGGGTCCTGTATGTCCAGCCTTCTTACATAGAGCCTTCTGGAACTGAAATTGTACCACATAACTCACAAAATATCTGGAATTAAATATAAGTTAAATTTAAAGTTGCGATATACAGATCCTTGGTCTTGAAAAGTATCACAAAACTCTAAAATATCTAAAATTACAACAGATAGGGCACAGGCTTATTCTCTTTATAATTAGTTGAGTCTGATCTTAATACGGGAATGTTTTCGAGTTTAGGGTCCCTTATAGTGTCACTTCTGACGGAAAGGAGGCTTCGGAATTGTAAACATTAAATAATCTCACCTAATGTACGGAACATTTCCAGGAATATGAAACTTTGCACCTGGATCAAAATCTGACTGACTTCTTTCAACAGGAGGTGCTATACCTTGGTATTTACATCTGTACAAATATAAAGATAAAATTTAATACAAACCAATGATAATGGATGTGTGGTAAATACTTATTTTAAAGCCGAAAGGTTCTGCAACTTATAGGTCTTTTGATATTGATTATTTATTTTTACAAAGTCCACCAAACATTAACAATTGAAGATTCTAGTAAAGGGGTTGTTTTTATGTAAACCACAAAAAGTTGATAAAAGTAGAATGGCATCAGATAGAAGATTGACTTTGGTTGTTACCTGAGATCCCACCATTTCTGATTGTAGTTATCTGGTGTTGTTTCTCCACTAAAAACACTCCACCTCCATTGATCTATCAGATACCCAAATGGTAGGAAAGAAATCTTCTCTAAAGCTTGACTCATTAGAAAATTTATTTCAGCCTCTACAAAATAGATTGATAGACTATTTCCTCATTTCACTTTTAATCCATTATAATATCAAATGGACTTGAAAAGGTAGTTAAATTTCCTATATTTGTCGAAATTGTTCGGGAGCATTTTGTACAAGTGCAAGAGAGTGTTATCTTACCTTGATCGTCTGAACCAGGTTTCAACAGTCCTATCTCACGAAGATGTTTAGGGGTAGCTACTGACAAAGCCATAGTATCTCCAACTGCTTCATGGAAACCTTCAAATTAAATGAAATGAGATTAATGTCAGGATTAAACTGTAGACTAACATATTTAGAATGGCATTATCAGAGAGGGCAAGGCCTACACTAAACACTATTCACCAATCGGTTGCAAGGTAAGCATCAAACATAAATGAATTGCTGCATTAGATGTATTAATGGATATATTTGTAAATATGCACCTGGATTAGCGCCGTCTCTGTAAACCTCAGGTTGTTCTTTGTAAAGCTGAAAATATTCGATATGTCCCATCTCATGATGGATTGTAATTAAATCCTCCATGTTGATTCTAGTACACATCTTGATTCTGAAAATATTTAACCAGGTACAAAATTACATAAGTCTTGTGCATGACGTTGTGACGACTATTGTATTCATTCATCAATCATAAAAAGTGCCCATGACATATAATGCTCTTGGGCATTGTTGTTAGCCCTAACGAAAGTTGTGACGGGGTGCTAAAAAAGAAAAATCACCTAAAATCTTTAGCATCGTAGAAATCCCAAGCTGAAGCATGACAGACAACTTCACGACCTTCTGGTCTGGTCAGCATTGACTTAGTCCAGAATGTATCCACCATTTTCTCAAGGTTTAAAGACACGAAAAAACTCTCGGCCGTTTTAAACATTTTAACTACTGTATAGTTCTACAATTAAAAATACATATATAAACTATAATCAGCAATGTTATACATCTAGCAGAAGCCAAAGCAGCAACAATCTCATCAGTAATGATGGTTAAATGATTAAATGCTAATTAGTATGGTCTTTAGTTCTAGATTATGTAACGGGGGTTCGACGAGGCGAGCTGAACCCATTGGTTATGATGGTTATGGCTGTGATACTTTGGGTTATCCACCAATGTTACTAGTATTACCTGTTCTTTAAGAGCATCAGTAACGTCTACACTTGGTTTTTTGGGGTAGGGTATCACCACACTGTAGATATTATTCCATGTCTGCGCCCACATGTTACCTGAGAATAACACAAACATTACCATGATAATTCTTAGTCCTCTTAATCTAATCAAATGTCGTCACCAATTAATCTTATAAATCCTGACTAAAATACTCTCATACTTATCATTGTAAAATATGGTTGTTTCTTTTTTTTTTTTTTTTGTACCATTGTTGAGTCTGTCTAGGAATTGCATTTCGGAAGTAAATAGTAATGGATATGTTAGTTACACCGAACCAAACGATAAAAATTGGTGAATCCTACCTAATATATGAGCTGGAATATGGCCAGTTTTAGGGAATTTATCAGCACCGTACAAATCTTTTAATTTCTTCCTAATATAGGTATGAAGTTCCGTGTATAGTGGTTTGAGCTGTACCAGGAGTTCTTCAACCGTGTCCTGAAAGTTGTCGTCTTCATAGGCAGTTCTCCAAAAAGCTCCAGTATCGGGATATCCTTAAACAAATTATAGTTCCTTTGTTGATTTGTCATGAACTGGGCACAGTTCTTACCACATACTGTTTACATGATAATCAAAATTCAATGAATTTTTAACATGTACTACAGCCTACAGAATATTACTTTCGATGTTTTGTCTCATTGAGAGACAAGCATTTGGGGGCGTATATAGCGTGACCATTCTGACAGGCTGTATTGAGTAAGATTTTAATGCCGAAACGTATCTTAGTTTTCATTGTGAAAGGAATAATACTTTAATGTCAAAGCCTATCTTATGATTTATTGTTTAAAAAAAAAAGATGAGAAGAAATAAACGAATTTACCATTTTCTTTAGATCCTTCATTACTAAGCTCGACCATTCTTTGGTATAGTGTCTTCATTTTGGCACCAGAAGCATCTCGCCACAATTTCCAGGCTTCTGTCAGTAGATCATAATCACGTGATGACGCGAAAAGTTCAGTTAGACCTATTAATAAACACCAGTCAAATATCAATAAAAGTCAGCATAACGTTATCATCCCTAATACCAACTACCTAATTATCATAGAGATATCAGATTCTGCCGGAAACGAACGATAATCTACCAACCTACAGGTCTTTCTAATTTTACTCGACATCAAAATATAATCGCTGTCGTCGGATAGCAAACCTTATATTTTTTTTTAAAGATATCGGTGTTTCGATGTAATTTCTTTAACAAACTGTCCTAATAATTAAGAGAAAGCACCAAATGCTTCTCAGCCCTGTAAATTTGTATTGATCTTTTCAAACGGACCAGCTACCCAATGAACGCATTGATTACCTGGTTCTAGGTTCATAGTTTTATTCTGTAGAACTATCGTGGCCTTGCTGTAGATTGACTGCATGTCAGAAAGAGCTTTGTTCAACTGTAACGAAAAAAGAGTAGCCCGTTAATGTTATCTTGCAACAATTAGGAGTAAACAATTGTTCCAAAAGGGTGCTTTTTCAGGTCTTTTAAATTGCTATTACAAATCGTGATCATGCCGAGAACACCATCCCCCCTCTCCTTCTAATATTTTTTAAATACACAAGCACATCTAACCTCTTCGACTTTCTTGGGGTCTTTAAGAGCACTAGGTCCAATGTCTGAGATTTTCTTCATCTGCCGTTTAATGTCAGCATCTTGAAATTTCTTCCAATCAAAGGAAGACGCATTTTGAGACGCCTCCTTCTGGAATGCCGCCGTTTCAACATTGACTGCAACCTGAAAATGATTCATACATCTCTACATCTCTGACATCAAAATACATCTATAGATATTTCACAGTCTAATTAAAATATAGACCTATAGGTCTATTATCATAATAAGTATTATCATAATACATCTCTAGATATTTCATTGACAATCTTATATCATAATACATCTCTAGATATTTCATTGTCAATCCTATACAATCTTATATCATAATACATCTCTAGATATTTCATTGTCAATCTTATACAATCTTATATCATAATACATCTCTAGATATTTCATTGTCAATCCTATATCATAATACATCTCAAGATATTTCATTGACAATCTTATATCATAATACATCTCTAGATATTTCATTGTCAATCTTATATCATAATACATCTCAAGATATTTCATTGACAAGCTAATATCAAAATACATCTCTAGATATTTCATTGTCAATCTTATATCATAATACATCTCATAGATATTTCATTGTCAATCTTATATCATAATACATCTCATAGATATTTCATTGACAATCTAATATCAAAATATATCTCTAGATATTTCATTGTCAATCTTATATCATAATACATCTCATAGATATTTCATTGTCAATCTTATATCATAATACATCTCAAGATATTTCATTGACAAGCTTATATCAAAATATATCTCTAGATATTTCATTGTCAATCCTATATCATAATACATCTCTAGATATTTCATTGACAATCTTATATCATAATACATCTCATAGATATTTCATTGACAAGCTTATATCAAAATATATCTCTAGATATTTCATTGTCAATCCTATATCATAATACATCTCAAGATATTTCATTGACAAGCTTATATCAAAATATATCTCTAGATATTTCATTGTCAATCCTATATCATAATACATCTCAAGATATTTCATTGACAAGCTTATATCAAAATATATCTCTAGATATTTCATTGTCAATCCTATATCATAATACATCTCAAGATATTTCATTGACAAGCTAATATCAAAATACATCTCTAGATATTTCATTGTCAATCTTATATCATAATACATCTCATAGATATTTCATTGACAATCTAATATCAAAATATATCTCTCTTAATTTCATATGTGATACAGAAAACATCTTTAGCTATTTTATTGAGTCAACTTAACACATCGCATTATCAATCTAATATCAAACTGTTCCAATGAAACTAATGATGACTTAAAAAGATAATATATAGTAAAATGGGGTTTTATTTTATTTCATATGTTTCTACACCATCTGAAAGGTCGTTGAATATTATTTTGAATTTAACAAAAGAAATAAAAACCAACTGCTTATGACTACAAAGATGAGAATTATGCCTTATGGCAGTTAATCATGACTTTACTATCTGCGAACATTCCGTTTATTTATTTATTTATGTTTATTTTTATTACAATACGAACACAAAATACAGATTCGATTCCATATATTTTTTAAAAATTTGTAATATTCCGTTTATTTGTGAAGGAAAGCAAAGGAGAAAAGTAACCGGATCATCTGTATTGTATAGATAAATAGTCCCTTTGAAATATAGATTTTTAATGAACTGTGTGAAACGGCATCTAAATAGAAATAGATAAGTGAACAATTAAATAATGCTATTGAAATGAAAATCAAATAACTACTTCGTTTTTGCTCTATTATAAGAGGTTTTACACAGTTTGGAAGTTAAAATCAAACTCATGTTAAAATCAACAACTCATGAAAATGTCAAACGATTGGAATTAAAACCACAAATCTGAGTTTATCTGATATAAAAGCAAATATTTATACATGTAAAGCCTACATGTTGAGATCAGCCATGCAGGAGAGATTATTGTAGCAAATATTTACAAGACTATTATAATACAGATATTAATTCAGCTCAAACTATTTTTAAAACCAGATATCCTATTATGTTTTTAAAATTATCCAAAATACTTCCCTAAAGGCAAAATTCTGCATGTAGACTGCAGATATTTAGATAAACCAAAAGCAAAGCGGTTGTTAGATGGTGATCCGATTTGGATTCAATCTGTGTATAAAGTACATGTATAATATTTCTAGAAGGGTCTTTTGATTTTGAATTTGGAAAGTGAACTGACCTGTTCCTCTTGGTGTTTGTCTGTAATATCAGTGTTATATATATACTCCGTCTGAACTTGTTTATTCAGTATCTTCCCAACAGCAATATTATATTCTTTTAACCATTTCCTGGCATCGGCCTCACTGCCTTGTGGCTTGACGCGTCCTATCACTGCCACAAATGCCAATACGTGAAACCAGCTCATACTGGCACTTGTTCTTATTTTCCCTTTGGCTTGTATTTTTTTTTAAACATGCAGTAACAATATGATATTTTTAAAAACCACTCGCACCTAAACACGACCTTCCATCAAGCCAGCTGTAATATAATCAATATAAGTATTATAGTCTTACAGGCCCTTAAAAGAGAAGAAGGGGGCCAAATCAGTCTATCAATTGAACCAAATTCACCCCAATCTAGTCACCTCAATAGCTATTGTTCAAATACTAGATAAGATCTCTGCAACATATAAACGCCATGTTGGTTTTGAGATAAGCCAGATCATGGTTAGGTGTGTTATTAAAAAAAAACTCGAGGATACATTTTGTGATGCTGACACGTTGCAAATCGACATACAGATAGTGCGCATGAATCAGAATTGGAATCGTCGAAGTAAAATTTTTACTCTAATATACGTAACCAAGGCGTTTACAATAATGGGTATCAACATGCGCGAATGAAATGAAGTTTTGTGAAATGTTTTAACAGGGCGTTAGATTACAAGATGTCAGAAATCTTATCTATTTGAGCTCTCTACACTACAGTTACCAATTATCTTGACAAACTAGCGACTGTTGATCTAAAATTATAAAGATTATCCAAAACTATGTTTGGTCACATTCTTTTGTTACTAAAGGAACATGTTTTGAATCACACCGACCCAGTAGTCAGTACATCAATTTATTTACTCTTAAAATAAATCTGTCATTTAAAGAAATGTTGTCGTTTAAAGGGACAAATGTAATCCCTTGTAAGTTGCTTTCTTGCTTTTTTGTTTTTATCGGACCATTTAAAGAATATTGACGTTTGTTGGCACTCTTTTACTAAATAAATGTGGTGAAATTAATAGGCACATAGTTTAATCGATTATTTTCAAAATTATCATCAACCTATCAGCTTCATTTACCACTTTATCAATGTACTATTGGCTAGTTAGGAGAAAACATTAGAATTATCGTTCTGGTTGGCCATTACTGTTTTCATGGTATACGGTTTGTCAGTTACACAAATTACTATCAAAATAGAATACTAGGGGGAAAAACGATTGTCGGCACTTCACAAAAGACCCTTTACTTACTGATCTGAATATGTGTCAAGATGGAGAACATGCATGTCACATACTTTATGATAATACTTGTATTATATGGATTTCTTTATGAATATACACCAGCCTAGTATAAATATTGTAAAACTGCTTTTCACTCAATACTATTCATAGAATAATTACTTCTGGAGAAATTTACAAATTAAACAGGTAATTCAAGTGCAATTGCATTTTTTATTTCTTTTCTATGGAGTGACAATCTTGTAGTTATTGGAGATCTCAATTTTAATATAGAGAATGGTAAATAAACTGACCCTACCAGCCCCTAATTTGAATATTAAAAGGAAAATCGTGTTTGAAATAGATAATATTTATGTATTCTATATCTAGTCCACTTATACGCGGATTCTAGATCCTATTTCTTTGTTTGAATTTACATTCCCTTAAAATTCGTGCTTTCAGTTAGGACGATAAACCTATATAGCCCGTATGAAGTGACCTGAATGTTTGAGCTTCTAAGTCACCCTGTGACTTTTACAAGAATAACAACCAATGACGTTTCTAGAAAAAAATAGGTTAGAGGACTAGAAGGGGCCACCGAATAGGGTCACAGGCAATTCTTCTTTTAAGTCAAATGTCCAATCAAATCGCTGTATTTACAAACGTCTTTGATACAAAAAAGGTGGCAAAATATAAGTCCAGAGTTCTTAATGCCATGGTGAAGATAGTTAGCTTGCCCTACCTGTGAAATGATATTTTTTACTAATCTAGCCACCTTAGCCAAAACTTATCACAACTTCCGTTTATGAACCAGAGCACGACCCAAATACAACAATATGGTAAACAACTATAGTTTCCACTTTGGCTGAAGCAATCTTTTCCACATACCTGTTCATGGTATAAAATAAACATACGATATCCTCCCATTATTTTCCTATTAAATTAACATTCGCATTTTACATCTACATGTATTTTTGATTAACGGTTAGAATAATGTATGGAATTCTACAGCCTATATTTCTGAATTTTAACTACTATTGAATTTCTCCAAGCTGTTTCCTGCTGAAGCTTTCTATAATTAAACAATGGTATATTATATTATATGATTATATATTATATATTATCGTGTGTTACGACCTTCCCTGCTAGTTTTGATTGTTAATGATGACGGGCATACCTTTCAGTGGGCAACCAGGATAATGTTGTCAAGACAGGGGCGATTCTTTTCCGATTTCCACTAAAATGAAAGCCCAATCTTGAATGATAATAATAATAAATGAACTCTATATTTGGCTAACAATTAAGCATAAAGGCCTTGTTACAAGTGAGATGTGTTACTCTAATGATCACGAAAATTATATTTAATTGATTTTTTACAGTTTATCAAATTGTTGTATGAGGTTCGCAACATGTGTTGCATTTATATTTATTTCGTATTAAATTCATTGGATCATAAAATTATAACTAGGGCTGAGTACAGCACTGTGCATGACAATCGACATTTTGCCCATAGCTTTAAGGCAGATTTGCACTTGAATACCTTTCGTCTGGTGTTCTGCTTGAAATCAAATTTCTAACTTTGCCTGTTATTCAACTTCTAATTAACTTTGAGAAAAGATTCAAACAGACTTATAATGTAAAAACTCACATCTATAAATTAATATATAAATTAATATGCATAAACAAAATTTGTGAAAGAAAGTAGAAAAATTAATTCGACCGGATAAAAGTTGTTATGTAACTAAATTGTATCGTCTACTAACTAACTCCTAGAATCACTATCATAGTTATAAGTAAGAAAAAAATTCAAACAGATTTGAAACTTGCGAATTCACAGCTATAAATTCCACCCCATAAACCATGTTACAAAGAAAGAGAAAAAAAAAACCGGGGTAAATCGGTCCATAAATAATCCCTACAACTTCTAAACAAATTTTGTCGACATTCAATTCAATAAGTCACTTCCGGGTAACCAAAAAGCTTCATGTTAGATACTAATTTTTTATTCCAGCCCCAAAACAAAAAAAAAGTCAAGGTAACAAATTGCTAACAAAACTACCTTTCAAAGTATTGTGAATATTTCTCAAACTGTAAATTTGGTGACACTTTGTAGTTTTTGTGTGTTTGGTTGTTTTGTTTTTTTGGTTTTTTTTTTTTTTTTGTGTGTGATTTTCGTTTCACGGGATGAATTTGTGAGTTTCGGATATGGTAAAAAATATGGATAGGATAGCTTATCTTAATATGATCTTCAAACCGCTTCTTCTAAATATAAGAACTTTCAAACATAAAGGAGTGCGTATTCGGCTCTACAGATAAATTATTTGTAGTCTGATTATTGATAGAGTTATCTCCTTTCTAAGCTCTTTATTCCATGAGACGAGAACAGACTGAGTAAACACAACAAAACTTTTTGGAAGTGATATTGAAAGGGCTGGCTATATTTATTGACTGTATGTACATCAAGTTTTCTTTTAATCAAAAAGCCAAAATCAGCTAAAGTAAACCGTTTATTGATTATCAATTCCATGCGCATAATTATAATGATAAACAAGTTTACATTCAACAATCTTCATAAATCAGTCATCACTTTAATAGTCAGGCTTTATGAATTATCACTTTGCCAGAAATGAATGGTGACTCAGTGGTAGCTCTTTTTAATAGTTCAATTTTTGCCCTTTGTCCTGTTATATTTTATAATTTTTCAGGCTTTCTAGTGCCCAGTAAAGAGAAATGTAGTTTCAATTGAAAGTAAATAGAATGAGTTAAAAAAAAAGAGTCAACATAATGTCCAGACTAAGCCGATATGAAATATCTGCTCTCATCTTTATAGTTCCAGCCAATATATTCTACTCCATAGCAGCTTTGACCCATGCCTGGTTTGAAATCCCTCCTCATAGCTGCTATGGCTTGTGGTGGGCAAAATTTTGTGATGTTTTACGATGTCAGCTTATTCCAGCATTTTATACAGAAGAACCATGTAAAGATTAGTTTTTCTAAATATTCACATCATTTTTTATATTCCTAAAAATCTAGTTTGTAACTGTTCTAATTATTATTGTTTCTTATGCAACCTGTATATTTTGCGCATACACTGTATTAAGTGAACAATCTGCTGGGACTGTTGTCTATCATTATCTCAGTAGGCCTTTGTTATCAATTTCTTTGTGATTTTCAAATATTGGCCAGGAACAGTAACAAGAAGATTAAATTTCAATAAACTTCATGTTCTTCTTTCTCAATAAATCTCACTTTTGCAGCCGAAGTTTGATGATGATATTGTGAGAAACATTGTTCAGAACAGGAGGTACCACATCATTCCATTCATTTGTCTTAAAAATTATGATGAGCCTATCATTTATAACTATTCTTATGTTATTTTTGCAGCATGGTATCATTTAGTTCAGTCAGTAAGTATGATAGCCTGGATCTGTTTAGTATTGTCATTAATCTCTCTTGTCACAAGTCGGTTTGATAAATATCTACCAATCAAATCATCTGTTAGTAACAGACAGACTCGAGTTGCTGCATTATGCTTGGTTTCAGGTAATTGAATTTATTATACTTAAACTAAAATAAGAATAAGTTTCAATTGTAACACTTGCTTCTTACCAAGACTCTTACTTTTGTTAGAATGTATCCTCACTATACCTCAACACCATACTAGCAAGACACGGAATACCAACCCCATCAAGGTGTGTAAAACCATACCAAAGACATGAAAGTTCAGAATATGTGATTAGGTTTAGCATTCATTTTTTGTTTTATTTGTGTATCACAAACCAATTCAATTTTAATAAATATTTGTTTCTGTTTCAGTGTTTGCAATTTCAACCGGTTTGATTTTATTTTATATGAAGCTGAAAGAATCTAGTCCAGAAATTGAACCGGAAATATCCTGGTCATCAATTTTAGCTGCTCTCTCCTGTTTGTGTCAACTTTGTGCCGGACTTACTCTTTTACAAACCTTTGAACTGCCTATATTTTGATAAAGAATTCTGTGTTGAATGTGTTTTGCACCAATGTCAGGTTCCATTGTTTGCACCATCATGAACATCAATTCTGATTGATACAGGACATGTTTTGGATATAAAATCCATGCTTAAGACAGTCTGTTTGTAAATATTGGTTTTGGAGTGTACTCCCAATTTGTAAATAAAGGACAACTACATGTAAATATCAAGGAAAATTATATATCTTTTAATATTTGTTTAATTTGTAAGTTGTTTTTTGCAAAGTTGTAAGTTTACAAAATTTCTCTTCATGGTCACATCCAAGCAGGAAAGGGGACTTATTTCGACTGGTGATCAATACCATCTCATCTTACCATTAAAAGTTGTCCAACACATTCAATATTTGAAAGAATATAAGTATTATCTCATGGTACACTTGCTTTCTAATTCTACTGATGAATTAAAAAAGTAAATTCTCTGGATAATTCAGAGTATGGTAGTTTAATTGTTTTTAGGGAGGGGGGTTGTAATTAGAGTTTGATATAGATGTTGAAAGCAAGAGGCCATTTAGGGGTAAAGATAAATTTATTAAAATATCTATTTTTCTTTTCAAACATAATATCAATCGAAATAAACATTGCCGATTTCCTTTACTTCAAATGCATGGATTTTCGAAGATCCATTATCCATAAAGAAAGTTTGCTAAAGTTAGCTCTTGAAGGATTTCTTACAAAAATAAATTTAGTTCATCTTCAAATTTCAATAAGTTAAAACAGACAAAAAAAGGTTGAAAAATACTCTTCTCTGAGTTTGTTATAGATGTTTAATGTAGAATTGTACCTTATAGTATGCAGCAATTTGATTGAAAGCAAGAGGCCATTTAGGGGAAAAGATAAATTTATCAAAATATCTATTTTGCTTTTCAAACATAATATCAATCAAAATAAACATTGCCTTTATTTCAAATGCATGCATTTTTGAATAAACACTATCCATAAAGAATGTTTGCTAAAATTAGCTCTTGAAGGATTTCTTACAAAAATAAATTTTGTTTATCTTCAATTTCAAATTTCAGTGAGTTAAAACAGACAAAAATAAAATTTGAAAAATACTGCTTCTCTTAATTAGATGAAACTATTGGTTCTGTCTGATTGCACAAAAACCTCAGCCATAAAATACTATGGCAATTGCAAATACAATGAAAATATTGTTCTCTGTCATCACTTGTACATTTATTACAGTTCAAAACAAAACACAAGCACTAATAACATTGGGTAAAAGTCAGCGATCCACACAAAGGGGTGAAGAAAACAGTAAAAGCATCTAGTATCTGCTAGTTATTTAGGTGAAAAAACAGATAAAACTGAATAATTTGAAACCCCAGTCTAGATAGTGGTGCCTTTCAAAAAGCAATGTAAAACTTTAAACAAGATTGTGCAACTTTTTTACTGAAGCTACAGTTAGTAGTTCATAAATTTATAAATTCTACCAAAGATCTGCTCTCAAATCCCTTCAATATAATAAGTTAAGTTATTGTCTGTGATACAATGCAATGGCTAGAATCTATTTCAAAATAAAAACAGCATCCAACTAAAATTAAATAAGTCATAAAATACTGCAGGTGCATCTAGAATTCCTCTCCTCGATCACACTACAAATCTCCGATTCTAAACTGGACGTAGGTGTGGAACTACATGATAAAACTGATCTTCGACAATTATGAAATCGAGTCTGACAATCCTCAATGTAATCATCATATTTACGGTCTAGTTCTTTAGAAGCTTGGATTTGTTCAATCCTTGCAGGTACTTCCAAGGCTCGAGCACAATCAGCTGAACAGGCCCAATGTTGGAATGGAACACATGTGTTACCAAGGTAAGGATTTTTAAAGGTGATGATCTTGTAGCCTGAATAATAAAGATAAGAAAATAATATTAATAACTTTCCTACACAACTAATAAGATCAAAATATCTATAACAAATAATAAATTATTCTGACAACAAATTTATAACAGAATCTACTTATGAATTTCAGACTAAAAGAAAACATAACCATTCATAGAAATCATTTCTTATATTTTATAATATTTCAAGCCAATAAATTTTGGAATACTAAACTTACCCGATTTATACGATAATGATGATGTATTACAATTGTGACAAATATTAAATAAATTATATATATCAGAAATATAGTCCTTCAAAACAAGAGCAATGGAGGGATCATTAAAAAAATCCTTTTTGGATGAGATGACAGCCTTAGCAGCCCAAAACTGTAAAGATTCATGTTTGTTTAATACACTATGGTCTATAGCTCCAGAAATTGGTATAATTCGATAGTTCACATCTGTATGATACCACATAAATGTTGCTTTAAAATAATTGTGGTTTCCATGACGATGGACAGTGTCAATGGAGGCAATTTGTAGTAAAAATCCTGGCAAAGCATCCAATAAATTATTGTCTAACAATAAAGTTTTTAGGTTTTTACAGAAACACAAGGTAAAGGGAATGGATTGCACTTGAAGTTTGTTGTTGGTTAAGGCTAGATACTGGAGCTTCGTTAATCGTCCGATGTCTGGAGGGATGGAGTCTAACGTGTTATACTTCAGTGATAAATAACGAACATTGTCACACTTAAATATCTACAAAAGAAAACAGGATTTTTATTAGATATTTAAAGGGATAGTAGGTCTTAGAAGGAACATAAAATTTTGATTTCACTCAACAGTACATAGCCATCAGTGGACTCACCTGGTGTCAAAACTATACATCAAAATCCTTCTATAAACCAATAAATCCACACAATCAAGTAGTTAATTATAAAACGCTTAAACATCCATTAAGCGATTTTCAAATTGCAAGACATGAAAATCGCTGTAATTTTCATTTTCATCAGAAAGTAACTCTGAAATGGGTTATACCATAATTTTATTCCCTTGTGTTCCTTGTTATATTTACCCTCAACTTCTAAATGTCGTTCGAATTCCACCCTGTAATTGATGTTAGTTTCAGAAGTTCCAACTTTAAATCGATAAGATTTTTATAAGAAAAAAAAATTGAATAACCTCTCGTGGCAGCCTGTTGTCCTCTCCATATTTAAACATACTATCTAGATGGAATTCTGTGAACTGGTGACGGCTAAGATATCGAGATAATAATGTTTCTGAAATGAAATTGTTATGTTTAGTATTATCAAATACTGATAAACTCATCAAACTCCTCATCCAGAGCAGAACTGTTAACAATGTTTATAGCAATTTTACCTATAATCTGACCTTTAAAACTAGCTTACCATTTTGTCGAGGAAACTGTTTCTGTTTCTCACGCTCTATCTCATCTTTAACCAAGTTTAAAATATATTTTTGCCTTGTATGTAGGGACACAGACAAATACCACAAACTTTGGGGAATTTCCTGAAAATAGGAATTATATTGAATATGAAATTAGGAAAAAAAAAATAATTAAGATACATTTCAGGCAATACTTTTCTGAAATAAAATGAACAGACTTATACATTTCTGCATCTGATAGAGCTACTGTCCCAATGAAGGCAACCCCCCACCCCCCATCCATGCACCATGGGCATTAAATGGTGGAAATTTTTTAGTTTATTAACCTAACCATATGATTTAGATAATAACTTTATTTATAATCATTCAACTCACACCAAAGTCATCTAAGTCATCTATAGGTAATCCTTTGTCTCCAACTTTTTCCATTAATTTTCCTCTCCACTCTCGCCATTGCTCGGGATGAGATTGGAATCTCTTAAAAAGCAACAACTCAAATCCGTGAAATATTTCTCCCATTTCACCAAAGTCACCCGAATCGGGGTGGCCTAAGATTTCGAGCTATGGATCACATGTTTTCGAGACATCAATTTTCCCCATCTGACCTCTAAGAGATTAAAACACAGTTTTTCCGTTCATCATTGAAAAATTTCATCGACATTTTCTTTTTTTGACAGCTAGGGGACGCAACTCTTGTTTGAATGAAATGCTCAGATTGTCCAGTCCTCTATACCGTTAATATTGTAGTTCTATGCATTAGACTGACTGCACAGTAAAAGTTCGTACAAATGGTTCTTCACGTGTTTAATTGAGGAAGTCCGAATTCTCAAACATAGTATTTTTTTAAACGCTTAGTGAGAAACACTATTCACGTTTCATTTTAATTTACGGGATGTGAATTATTCCATTTTACCATTTTTTCCTTATTTGGACTTTTATCATTGTTCAGGCAGTGATTTCATTTTTCAAATATAAAATATAGTTATAGGAAAATACGTTTGAGAAATGATTTCGATTTTTGAAATATAAAATATAGTTATATGAAATGACATTTAAGAAGTGAATTCAATTCTCAAATGATATAAACTATGTAATACTATAAAATACAATCGTTCCACGATTTTAATTGATAATACTGTAGGTCTATGAATATAGTTTATCATTAGGCAATGAATATAGATATGAAAAACAGCAGGCTTAATAAAAACTGTGTGCATTATTCATGTGCTTCCTACCCCTAAATGTCGCATAAGGATTAATTATGGTATATTAGGAATTCCTGACTCCAGGGATGCCCCCCCCCCCCCCACACACACACACACTCACACTCCATTTGGCTCCACCACTGAGTAGATTCAGATCTTGCTAAGCCTAGGCTTAGGGGCTAAGTGTTTTTGGGCTTTTTTAAAATTCTTTTGTCAAATAAAAATGAAGTTATTCATTATTCAACATTGCAAATTGAGAAGATTTTAGCTACTGGGTTTGTTCTTAGACATTCGTACTAAAAACATTCAAAAGAAAAGAGTACAGTAATTAAACGGAATGTATTTGATCAAAAAATCAATTATAACCCCTAATCAGATAATCTGCTTATGTCACAGATTATCGAGATAAACCCGCCAAATAGCGCGAGCTTATTCATTGCTTAGCAACGGCGTCAGCATCAGACCGGAACTGGTCGTAGCCAATGTCAATAAAAACAATAGAAAAGTGAAAGTAAGGAGCCCGTTCTGTCATCGTATCCCCTCCTGTCTTTGAAACACATAACTCTGTCATAATGTACGAGGATGAATCTGAAGGTCCAAAAGGAACTTTTGAAATTTATAAAGCCGAGGCAGATACTCTATTTAAACAAGGAGAATACAGAAAAGCTATTGAAAGTTACACTACGGTAAGGATTTTGTTTTGAGGAATTTGTAGGCCTAGATCTAGTTTGGAAAAATCCATCTGAAAGTTTTTCATAAGGAGTTATTATTTTTTGATATCTCAATCAATTAGAAAAATTAATTGATGAATTTTTGCTGCGTGGCATAGGGGGCCGAGCAAGGGCAACAGAAATCTCGGTTGAGCTAAGCCCCCTGTCAAAAAGCCATTGCTTACAATATGTGTCCAGAAAAGGACATCAAATATCAAACTGACTCTAATATTTTGATAAAAAATTTTAAGTTTAATGTTTTAGTTCAACAGTAACCCGTCTTTTTCCAATGCTGCAATTAATTGATTAGACAAGGCTAGAGGAATTAATTGTATTATTTTTTTGTCAGGCCTTAGAACTTCAAGATGGGGACAAAAACTGTCTAGTAGCTCGATCTAAATGCCACCTACAGCTGGGAGATACAACTAAAGCTTTAGTTGATGCTGAGTTATGTCTCTCAGACGACAAATCATTCCATAAGGTAGGTGAAGACATACTTTGACTCTGAATCAGAACCATTTGATCTATGAAGAAAAAGCCTGGAAAAAGAGGCGGGGGAGTATAAACCTGATCCCAAATCCTGGACAAATTTGTCAGTAAATATTAGCCATTATTAAATACTGGAATGATTTATGTTAATTGAAATATTAACTTAATTTTTCAGGGAATTTTCCAGAAAGCTGAGGCTCTGTACTATCAAGGAGACTTTGAAATGGCACTTGTATTTTATCACAGAGGTCATAAACTACGTCCAGAGCTCCAGGAATTCAGACTAGGTATTCAAAAAGCACAAGAAGCTATTGATAATTCTGTAGGCTGTAAGTAGATTGACTATTATTGGTGCATGCTAATTGATAAACATTCACCTTGTCTTCTTTTATTTGCATCTGTTCCATGAGCTTATTAATATTATGTTAATCACATCATCACAGTCTAGAAGCTTAATTTCACTTCCTATCCATGTGCCCATGTGACTATTTGAATTATTGTGCAGATTTCAAACTTGAACATTTTTTTACCAGCTGCAGAGAAATGTAAATTAACAACAGAAGGTGATCTGTCTTTCTTCAAAAAACAAGATGAGGTACATATTTTTTAATATACTCATTTTCAAATTGGTATGGTGCATGGCTGTGTACATTGATTTTGAAATTTTAACTTGATAGCAACTTTTCCTTTAAATGTCCAACTTGAGTACCAGTATGATCTTTAACCTTCATAGTGGATTAGTTGACATGGTTTTAATTTATTAACTAATTATTCTAAAAATTATTGATTCTTAAGCATAATACATTTGATATCAATATTGATTCTAATTACTGGGTGCCTAATTTTTCAGAAACAAAAGAAACGTAAGCCTGGAATGGGAACATTTGGTCGTCCAGCAGCACAACAACAAAATAAAGAAAAACGTAAAGTTAGTCGATCTCAAGGCAGTGAAAAAACAGTCAAACAATTATTAGGGGAACTGTACGGGGATAGAAAATATTTAGAGAAACTATTGAAAGAAACTGGTATGCTATTCTATTTTCTAAATTATCTCCCTTTAGTGTTCGATGAAATATCTTTATTACCTCCCTTTTGAGTTTAATAATGACCTCCAATAATTCAAGACTTCCAAAAAATTAAATTTCCTTTTTTGTCATCATTTTTCCATTATTTTTCTTTAGTCTTCAGTATATATTACTATAAAAATATTAGAATTGTCTCCCTTTAGTCTTCAATGAATTTAGAATATCTAAACTCACTGGGATTCCACTATTTTCATTATATAATTTGAAAACATCAATTCTGGATAAAAAGGATACTTCTTATACAATTGATATTTTTTCTTTTAGCTGATTCAGCTACAGATACAGGAAAGTCCATATTTGATCTGGTGGAAGAAGGCTTATCATATCTGGACACTCGAACAGATTTCTGGAGGCAACAGAAACCGATGTATGCACGAAAACACGAACGAATGCAGCAACATCGAAGAAAAGATGATACAAAATCTGGATCACCAAATGCATATATTATCGCAGAATTAGAAAAGATAGATCAAGGTTAGTAGAAATCATTAATTGTATTGGGGAAATTAATTTTGACTAAGTAGTACTTAATAAGTACTATTGGAATAAGATGCTACTTAATGCTATGGTTTGAACAAGCAAAAAGATTGATCTAATCCTGTTGCAGACTTTGGCATTACTGTTATTAGGCAATAGGGCCAATGTAGTAGATATGATCCACTGTTTCATTCAAAAGTCAACAGTACAAAACACTAGGATATAAAGCTCCATTGTTTTTTCCAGCGCAAGGCGATGGTCATTATAAAGAGAGTTTACAGCGAGCTCAGAAATGTTTGAAAACAGTAGAAGGGTATTCTACAGACAAACTATCCAATAAAGATGAAGTTATTGCTAACCTACACAGCTGTATGGGCAATTCGTACCTAGAGTTAGGACAGTATTCTAAAGCTTTACAGGAACATGAATTAGATTTACAGATAGGGGAGGAGATGTAAGTCAACTTTAAATCTTTAACATAGAGAGTTCTATAGCATTATGACATTTGCGATCAGTGTATGAAAGTTTGATGACCTTGAATAAGTCATCTTCACTCATGATTCAAGTTTACTCAACTGTAAATTGGTACTGATAATCCATGAAAGATCAAATATAGTTGTTTTTGTTTGTTTTTTTTAAGAAATTTGGCTGCATTTATAGTTTAATATTGTCTCAAAACAAACCTTTAAATTTGCATCAGCTTTCATGTTTGTAACTGAAAGACATTTATCTGAAAATCTGCAAGTCTATAAGTGGTTTGGAAATCAAAAGATCTAAATAAATAAACATGATTGCAGCTAAGCTTTTAGAATGATATGATAGTAAAGTGTAGGTAAATAGCAGGGCTGTTGATTTGGTTCTTTTTGCCGGTCATGACTGACTTCCTGCCAAAATGGTCGATTGCACATAGGCTCAGCAGGACATCAAGTATAGATCAGTGACATTAAAATGAAAAATTGAATTAACTAACAATCATGTTTAGTCAACTATTTACTGAATATTTATGTAGTTAAACTAATTCCAAATTGATTATCTTATTAACTATTTTGAACAAACTTAGAAATACTATCTTATGATTCATTACTTTTGTCCATTTGAATAAGATATTGTATGACAAATTCTAAATTTCCACAGCCACCATCTTATTCTTATTTCATTAGAAAGTATTTCCAGAACACGTCATGACTAATTTTGTGAAAAAAAGGTCTAAAGTAATTCTAATTCTTGTTTTATTTTAGAAACCATGAAGACTGTATTTCACGAGGTTTAGACAATTTAGGAAGAGTTTATGCTAGAAGTGGTAGTTTTAAAAAAGCTATTGATGTGTAAGTTACTATTCCATTAAATGATAATACAGACTTGCTTTACTTTTAGATGATCTAAAACTTCTCTTCAGAAACTCAGATGGAGCCTTGACTAATGGTTGACAAATATGCATTCAGTAAGCCCTAACAATCCATGTTTTTATCATTACTGAACAAATTGTGAGCTAAAATATATTAAATCAGCTCTGGCCATTATATGCAGTCAGCTCTGGCAATCAAACGCAGTTATCTCTAAAAAATTTTTGAAGTATTGACTCATTGTATGATTTTTATAATTAGGTGGCAAAGAAAATTACCAATGTCCAAATCAGCCTTAGAACATACGTGGCTGTATCATGAAATAGGGCGATGTCATCTAGAACTAAATGAATTCTCACAAGCTGTACAATTTGGGGAGAAGTCTTTAAATGCTGCTGAGGAAGCTGAAGATCTAATGTGGCAGTTACAGGCATCTGTTTTAATAGCTCAATCAGAAGGTAGAATATTCTATTCATTCATTGTAGCCCTGGTGACTCTAAAAGTTTGACACTTTCTCCATAACCTTAAAGGTCAAAGGTTTGATTCTAGCACAGATTCAGATAGATTTTTTTCATGGTTGGGCCTTTTCAGTAAACATCTTGAACAGAGCATAGTTTTACAATTATATATCGTTTCATGCACACAATCTATATTGTTATTCATATTTCACATACTTTTTTCTTTTCCAGTTAAAACAGGTAATCTACAAAATGCACTGGCTAGTTTTGAGAAAGGTTTAGATTTAGCAAAATTACAAGGTAAGTTATATTTTTTAAGTTTTCAAATTTTTTTCCTGTAGTTTTTCAAAAATTCATTCTTTATCTCAAATTAGTCTTCATGTAATTAACAATTTTCTCCCTTCTGTCTCTAAGAAATGTAATTAAAAAATTATCTCCCTTTAGTCTTCAGAATTTATTCAATATTTCCCTTTCACCTTTGTTTTAGTCTTCAATCATTGAAGTTCAATGCATCTTGAGATTTTAGTCCTTTAGTATATATTTCAAGGAATTAATAGATTCCAAACAGAAATCAATATTCATAAACTTTGAAACATCCAATAATCATTATTCTTTTTACAGGAGATAAACTAGCTGAATCAGCAATAAACAAAGCTATCGCAGACGTCAACAAAAAAATGGCTCAAGAAATTCGTGAAAACGGAAGTGAAGACAGGAGTCGAAATGTCACAACTCAAGAAACCAAAACTGAAACAGATCCAGAAAAAGCAGAATCAGATCCAGAAAACACAAAATCAGATCCAGAAATAACAGAGGAAGCTAAAAGTAAAAGTGCCTCTCCTGTAGCAGATACACATACAGAGGAAAATTCCAAAACAGATGAATAATTGTAATAATTGTTTTAAAATCAAAAGTTCTATCTGGTGAACAATGCAGTCTATTAGAAATGTCACTGTCACATTCTGCATTCATAATTATGAGCAATGACGATGTCCATTTTCCATAACTTGACCAAAGTTAGCATACAAAACGAAAGGTTAACATTTAAAGTGAGCTGTCACAATTTCTTGGCTAAATCTGGTAATCTTCAATAAGTCGTTGTCATCATGCCAAGGACAAGGTGTTAGTCAGAATAAATCAAAATCAACAGTCTTGTGTTCTAGTCAGACATATTGAGCAAAAAACCATCAAGCTGTTTATACCAAAGAAACTTGTGAAGTACAAGAATTGTTATATGAGATTATTTATTAAGAATTAAATATTGTTGAATTTTATTCTCAGAAGTATGCTTTATACCTGGAGTTTTTCTGTGCCGCCTATAAACACCCTATTTACAAGATCTGACAATAACGTCGTATGGTGCAACTCTTCAAGCTAAATTTCTCATTTTATTCAACCACTTGGAAATTATAGACATATATATATAATAATGTCGCCCCGTCCAATCTTGATTTCTTATAGACAAAATAGAGTTGACAGTCCCATCTTGCCAAATCTTAAACTTAGTATTCATGGTTACATTGATGAGATCTCATTCAAGTTAGAATGTGATGATAATTGGATGAACGTTTTTTGAGTTATGATTTATTGCCCTTGACTCAAAATTTGCTTGTAGACATGCCAGAAGCCACAGTTTTCATATTAATAAAATATTGTATGCTTGAATATATTGATGAGTTAATAAAAGTCAAGTTCCTATTGGACAAAGTGGTTCAGGTCTACATCCACTGGCAAAGTTGCATGAAGAACTGATAAAATTTGTTGCAATACCAAATTGCCACATTGTGGTTGTATATTGTCATAACCCCTATCCGTCTGTCTGACTCAAGTTTTCATCTGATTTGAATGAAGTTTGGTGTGATCATGTATAGTGAATACAGTTTTCATCTGATATGAATGAAATTGTTTTTTCGATGAATGTTTTTTGGCCCTTGACTTAGTCAAATGCATCAAAAGTTGTTTGTGAACTGAACAGTGACTTAAGTTTTTAACCGTTAAATGAAATTTGGTGTGATGATTATATTGATAACTTGGATTAGGCCCAAATTTTTGTTCATTCCGACAAGTAATGTTTGAATTTCAACTGGTGTTAGAACGGAAAATATACTTTAAAGTGTTTTGTTTGCAGCAATTTCCCATTTTGGGTAGTACAAAAGTTTTTAGTCTCTCTGAATACTGAAAACAATAGTTATTTCATGGCTAAATCTAGTTAGCTTCAGGACAAAGTGGTAGTAATAGTAAATCAGAACCAACAGTCTTGAGTTCTAATGAGAAGTTGAAAAAGTAAACATTCAATGATTTCTTGAGGAAGGAAGCACGAAAACTGGACGGTCAAACAATTTAATTTTAATTGTCTAAGGAATAAGTAGATCTGGCTTTATTCCACAAGAATGTTCCTACATGTATGTCAATGAAATGGGAAATGGTTCAATCTCGGGAGAATGAAGGTAAAGACGAACCACAAAAAGGGTACACATGAATAAAAAGTACTTCACAACATTGTTGTCCAAGAGTTAGTTCTGAAGTGAAACTGCCAGATAAATTCCTAGTCACAGATCCCAACACATGCGAAGACTAAAAACAATTTGTGAATATTTAGATACATTTTACTATTTTTTGAAACATTTGAAATATCATGTTTGTTGATCGAATGTTTGTGGATTTTGTATAAAGATGAATGAAATGTTGTAGGAAATAGGTAAGGGTGACGAAACTTTCACACAATACAATCCATATATTTGTATTAAGCTTTTGTTATTATATTGCAGGCTCAACTTCACCACGATTTAGCTCCACCTCTATTTATGAGTCACACTTAAACTGAAAATTGCCAGAAATAGAACATATTCTGAGGGTGAGGTTTGGGAATAGTTAGTGGAAATATTGAAATTACTTTTGTGTATTGACAATTAAAAGATAAATAAAGTGTTGTTTTTATTCAACAATAATTTCTGCTGTATAAACAAAGAAATTTCAAATCTAGATAGAGAACATTATTGAAATTCTGAGTACATTTGCATATACACTTACATATTGTCATTGAGCCTTTGAAATAAAAAAAAAATTTTTCAGAATTAAACTGGTCCTTTGTTGAAAATTATGGTAACAATTTCCAAACCAGGAATAATATTATATTCAAAATAGATTATTCCAAGGTTTAAGAATGCACTGGTTACACTCAGTTTTCTAAGTTTGAGAAGTCTACCGAGCTCTGCCTTTACAACTTAAATACTTCATTGCAGTGAGTAAAATAATAGAAAAGGATCCACAAATAATTTATTTATAAAAAAGAAACGATGAAAGCTCCCCAAAATATAACAACTATTACTCCCATCATTTCAAAATACTTCCAATATATAAATAACAGTGAAATATTTACAAAACACAACACCCACACAGAGCAACTACAGAATTGTATATAGAACAAGTAGTTGGATGACATCACCGAAAAAATATGGGAAATTGAATATAATATAACAAGAACAGTACAGTCAGATGACATCACTGAAAAAAAAAGTGGTTGCCTAGCAAGATACGCCCCCTTAAAAATATATTTTCTCTTTTAACACAGGCAGAAACTCTTAACATTATTTATGTCTAATCCAAGTTCTCATCAATATAAATGTTCAAACCAAATTTCATTCAAATCAGATGAAACATAGTCTCTATTGCATTTACTAGCAAATTTTCATGTGTTTGGACTAAGTGAAAGGCAATAACTCAAAAAACCTTCACCAAAATGTCACCACACACTAATTTTGATTCAAATCAAATGACAACTGTTGTCTCTATCGTGTTCACAAGTCTATTTAGACATGTTTTGACTAAGTCAAGGGCAATAACTAAAAAACGGCCAATTTCAAACTTGTCCGAGATCTCATCCATATAAATGATCACAGCAAAGTTCATTCAAATCCTATGAAAATTGTAGTCTCTATCGTGTTCACATGCAATTGGTGGTGACAACAACATACGAACACATTATAATGTGGGCCTATAAAAATGGGAAATTGAATACATAACAAGAACATAGATAGTGTAGTCAGATGGTATCAATAATACAACTAAGAAATTGTTTATATAAAAAGAACAAAGTGCAGTTAAATGACATCATTGAAACCAACTGATTGAAAATATAACATCAATATAGATAGTTCAGTCAAATAATATCACTAAGAAATTGTAGCCTATAACACAAACATATTGTTCAAACAAAGGGCATCATTGATGCCACTGAGAAATACTGGTACCGCTGCCAGGAGTTTTGGATTTTCAATTGATTTGACACAAAAATATACCATAGGCTTAAACTTAAAATACACACAAACACACACAATTAGAAAGTCATCATCTGATGACCAGGGTTATTTAAGACATAAACAGACATTGTATGAAAAGATATAACAATTAGATAATATACTCCTAGTAACAAATTAACACGATACCTTGGAATCCAGTGCTTGGATAAACATGATCAAAATGAGAAATTTAGACTTTTAAAATATGCCTGTGAAAAATCGTTGGGTTTAAACCTACAATTCTTCGCATAGAGTTTACATTTCTTTCATTTATCACAATAATGTTCATAATCATACATCTAACACAGAAAATATTACTGACCAAAAAATCAAAAAAAATCTTATTTCTCATAATAAAAGCCTTGACAAGGCTTTGAGATGATCCAAACACTGGTGTCAAGAGATACATGTATGATACTTTTATTTACATGTTGATCATTTATTTACAATTATATTATAATCAATTGTCAATTAGCAATATATATATATACATCCAGGGACAATACAGATCATTGTGCCTTTTTCACCAAAAATAAACAAAAAATGATTAGGGTTTAATAATTAAAGTGTTCATTTGAATTGGAAAACTGAATTCATTATATTTTTTTATTACTCATACTCATAATATATGGGCCTATTCCTGTCTTCTCTTGTAAAAAACATTTATACCAAAAATAGGGATAAACTAGTTAATATCAATAGTGTGTATACAAATCATGAAAACAAACAATATTATTCTTGTCTATTCCCAATACTAGTTCTACACAAGCTGGTATGAGATCTTTGAAATCAGGATGTTGATATAACACTCTAGTCTAGCTAAAGATCAAACATGTCCCACTATGGTTTTTAACCAACAGTGGAATATAAGCAATATCATTACAAATTATACCTACATAATTCCCTTATTACAAAGATTTATGGATTTACAGGTTTACAAGGAGTCTGTAGTATAGTCATAGATTATTGTATTTTCTAATATATGAACTCTCTGTTATTGAACTGAATTTATATAAAGGTATACCCCTTAAATATCATGATATGTTCTCAACTAAAAACTCAACAAGTACCTTACCATTTTTACTACAGTTCATCGGAAAAATTTAATAAAACAAAAGAGGCTAGGTCTAACCCAAAAAGATACTATCTCATGCAAACCATATATGAATCAAACAAAATCCTAACCACAACCCAAAGTTTTTATTCAAAACTATTCTTTGTTATATGTATTAAATTAACAAATCTAGAACTTGTCCAAACTACCAAAATATTACCACCACATACTCATAATGATCATGATAGCTAATTGGTGAAGGTCTTGCATAAAATGTAATAATTACTAAAACTACAAACCAATTGTGCAGTCTCCTTATAAACTATAGTTTAGCAAAGATATTTATACTTGGACCTAAACACCGGCACTGTACTTCAATTTTAAACACAATAAACACTTGATTGGCTTAAATTAAGATTATCGCTGCTCGTTTCTATATTAAAATAGTAATATCAGCACAAATATCTTTGCTAAGCTTTTAATTTGCATTAGGCTGCACTATTTAAGTTATACATACATACAAAATGATATTATGGCAAAAAATCACAACAAAGCATTTAATAAAAATCAACAATTATGTAGGTTTTTACTCCATTTTTGACATCTCAAATTTAGTTGTCATGATTTCTTCATCAGAATCCAGTAAACTGGGTAGGGCTCTAAAAATTAAAAAAAAAAATATTGTAAAAACCATGTGGCTTAAAACTTTGTTTGGACAAAATAAATCATAACTTTTATAACAGCACATCTCTACCTGGGGTAATAAAAAATAATAAAATATCCGAGCTTCTTGACTTGTATGTAATATAAAACACATTACATGTATTTTGTAATTGTACCAAGTTTCAAAGAAAACTACATCCCCAATTCCATGTTAGCATAACAAAACTACATACTTATCTGTTATAGATGAGGGAATGTTATCTTCAACCCATTTTAAATCATCTTCCTATAGAAAATAAACATTGAAATAAAGTACATCAAATATTGTCCTAAAACTTAATCAATAAATTGAACTTGAAATGGCATAGCAATAAATACCTTTAACTGAAAAAATATGCAGGGATCAACAATTTTCGGATTTCAATCTGTGATTGAAATAGAGAGAAGTAAGTTAAGTTGAGCCGAGTCTAGGAATATAATTACTGGCCAAAGGACAAGTCACAAGACTAGTTCAGGGGCCTTTTTTTATGAGAGTAGGATAAAACAAGATTAAAGGACACAAAGTTATCTGATTGGTAAATAAAAACAGAATAAATTGTAATTTTAGTGATTTATTGACAGACAAGAACATTTCAAAGATCTTCAAAGATTTTTTAGATTGGCCCTTAACTAATCAAATGAATACATACTGCATTAGAATCTTTTTGTCGTGGAGAACCATTACTCTGAGATTTAGTTCCTCTCATTTTCATACCAGCTACAATACAAAATATTAATAGTGGAAATGATAACTTCTATTAGGGATTAATTAAGATTAATGTAGCAGATAATAGTTACAATCTAAATTCAAGGTTCTAATTAAACTACATTGAGCTCAGATAAAACTAAATCTCTAATTAATACAGAAATAATTAGTAAAAAACATATGGCAATGATAACTTTTGACTGGATTTTTAGCCAGTATCACATGCTTCTTTTCTATATACCATTATAACATGATATCATAAAATATATTGTAGTGGATCTTCAATTTACTATGAACTTGACATGTGGTCCTACAGAGGTATTGTAATCTCATGAAAGCTATGTCTTTGGACTTGAACCCTCTATCGACTTCCATGATAGCTTCATACTTCTTCTGTGCTGGATGCACGACTCATTTACATTTCATGGAACTCTGCCTTCAAGGCGATCCAACTCTCCCCCTAATAACCTGATAATGGTTCTTCGTTAAGATTACCCAAATAAAGACATGATGAGACATGAATATGACAGTGTTTCGTTTCATAGACCTATTACAGCTTGGCAATGTTAACAAATTGGTGTAAATTTGTACAAAGTCATTGAATTTTACAGTGTCAGTCATTTAATTTGTGTCAGTTATTTGGTGTTGTTGTCGCGAGTGAATGAATTTCAAAGGATTATACATGTATTATTAGTAAGATTATGACCTAGATATACACACTGTGATTTAATTGATAATTGTTTGATGCAACCATGAGATTAGTTCAAAATATCTAGTGATTGAACTTGTACAAATTAGAGATTAACATATTTTTTAAAAGGAATTATGGAAGGATATTGTCAGGACATTGCATAGACTTTGAGTAATGCGAAACTTTTTTTCTATATATCAAAGAGTCTCAAACACAGACAATTCAGGACACACAAAGTTCAAAATTTGATGTTGAGCTGTGAACACCATTACTGATACACTTAGCTCATATTTTTCTGTTTTTGAAAATAAGGTATGACAAATGATAAAGTAAATCAAACTAACATACCAAAAGCATCATGCATCACATTTTCATCATCTTCTTCATCGGCAGCATCAAGTAACGGTGAAAATGCATACCTTGAAAATACAAATGTAGTGTCAGAGATTTGCCTACACAAAATTTAAATGGACTACTCAAGTTAATGTTAAGAAACATCAGTGAATATGTTTAGTAATTGAGATAGGGTATACACATACAAGCTATGTATGGCTCATACATTGAATGTAGTTCAAAACCATTTTGAATCTCTTCCTCAACTTTGTAAGTTGAATTTCAGTAAAGGTAATATAAGGCTTTAAATCAAATTAAAAGGTTTAGAAATGGCTTCAATTATTTTTAAAGGCTTTGTTGAATTTGTATAGCCTTTTTGAAAAGTTTAGAGATTCACTAGGGTCATGTTTGTTGTTTCTATGTAAAGAATATACGTATTTTTGTACTCAGCTATAAATTGAGAGAGTTTACCTTTGATTGTTAGTAGAAGGTCTCCACAAGATCATAATAATAAACAACAACAATAAAAACAACAGGTGCCAGAAAGCAACATCTACCCATAACTCTTTCCAATCCTAAATAAAAATAGAATTGAACGAACACTACTTAAATTACCATAGAATGTAACAAATTTTCCTATATAAACATATAATAATAATATTCCCACTTGACTTCTTTACTCAGAAAAATTTGTAAAAATTAATTTAAGAGGTATTGGGTACCAGGAACCATGACATCGAAGTCAATAAGTGCAAATGCTGAAATAAAATCAGTGCCTCAAATCTTAAAAGTAAAAACCAATACTTACTGTTAAACAATGTTTAAATCTGTGTTGTGAAACAGACCATATCATAAATATTATGGAAGCTAGAAAATACCAAGTTTATCTCATTATTAATGAATCCTCAAGATAATTAGATATTCTAATAAAAATTAAGTGACATTAAATTAGTGGTTGTTTCCAAATGTCAATGAAACTCTTATGCTTACATAAATACAAACATAGGACCACAATTTATAATCAAAATGAAATTTTTTTTACCATCACTATCTTTGACATGCACCACTACCTTAGAGTATTACCCTGATCTATATACATTAGATTGAATCAGAGATTTAACAGCAAGTGTTTAACTAACTGAAGCACTAGAGCGACAGAAGTAAAGAAAAAAGTCATACTTACTTATTACAGCAAATATAAGAGTATTAGTAAAATGTCTATATAGAGATAACTTTACAACATTTCTTCTTAATCTTAAAGTTCTTGTTGTTTGTACTAACCCAGAAAATATGTGAGGTAAGTTAAGGAGAAAATTCATGTTAAGTTATCTTACAAAATTGCAAAAGAAAAAATAGACTTTTTTAGCATGGATAAGAACCAATCAATTTTCAGGTACCTCCACACATGCTAATGTCAGAAAATAAAAACAAATTAAATTAAGAAAATTGTATTTATCAGCTGGCCCTTGTTCAAACTTGATTTTACAATCAAACTAACAAATAAAGTGGATGTGAAAAGATTCTCATAAGATTAGTTCCTTTGCGATATGGCCTGTCCAATGCTTTTACAAGGTTAATTGGGTCCTTGGTCAAACCTTTGGTAAATGCTATCTGATTTTGACAAGCAAATATTTATAAAGGATATCCACCAACATATAACAGCATCAATAACAGCTAGAGGTACACCAACTATCAAAACATCTTTAGTTGGAGTGCTAGTTTTCTGAAACATTCAATATAATTATCTACTAAAGAGCTGATAAAAACAAGCTTAATTAATTGCATATTTTCAAAGAACAAGTAGTCCTGCCTTTATTTAGCTATAGGTTTAGAGAGTTCTCCCCCCTCCTACTGTCCTGATAAGGATAGTGTATCTGAATCACATATCAGTATTATGTGGTCAGGATAGTGTATCTGAATCGCATATCAGTATTATGCAGTCAAAATGTGCATGAAAAATTTCAATGCAAGCCTACCTTTAAGGCTCTCATACAACCTTCTACAGTACTGACAATAAAATATAGACCTCCAACACATAATACTTTATGGAAAGTTTGGCCTAATCTTGGTCTGAAATAGAACAGATAATCCCAATAAGGTGTTAAAATCAAGCAGGGTTATGTTATGAGATTTGATAATATTTCACATAAAATGGTTGGTTAAAGTATTAAAGAAATTTGAAAAGAAACCAGGTTAATAATATCACTGCATTAAGATTAAACAATTTGTTCTTCAAGCTATATATATACATATATTGATGAATCACAATTAGACGAAACTTTTTTTCCTTTTTCGAAGAGCTTTATTTTTTGATTTAGCTACTTCAGTTCTGACATTTTGTGATGTGAACTAAAGATGTGTTTATTGTCTAATACTTCTTGAAATATACCGTTGGTTAATCAAGAGGTTAACTTGACAAACTCTTAAGAGCCCTGCCCCAACTGAAGTGGCTAATAAAAAAAGTAAAGTTCCCTCTATCTTTCATTTGACGATATTTCTGACAATGTTCTTGATAATGGAAAATAATTACACTCATGAGAGTTCTTAATTACTGAACTGATCCACAGCTTCCTAGCATGATTATTCAACACCATTCCGTAAAAAATAACTATATACTGAGGGTTATACAGTGTAACTAATCAAAGGGTACATACTTGACAATACCAAAGCCTAAACTGACAACAATAACCAACATTCTAGCTAGAGTTCTTTTTAACGAAGACACAATCTCTGCAAATACTATAGCACCTCTGACAGATACACCTGTTTTGGTAATGTTTTCAAATTCTCCAAAAAACACTGCAGCTTCCAACATACCTAAAAATACCATTTTCTCTTTGTTATTCCTATATTTTATCAGTTATCAGTCAGTTGGACTCTAGTATTCCTGTAGTCTAATACAATGAACAATAATTTAATACAACTTAGGTCCATATAGGAGAAAGGTTATTTATTTAGGGGAAGGATTATTCCAGAAATATTAATAAATTACATTAAGTTCAGAATAATTGTTAGTTAAAATACGAATACTTGAACGAAGTATATTGATATTGAGAAAATAACCACTAGTCCTCACCTAAAACTAAAACACCTCCAACCCAAAACTGAACACGTAATAAATCTCTCCAGTTACAGGCCAACAACACCAGCCATACCAAACCTAATATTATATACATCAAACCCATAACACCAAAAAACTGAAATAATAAATCAATAATTACTCTTCCAAATGAGTTTGTTGACTTAAGCTAGATGCAGAAGGCAAAATTTTGTTGAAAACAAAAAAATATTGCTTCAATGGACTAGTCCATACGATTGACATGGATCAAAAGAAACAAAATGCTGCTTCAAGGTTCAAAATTAATGATATTTCAGGTAAAGAGAAATGGTACATTGAGGACAAAATGTGACAAAAAAAAACAGGTTTGATTTTCAAGAAAAATCTAGCATAACATAAAAAATTAGTAACATCTGTTATTTCAAAAAACGTGTTTCTCTATTACTTACCACCAAAAGTGGCCATTCTATAGCTCCTATGTATCCATGTTGACTGTCAAATTTAATTGTTACTAGAAAGGAAAGAATACATCAGTTATAACACAGGCACACAAAAATCATTAATCAAGCAATCAAGCACAGTGAAAGAATGGATTAGCGTAAATCCTTTTCAAGAAGTTGGGTCAAGTACCAGTTAGTAGTTATGTCGTTTCTTCTTTCGAACAACAAACAGACAATGCAAATTGGAATTGATAAATAGATAACTACCATTGGCTTTGACATGAATTTCCAGAATAAAGAGATAGTATCCATCGACCCAGGCTTCAACTAAATAGTCATCTTCTTCCTGTAAGACAAAAATGATTTTAACTTCTTCCTACTATATCTGAACAACAATTTTTTGGAGTATCATTAAGTACCTATATATCAACCTTGTTTAAATGCCCATGAGCAAAATTATCCTGTCTGTAGCACATAAAGATACATTTTTATTACAGATGATTATAACCTTTCCAACCTTCAAAATAGCTGTTGTAGTTTTAACATTGGAAGCTGATGTTACAACTGAGGCCTTAGTTGTTGTTGTAGGTCCAGATTTTGTAGTTTTGCCCACTGTATCCCCCTCTCTCTTCTTACGACTAGACTTTTCTCCTTTTGTGTTGTCTGCTGATTTTGCTGAATTACTCCCTGATGAGGCAGCTGGTTTGCTTTCAGTTTTTGTTTTATTATTTTCATTTGTCTGTAAATAAACAAATACAGAATTTGACACTTTTCTACTGTCATATTCATAATATTTCAGACTTTTGGCTGATTCAGAATGAAACTGTGACAATAAAAATTTGACACCATATTAAGGCCCCAATAAATGAAAAAATGTTCCACTAAGATAATAATTAAATCCATAAACTTTTTTACATGAATAATATTGATCTAACAATCCATTAGGCAGACATACAATGAATTCAATCAATATTATATCAATTATATTCGGCCTCATCAAGAAATATGAAATATTTGAAGAATATATCTTACCACAGGTATAACAGTGTCTTTTGTTTTAAAGTTGACTTTATGATCACTCTGAAATCAAAAGACATAAAATGTCTGGATTGAAGGAGACAACTATAGGGACAAGATAAAACAAAGAAGAAAATATAAGTCTGTTTGATTTCATATTTCAGTGACTAAAAAATTATGGAACAGAGAGAAGATTTCACCTTCTTCAATAGAACTGGATTTTTTAAGCAAAAGTATAACATGATCTATGCACCAGAGTATTTGAATATGAGAACCAGACCTAGTTAATTTTAGTTAAGCGATGAATAAACAGAAAATAAAAACCAAGTTTTCATATAAACTGGATTGGTATGATTCACCTTCTTCAATTGAACTGGATTTTGAATTTGAGAACCAGACCTAGTTAATTTTAGTTAAGCGATGAATAAACAGAAAATAAAAACCAAGTTTTCATATAAACTGGATTGGTATGATTCACCTTCTTCAATTGAACTGGATTTTTTAAGCAAAAGTATAACATGATCTATGCACCAGAGTATTTGAATATGAGAACCAGACCTAGTTAATTTTAGTTAAGCGATGAATAAACAGAAAATAAAAACCAAGTTTTCATATAAACTGGATTGGTATGATTAAAATTTGTAGTGTTTAATTTTCTGATTAATACTTTCGTCTTATTTCTATACTTTAATTTGATTTGGGACATCGGCTGCTTAAATCTAGCTGCAGAAAAATAAGATAGACTTACTGTTAAATCAGTGTGTCCATTACATTGAAGATCAGTAATAAACCCTTCTTTATATTCCACTTTAGCATAATTCAGTTCATCTGATAACAACACTTCTGGTTCATCTAAATATGCCTTAATTAGCACCTTAAATATAACAAACAAAAGAAATTACACCCTTTTCTTTCTATTGCTCTATTAAACTTCTGTTCAGTAAACTATATTATTGAATGAATAAAATGTCCTAACCTTCTGAACCTCATTATCTTGTTATAAAATGAAATTTCAAATCCTTCAGCGTCTTAATGTCTTAATTCAAACATCTGAACTTACCAGTGAACCCATTTATAACTTTACTCTTTGATTATAAAACCTTCATCAAGCTTTCTACACGGAAGTATAATTAAAATTAAGTGACTTACTGGTTGCCCTTCTATACTCTCATATTCATTGGAGCAGGGACTTCTTCTAAGCATCCATTTAATTGATACTTTGGTATCTTCATCACAATGCACTTAAAAAAAAAATATATCTTTAGTATGTGAGAGAGGTCATTCTTCTATCTGATCTTCAAACTCTTTAGCCCAAGTCCCATAACATCAGTGTCTGAAATGGACGGTTGCCTGGTCGCCAAATGCGACCAGTTTCGTGTCCAGGCGACCAGAAGTTCTGTCAAGACCAGTACTTACTGGCCCCAAAAAAGCGTCTGGTCGAGTGCCCTACACATCTGCTAAAATTTATATTTTCGGCATTTCATAATCATCACCTAAGAAGAATTGAAAAATAATATGTTCTCCTCTACCGAAAAGAGCAATGGTAAACAATGTACCCTAGATTAACTAGACGGAATAGTCTCTGATATCCAACCTTCTCTTGTCTATGACGAGGAAGAGACAAAGTAGAACTGGGTGATAAAGACTTAGTCCAGAACATCCAGAAACGTAAATTATTACTGGATTGTTATCGTTGACATTTCGATTCAGGGCTGTTGATTTATTTTTTTCCCAGCCAGATATTATTTAAACGATGTTCTGTTGATGTCAAAACTGATACACTAAGTACTATTCTAGTATTCAACAGTAAAATGTATTTTAATGCCATGAATGTTTAGTTATATTCATCATAATTGAATACTAACAAAACTTTCTGATCATCAAACATCAACAGTAATTTAATATTTTTGTCCAAGTTATAAAGATTTTAAGATAACTTTCACGGACGATGTACTTCCGGTTGATCATGAGAAAAGCGAAGTATTTTGAATGACACCAATACTGAGAAAAATGACGGTATATTCAGTCCCCAATTGTCTATAAATAGTAACTGTTTCATATCCTGGTAGTAAACAGATAAAAACGATACTTATATAATTACGCACATTTTTTGCAAGGAATGGTACAATTTCAATAGTAAATAGCCTGCTAGTGATATTTAATTAAACTATCTGTCAACTATATAATTGTTAAAAAGAAGAATTCTCAATGACCGGCAAGCAATCATCGTCAAGAATTCTATTGGTTTCATTTTCTTCGTCATGTTGACTATTGATGAAATCGGAATAATATCTGTGAATAGGCCTAATGACCGGTTAAAATTTAACGGCATAACTATAGGATTAAACATAAAATGGATTATCGTGTCAACTGTTCCTATTATAGTTTGTTAAAAGTAAGTAGTTTGAGATGGTCAATCCCTTTGAACTGGAAGCGTTTACCGGCAGGCGATTAATAATTGTCAATAAATACATTGTTAATTAGCCCTGGAATGATTGAAACGTAATAAATCATATAGTCATAAATAATGTGTTGGTTTTTTTTTCTTACTTATTTGGTAAAAATTAATGGAAAATATTTAGGCTTGGTTTTTTTTTCTTACTTATTTGGTAAAAATTAATGGAAAATATTTAGGCTTGGTTTTTTTTTCTTACTTATTTGGTAAAAATTAATGGAAAATATTTAGGCTTGCACTTTGTCATTTTTCAACCTGTTTGAGAATATATATCAAACATTGATGATTCAAGCCATTCTTTAACTTTAAACAGAACTTGAAAAAGCAGATCAAATGCATTAAATTTGAATGAATTCATGTGACTCTGGAACTTATGCAAATGTTCAAAAAAGGTATTAATGTATTAATACATACCTGCAACTCTAACTTTAGTGTTTACATATAAACTTCTAGGAAAGGAATGAACATAATGGTCCTAAAATAATATATACAAACATTTTAGTTATACAGTTAGATTCATGTTACTCTGGAAGTGATAAATTATTGACATAAACAAACATAAAAGTTGGGGTGTCCAAGTTTAGATTGTCATTGATCCCATGTGATTGGAAGCTTTTCAATCTATTGATCCAGTGTAGTTCTACGTAGCGCCCATGGGCTCTTAATTTAAATAACGGGAATCCAGGTCGGTCCCTAGTTGTATTAAAATTTGGTAGTCGGGGTTCCAACTGAAGTGTCTCCGTAGGAGGAAGTGTGGGGCAGCTGATGTGTCTTTCTTGTGCGCCTCACCAACTTTTATCTCTTAAATTATTAACATACACAACCTCATGTGACCTCCTCGATTGGATGTTTTGTTAAACATGGGTTATCCTGAACAAAATGTGGGCCAAAATCATATATTGTTGAAATAAATTACTCCTCCAGTTTCTCTTTAAGTTTCTAAATTTAGTATTGAATCATTAAGTGCACAAACATGGATTCAACTTAAGGTATGTAGTTCAATTTAAACTTTTTACTGATCCTATCTTTTAACATAGCTTCAATTATTTAAAGTAAGCTTATGTATTTAAACTCTTTTACCCTTTTGATATTATGCATTGATATTATCTTTAACTAAGGATGGACAACATTGGAAATTTTGAATATGACAGTATTAAGGTTTTAACCTTACAATATTCCAGCTCTGCCTTAGGCATGTCATTTTCATTATTGAAATCATATAGTAGGTATCTTGAACAATAAATCAAACACACTCTACCTCGCATATTCTTGTATTAATCCATTACTCCTGTATTGTAAATTTGGGGGCAAATATCAAAGAGAAACGACTGTTCCCAAGATGTTTTAATTTTACAATATTTACTGCATTATAGAGGTTACTAATTTAATTACCGGTACAACATTTTTCAATACTAGAATTTACACATTGAACATTGGTTAAAAAATCAAATTATCGCCATCCTAACATTATTAATAGATTAGCACAATACTGCCCATGTTATCAGTGTAAGCAAAAGCAAACCTGAAACCGGGTGATACATCATTATGGAAACTTTTATTTGGTACCCATTTCCATCCACAGTCCCCACCCCACCCTTTTATATTTTCATTTCTAAACACATCACAGGTTTCCGTTTAATCAAACCTTTAGAATGTCGGCAGTGCCCAAACCATTTCAGACAAAACATACTACCTTATCAAAATTTGCCTTCCACACTCCTTGCTCTGGCAGACAATTTACACAATTTATGAGAAATAAAACACGAAAAATATAAGAAAAATATGATTTCTTCTCCATTTTTTTTCCAGTTCCGAAACTTGACACAGGTACGCAGTAAATAGTTGCGTGGAACAAACTTTTATTAATCTGGAAAAATATTTCTAGACAACAGCACGCTAAAAGAATATGCTGTGTTTGAATGAAAATATATCAAACTGTAGAAATCGGGCAAAATAATATTTTTGACGTCAATCAGCAAAATGGTGTAGATAAACTACAAAGCCAGCCTTGAATATAACGATGACTGTCAGTGGTGCTGTTGGAAGTTCGGCGTTCTAGCCACACCGTTTTAGCACAAACGTTGCTGCTGGACTGCCAATGGCGTCTGCTAACGAAAATAATTTTTGTCAAATAGGATTTTAACGCGTCATCGAAAAAATGAATGTTGTAGAAACGTGATTTTAGTCTTATGGATTAAATTGGGGTTTTAAAAAGTTTACACGGTTCACAATGGGAATGTATTCGATTTCATTCCCTATTTTTGCCATTTTCGGTCTATTTTGCTCCATATTGTGTTTTAATCCATTTATGGACAATGAATTGTTTATGATACGATGGGCTGGACCTTTAGATGTTCCCAGCGTAAGTGTTATTAGATGAATAATCCGTTTTTATGTTGAGGAGGGGAAGCAATTTTAGGCGCCTTACTGGGTAGGCCTTCTTATTGGAGGTAGATGCAATGACAGATTGTTATCAGCAAAGTGTGTGTTGTGTCAATCTTTTTATTCTTTTAATAGATAAATGATAACTAATAAATTGATTTGGGAAGAAACATTGAAGAGACTCCATTACTGTACTACATCATTACAGTAAAATTATGTACAAAGTCAGAAAGTGATAGATATTTTTTAGGTTTAACCAAATTTCTGTTACCATTTTGGTGGAGTTGTAACGGTTTTTTAAACAAAATTTTTTACCATTTTGACATGTTACCGTTTAATAACTGGTATTCTACTCTATCAATATATAAACAAATGTTAATTACTTCCAGGATAAATTAGATGATAATGATGTATTTATAGTAACAAATAATGCTGAAAAATATAAGTGTATTTTACCAGAATCAGAAGAAAAACGACAAGTAAGGAATTTAACTGTTTATTTCAATTTAGAATAGTTTATTCCAACACAATCAAATCATTCTAATAATAAGTACAAAAATGAAAATTGCATACCTTTGAATTATTCGCTGTTATTCTATGTAATTGATGTCCAACTTCTTTAATTCCTATAATGAAGGTAACTTGTGAAGAATGTTGTTTCTGAGAAAGAATTTTCTACTACTAATAAAAAAAATTGAAAATTTTAAAATAAAAATCTAAACTGAGATAAATGGTAATTAAATGCAACATATTTCTTTAGAAAAATAATTGTTATTTTAGGAAAACAGTAAAAATTATGATGGACCTACTCCAGATGAGTTAATGGAAGCTCTTTTTATCCAAAATAGTTGTTCTTACAGGGTAAGTCTATCACAATCTGATTTAAATCCTGATCCTTATATCTCCTTCAATATTTTTTCTCCTTGCAAGTGCATCAAACCAAAACATCTTTTTTATTTCTTATCAAGTCAACAATGAGTCCAAAAATCTACTATGATTGTGTCTAGTTCTTCTGCAATAAAAGCAAGAGAATTATAGGCCTACTGATGAAAGTGTTGACTGCCAAATTTACAGGGTGTCATTAACACAAGCAGGATGTTTATGAAACCATGGAAAAATGGTTTAACATTATGGTTTTATTGTGATTAAGACAGTATATTTTGTTTTGTTTTACAGATTGAAAGTTACTGGACCTATGAATTATGTCACATGAAACATTTACGGCAATATCATGAAACTAAGGAGCCGGGAAAGGTATGGTTTGAATTGACCCTATTTCTTAAACCAAATATCAAACCAATATCAAAGGTCTCCATCAGTGTTTGTTTGGAAGTGAAATCTGAGTTCATAACATTAATAGCAGTTTGAATATGTTTCCCTCTAAATGGTACAATAATTATATTTCAGAAACCAAAAGTCCAAGAGTATTTCTTGGGATATAAAAATCCAGTTTCTAGTAAAGAATCAGCTACCAGTATGTATAATTTAAATTATTTTTTTAAGATTTTTCCATATTTCCTGAAAACCTTCTCATGTGTAACCAACCAATGAATGGTTTGACATACAAAATTACCATGTCATGTTTAATTAAGTTTAATTATGAATTTCATTTTCTTGTAGAAAATGAAGAAGGAGAACCAACTGAAGATGGAGCGAAAAAATATAAAGCACCTCAAAAAGTAGTTAAAATTGTTACCTTGACACCATTTACATCCTTTTGCATTTCGGCATGTGGAATATGAAATAAATGTAAATTTTGGGCCTGTCTTTAGAGTTCATTCGTAAATTAGATAGCTAATCAGGCTGTGGGTATATCACATTTTGATATATATGTACTTTCACCATTTTAAATAATTGAAACTTGTACTAAAACTACATCAATATTTTCAGATAAAGAGTAAGAAAATAGATGGTATTGAGTTACCATATTATGAAGTTAATATGACAGAAGGTACTAACTGTGATTTGTTAAATGCTCCACGACGTACTAGACTACTATATGTCTGTCAACCTGAGGGTCATGGTGAGGTTTATGACATTAAGGAATCATCAACTTGTGAATATGAAATTGTAGTATTAACCAATGTACTATGTCGTCATCCAGATTTTAGGTAAGATTTCTGGTGTTTACTTCACTGATTTTTGTGACTTTTTTGTACTTTACTGTAAGATGGATTGGTGCATGTCAGTTGTCTCTTTCATGTTACATATAGCCACACACACACAAATGTTCTTTGCCAAATGTGACAGTGTTGTAGTTGAAATTTCAGACCAAAGAATCCTCCAATAAATGAAATCCAGTGTCACTCATTAGAACGCTCTCCAGAAAGACCTCAAGCTATGGTAAATTTTGAATCGACCTCTAAAGTTTCTTATACTCAAGAAGATGCTGTAAGTAAAGAAAACGTAATAATATAATCTGTTACATATATTGGAATTTGATACAACCTGTCCCAAGCTATTAACCATCTTCTCAATGTCATTCTGAATATTTGTACCTGCAATAGTCACTTTTCACCAATATTGTAAATGGAGCAATTTGATTAGATTGAATGCTAGGCTGTATCACACTCTGGAAATCAAAGTGAATATCAAATGGATTGACCTGAGGAAATAATATAAAATATTAATCATCAAGATTCACTTTAATTTTAATTATTACTGATTAGTAAGAAGTAAAACTCCTTCTCTTTTCTTCCTCAGGAAAATGTTGTCAGTGAGCAGATAACATCTCAGGATGGTAAAACTATAGAACAAGTCAAAGTGTATAGAACACCTCAAGCAAGTCCTCCCCCAACACCAAATCTCGGTTCTAATACTGATAAACAAGTTTTACGTGATTTTCTAACTGGTGATTATTGTTTACAAGGGGTAAGAATTTTTTGTCTTATTTTCCAAACTGGAGCAGAAAAGTAGGACATAAAAATCTAATTTATTTTAATTAGAGATTGTGGGCAGTGAGCTTTGAAGTAGGTACCCTATTGTTATTCCTTTATAGTGTTTGAGTTTAGTTACTATACTACTTTCCTGTATAATAGCTTGATAATAAAGTTAAAAACTAAGTTAGTCAACTGTCAGCACTCCTTAAGTTAGGTATAAGAACTTTCAGTTCTGTTTCTGTCTCTAGGGTACAGGTTGGTGGAAACATGAGTTTTGTTATGGAAAACACGCCAGACAGTACCATGATGTAAGTCTCGTTCTTTTCTTATATTGTAGGAAATATTATTTTGTTATATGTATACTTTGAATGAGATTTTTCTCAACTTTCATGCTTTATAAATATGATATTCTGATTTCAATCCAACACTAGAGCTAGTCTGTTCATTCAGTAAAGCTTATAATCAATATCAGGCGTAGCACAGAAATGCTTCATGGGGATAAGAATGGACATTTTTTTTTTCAGGGTGCAGAAGGCAGACAAGTGATCTACTTGGGTCATTGGAATTATCAAAAACATTTACAATGGTTACTCAAATATCCTTCTAAAAGACCAAAAGAAATCGGCTCCAGAAAGTAGGTGTTTGTTTTTTAGGCATTCACATTTTATTTTTTCTTACTGACAGCGACATGCTAAATAAATGTATTGAAAGGAAATCTATCAGCTGGACAAGTTTAGGCTTTTCAAATCAAATACATGTAATATTAGTATGTGTTTACTTTTCACCTTTTATTTTGATATGGACCTTAAATTGCTTTTAGCATTGTCTTAATATGATTAGTTGATTTGTGTTTGTAGATTTGTATCATTAATGTACACAGATGGAGATGTATGTGACATAAATGGTGACAAAAGAGTAGTAGAAGTTAGATTAAAGTAAGTTTAAATTATAATATTCATTTAAATAAACTAAATATCTGTACTCCAGTATCTCCAATAGAGCTGTCTTACAATTATCTTTCAAATAATACAGAAAAATGTTGATGAATTGTGAATAGGATGTAAACTCTATTTCATGTTATTTTCAAGGTGTGTAGTTAATGAACAACATCCCCATGCTGTAGCTTTATATTTAATGGAGCCCAGTCCTTGTACCTATGTTTTAGGAGTAAGCTATATTTTTTTTTTTAAATTATAATGTTTTTTAAGTTGTATTTGACCTGAAACTCTGTCTTCAATTATCCCACTTAAAGATTGTTATTTCAATATCGTGATCTGACCAAGTTGCTTCTTAACAAGAGTTGCTTCCCTTTACCCTTGCTAAAAAAAAAAAGGATTTGCTTTTATTACACTAGTCCCCCTCAGTAATTAGAATCCCTTTGTAGAACTTGTAGAACATTGTAACAACCTTATTGATGTACAATTTTTTTTTGTATTCTATTTGTAGATTGAGTCACCGTTGTTCTGTAGTTTACTAGACAAGGCTGATAATGATGGTATTTTTAAACAAGAAGAAATCGAAAATTTATAACATTTGCCTGTTATTTGTTTTTTCCGTTTTATTATAGTCCATCAATTATAGTTATGCACAACTGAAGAAAATTCAAATATCAACACAAACGGACTAATGTTAACTGAGGTAGAATGAAAAGAAATTGAAATCATACCAGCCAAACTAACTTAGTGTTCTTTCTCCTTAAATTAAACTAAAAGGTGTTTTTTTCCAGTTACGCCAAATTTATTAAAATAGAGGGTTCTTTGCCATTTGTTTATTTTTTGAATCATGTACAAATATCTTTACTGGACTACATTTTATCACGATTTTCACCTTCCTTTTAAAATAGTTTATCAGTGAGCTTCCAAGTTTTTAGATATGCATTACTTTATTTTTGGCTTTTTCAAGACCCAGAATTAAAATAATATTTGTTTTGAAATTACCAAATTATAACAATTCTAATAGGAAAGCATAATTATGCAAGTTATTTTTTTTTTGTTTTTTTTTGTCTTTGGTGTGTCTGAATCGTGGTAGTAAACTAATTTAAGTGTTCCTTTTAGGCATTGTTTCTCTACTACCTACTACCCGTCATTTATGGATAATGGCTGATATGGTTGTGCTAGTAGAAAGAAATACAAGGATTCAAAAGAGGATTTCCCACCTTTGTTTTTCTTTTAAAAATGTATAGTATCTAATTGTATCATTCTGCTTTCTTGTATATGTTAAGACTTGGGATTCAAGCCAAATCATTGAAATGGAAGTTTGAAGTTTCCCTTTTTCATAGACAAAGGTTAGAAATACTCTAGTAGTAAAAATTAATAGCGTATAAAATGTTTTGTTATGTCAGTTATTATTCTAAATGAAATATTAAGTTATGGTTATTAAACGTGATTGTCAAACATTTACAGTTTTAGTATATATTATCTAAAAACATCTAAGAGATATTAATATATATCAGGGAACCTCACATTTGAGTCCAAAACATTTAGAGACTTTGTCCATTATGTTTTGCCAAGAGCTAGTATCTTTGTCAATGCTTGTTTTGTTTTTTTTGCACATGATTCATTTACTAGGAGGCTGAATTGAGTTTTTTCTTAATGATTCCTAAGTTTCTGGATAACAGAATATTCTAGTTTAGTTTTGAGAAACTGGTCCCAGGGATTTTACTTATGATTATTTTGTATGTTGTATAAAAGGAAATGACTGAATTCCATTTAAATTTTTTTCTAGTATCTTGATTTTATCTTTTATCTTATCGGAGTTAATTGTTTTATAAAAACTTAAATGGATTTGTCAGACTTACTATATTTTGTTGTTTTGCTGTATGAATGAGTTTATCTGAATCAGGTGATGGACTGGTATAGTCCCAGATAATTAGTTTTAATAATCACTATTTGTAAATACATGTATATCTTCTATCACGAATAATAAATTAAATATTTATTTTTTGTACAACCTTGGAGTATTTCTTAAAAAGAATATAATGGCTTAGATATTTGTTATACCAGCAGCCTTATTCTCCAATGCCTTTATAAAGAAAATTCAGATTATAAGAAATACAATAAATCTGATTGGATCACAATAAATTCAAATCAGTTTAACTGACTGACCAATCAGATGACTAGAACACTAAAATCTTCATGAATTAACTCTTCAAGAATAATGCTACAACCCAATTTCGAAGTTAATCTAGCCTTTGATTCATCATAAACCACAAGTAAATAAAACGATAAAAATCTGATTTATATATAAAAATATATTTTTTATTTTAATTTGAGCTGTTTGAGGGTTTATTTTTTATCAGAGGTAAAAAAGGAAATAAAAAATATCTGATTCTTTTTTTTTCTATTGACAAAACTGGCTGTAATCACCAACAAATAATACAGATTTCATAGAAATTCAAGACAGATCAGCTACATGAACCAATTGTTTACCTATATTGCCTCCATTCATCATAGAAACAAATGCTTTCCCTGTATTTTCTAAACCTTCTTCTATGGTTTCCTTATTCTGAAATAGATATAACCAAGAAACAAAAATGAGTATTCAGAGTGAAAACAAGAAGGCTTCATTTCCAAAACATACATTTGTATTGTGTCATCAAAGAAGAATTGGGGAGAAGAAGCACCATAACTACAGATCAGGTATATAATTATACTTTTAGATTTTCGGGGGTTGATTTCAGTCTCCAATATACATGTATGTTAAAAGTCTTCAGAAGAACTAGAACAGTACAAAACTCATATCTTCCTCATCATCATGAGAAATTTCATTTTCTATTTCTAATATATGCCTTTCTTATATAGCGGAGTCTCAAAAAATACAAGTTGTAATTTAAATTGTGAAGGGGCCAAGCTCGGGCCAGAGAGCAATAGGCAATTCTTTCACTATGTAAACTTTAAAAAAATGGTATTGGTTCATGTTCAAGTGAGATGAAAATTCAATGCAGATTATTGTTGATAATTTGAGGCAACACACACATAACACTTACAACTATTTTTCCTTCCTGTAACCATTGAGCCAATTGTTTTTTAGCTTCTTCAAATTTCTCTAAATAATTTAAAACTAGAAATCTCTCTCTGAAATAGTATGATAACAAAAACTTGAACTTTGAAAATAGTGCATTTACATTATTTACAGAGGACTGTTAAAAATAGAATTCAATTCATGCACATCAGAAATCACATATTATGATAGTGATCAAAAAACATTGATTACAAAGTGATAAAGAAATATTTGACAATATTACTGTTTAAATACTGCTCATCACCAAGACAGTATTTGTGATATATACATCTGTGATAAATCTGTATTTGTGATATATCTGTATTTGTGATATATCTGTTTTTGGGGTATATCTGTATTTGTGATATATCTGTATTTGTGATAGATCTGTATTTGTGATATATCTGTTTTGGGGTATATCTGTATTGGTGTATATCTGTATTTGTAATATATCTATTTAGATGGGAGTAGGGTTTAGCAACCCCTTTCTACTAACCTGGTGATATTTTTATCCTGTTATATTTGTGATAATATTACATCTGTGATAAATCTGTATTGGTGATATATACATCTGTGATAAATCTGTATTGGTGATATATCTGTATTTGTGATACATCTGTTTTGGGGTATATCTGTATTGTGTAATATCTGTATTTGTAATATATCTATATAGGTGGGAGTAGGGTTCAGGACCCCATTTCTACTAACCTGGTGATATTTTTATCCTGTAATATTTGTGATATATCTGTATTTATAGGTGGAGGGTATGGTATATCTTTATTATAGTCTGCTATTTGACCACATAATATAACATGTGAGTTGGCTTTCATCTGAAATTTTAATAGAAGATTCACATATTGCTTTTCAAAACCTCTAAAATAAGAAGACCTATTAAAGGCAAATTGTTTTAACTTGTGATTCCCCTGAACTGATACACCAACGCATATCCAAGAAATAATTCTTTAATTGCAAAAAAGCTAAGAAAAAGTTGATGTAAAATATTGGAAGGAAAAAACATGTGCTAGTCTGATCTTTATCCATTTTTTAATCCTGTGACTTCCTACCTGTTTAATGACAGTATCACTAAGTTCTCCACCAACATTATCAAAATAAATATCTACACCATCTGGACATAGCTCCTTTAATCTACTCCCAACATCTTCAGTTTTATAGTTGATACACCCATCAAAGTTTAACTCTTTTTTCAGCGTCTGGCATTTGATGTCTGTGCCACAGATACCTATAGCTTGACTACACCCAAGTAACTTAGCAACCTGAAACAACAAATTTAAAGTTCAGCTTCTAGATAATTAAATCATAAGGTTTCTCTATAGAATATAAAAATCAAGATAAAAGTCAAATCTTTTGTTTCCCTGGTTTACATGATCAAATTGTGAAAATGAGGCAAAAAAAAATCCAAAACACATCACCCACCTGTCCAGCTACAGAGCCAGTAGCTCCCGCAGCTCCGCTAACAACTATATTCTGATTGGCTCCTGGTGTCACATGACCCTTTTCAGTGATTCCTAAATAGGCTGTAATACCAGTTATTCCTAATATACTTACAACTGGCGATAAACTTGTCGCTCTTAACAACTCTTCTGACTTTTCAGCAATCTTTAAAAAAAAAAAATGAAATTTCAATCTTAATTCTTCTTTAAACCTGGTTATCAAAAACATGAAATTCAAGTTATTTGAAAATATCCCAAAACCTTTGGATCAAAATTGATAACTGACAATCTTTAAATATACAGCAATACTATATGTCATTAAAACTGGCAACTGCCATCAAAGTTTAGTGGTTGACATCATATATGATTAATAGCCAATACAAGTTCTTGCTCATTGTAGCCAAAACCATTTCATGAAAGTAAGATCAAAACACATCATGAGATATCTCAGGACAATGTTTTACAAGTAGCACAAAACAACATCAGTGAATATAATTATTATCTTTTTATACAATATATTTCAAACTATACAAACATTCACAACATATCTTCACTAACCTGAATCAAATGCTCTCCTTTTTTAAAGTTGATAAACTTCATCCATGGTGAACTAAGGTTGACAAGAACTAAAGAATTGTTGGTGAAGTTTTTATTTTTAGATTCTATAACTTGTCCCAGCCCATTTAAACCTACCACAGTTTCTCCTATTGACCAACTTTTTAAATAATCTACCCCTGTACTCTCATTCATACAGCACCTCTTTAATTAAAATCAAAATAATTAACTTTCAAATGATAAAGGCCTTTAATAAGCTCCTAAACTCTCAAAGGTTTTGTACTAATTTTAGTTCACAAATTATTTTTTTGCTCTTAATGTTGTCGATTTAATACACGAGTACTTGTGTTTTTTGTAATCAAATTGTAGCCTACATTAAAATATTGTATATTTCTTTTCAGTTCAGGTACATGATTGTAGGAACATAGATCTGTACATCTAATACAAATGTACTTGTGTATTTTTAGACGAATTGTATATTGAAATATATGGTTTTTTTTTATGTTTATCCAATGTATTATCCAAAGTCCTTGTGTATTGGGCCTAATTCTGAGCCATGTAAAATAAAGAGTTCCCTACATAAATCATGCTCTAATTGGCTAGGTCTAATGTTAACATGTTAATTATCTCTTCTATGATAAATTTTCATTTTAAGATTTTTATGAAACGGGATCATAGCTGCATGATGCTAGCTGTTAAAAAAAGCATCTTTTCATTTATCCAACCTTGTTTCAAATTTAAATCAGGATGGCCTCAGTCTGTTCAAAACATCTGGAAATGAGTAGCTGTGCCAAACTAACATTGATATATGTAGAGTTACATGTACTCACCAATGCTGGATCTACTGACAAATACAACATTTTAACTAAAACATCCCCCTCATCTATAGTATCAGGGTAGGGGCACTTCTGATGCTCAAAATTCTCTACAGTAGGTGTACCATCTACACCTTAAAATAGAAAACATCTACAGAGCCAGTTTGACAAAAAAAAAAAAACATGATATAAGAGATAGACTGCACAATCTAATTAGGAAATAATTATCTTTTGACACAAATCATGAAGCTTTGTAGTTGGTATATGGATCTTATCTTTATGCTCATCGGACAAATTGGTCTTATCATTTACTCTTTTTTAATAAAAATCAGGAATATTAATTAGTACAATTGTCTGCTAGCTTTTTTCCAAATTTTGGTTATAACATTCTAAAGAGATTACCTGGTCTTGATTTTAATGTAACTCGAAAGTTCTCCATGGTCTTTGGCTGGATAATGGGTTTCAATTTTCTCAAACCAGTTTATTTTATACACCAAAAAAATAATTCCTTAACTTCACCATTGATGACTTGAAGTACTGATTTAGCTTTACTGTCAAGCTTTGGCTGAAGTTATAAATGTAAGAAAATATCAATAATTCAAACAACTTTTTCAACTGAGCTACTGAAACTATATATGAACACCAATATCAACTATGATTGTAACTATGACTATGGGTCAATTAAAGGCATAAGACTAACTCTCTTGAACTTTTGACCAATGTCAAAGAAAAGATTAGCTAATCTTTTATCCCTTAATCTAAAATCTCATTTTGCACTAATTCCACCATGACACAGGGTGACGGTTGTAAGGGATAATAATATAGGCCTAGTACTTCATGACAGAGAGTATAAAGTTGAAAGTGGTTGTAGGGCCTATCTATCCTTTCTAATTAACCTTTAGACCAGAAGTCACCAAATAAAAAGTCCTGTTAGTTTAAAATTGTATGACTAAAAAAAATACTGGGAATAATGCATTTAAATCTTTTTCATTTGACCTTTGTTTCAAGTTAAAACACATTGTACAAATAACCCAATAATGTAGATTCAAAATGAAATGATCGAAACGACCAAACTAGTGCGGAATGGCCAAGTCACCAAGTGCGGAATGACCGAGCGCCGATATGGCCAGGTACCGTAATGATAGCATGTTTTTTATGGGAGGAGAGTGAAGGTAAAGGGAATAGGGGCAGTGAACAAATGGAATCAAGTTTGAGGAATAGTTTTGACGCACTGCTCTAGAACAATCAAAGAATCGATCAATCATATTTTTCTGTTTAGTATCATGATGGGTACATAATTGATGTCTAGTAGAAAAAAGTTCTACTAATGCCGCTGTCGTCAGTGCTGTATGAGTGTATGAGTGTATGTGTAAGAAACCAAAGGCAAAGCAAAGATCAAAAGAACAGCTATAAAAAATAAGGCTAATAATAATTGAACACAAATATTACTCCTTAACGCAGACAGCTTTTAATAGTATCAATCCAAATTATCGAATTTACGTATAGTTACGTATAAAGTAACACAAATATCTTACTCGGCACTACTGTTGTAACTCAAATAGAAAATTAATGTCCAAAATATATTGTAGTCTGAATTTCTTTTTTTATTAAATTAACTCTCTTGACATTAGCTCTTCATGAAGAAGATTAAATTGGTATTTAAAACATAAACATGTGAAATTGTTTATAAGGAAACCAGAAAGGAGTTTAGAAATATGAGTTTTTCAACTTACAAACAGAACATTGAAAATGGGGATGAGGTCATACTGTATTTTAGCCCATCAAATATCACTCAACTGAAAATCAGACACGGTCGAACTTTACAGACGTCGTATGGGGCAGTCAAACATGCTGATTTAATAGGTGTGAAATATGGGAGCAAAGTTAACTGTCCAAAGGGATTTTTCCATATACTTCACCCTACGTCTGAGTTATGGACCCAAGCAGTCCCTCACAGAACACAGATTCTGTACTCTACTGATATCAGTATGATCACATTTCAACTGGAACTTACGGCTGGATCAGTCATTGCTGAAGCTGGTAAGAGTCAACATTATTAGGCCCCTAGACTCATTAGATCAATAAATAAAAATATAATCGAAATCTATAGCTTCAGTTCTATTTCATCTGAGGCAGGAGGTAGATTTAGCTGGAATTATTTTTAAAAAGTTCATACTTTTTATTTAATTGAAATATTGAAAAAAATAGTAAATATGTTGTTGAAATAAATTAAACCATTTTTTTCCTCATGTTTTAGTTTCAAACTGGCTTTATGTAATATTATCTTTACATTCCATTTAGGTACTGGAAGTGGATCACTCTCTCATGCCCTGATACGAAGTATTTTACCAACCGGCCACTTATATACCTTTGAATTCCATAAAGAACGTTATGAAAAAGCAGCAAAAGAATTTGAGGATCATGGTTTAACAGAGAATGTAACTATTACACATAGAGATGTCTTAAAGGATGGGTTTCAACTTGATCATGTAGCTGATGCAGTTTTTCTGGACCTCCCTTCACCATGGAGTTGTATAGATTCAGCTAAGCAAGCTTTAAAATTACAAGGTATTTGGGCTGTTTGGTTAATAATATTTTTCTTATTGAGGTTCTTTGAGGTGAATTTGTTTTATGAAATTAGAATACTGAGGAATTCTGAGACTTCTATATGGATTGAAATTGGGCTCCATTACTGGCAACAAGTATTTAAATTAAATTTATTTATAATTAACAAACATTTTATACTTCAGGGGGTAGAATCTGTTCCTTCTCGCCCTGTATAGAACAAGTCAGTCAAACTTGTGCCACACTCGCAGAAAAAGGATTTCAAGACATCAAAACGTTGGAATGTTTGCTGCGCAAATTTCATGTAAAACATACTGGAATGCCAAGAGCATTATTAGGGGAACTGACAGAAGTTGAAAAATCTCATCAAGCGAAACTGGAGATTAAGAAATCTCAAGCCAGAAGTTCTATACCAGTAATAGACAATCTTGATTCTGAGCCTGCTTTGAAAGTACCTAAAATGGAGGATGTTTCAAATAATGCAAATGGTAAAAATAAAAGGAAGAGAGATCAGGGGAGCTTTGAGTATGTAACAGCTGGTCCTGTGCATGACATGCAAGGTCATACTGGCTTTCTAACATTTGCTTCTTTATATTCACATTGATGTTGCTTGTTGAAAGTGATATATTTTTCAAATTTGTTACATTGCTAGCTCTATTATTGCTCTATGTATTAAATTTTGGAATTAATATTTGACAACTCAGCAAATGAAAGAGCAGTCGTGTTTAAATTCTTCACACAGTTAATGAATAGCTGATGAAATTAAATGCCCGTTGTTGGTAATCTTTTAAAACTTTCCATATTTCTTAGTTGTATTCACCTCATTTGTTATGTTGTCTTATTGTTTCCAAATATTACTGTTTTTTCATGTATTTCTGAAATTTTGAGTTTTAATCCACAGAAAAACACAGAACTTAAACTGTATTTTCATCTGATGGTTTTTGCTTGATCATGACTTTGAACATGGTGTTGGACATGAATGTGATAGGTAGAGATTACACAGGAACATCAAAATTATCTAACATCCACTACCACCAAATCTTCAGAGTATTTTTCCATCGAACTAATCTAACAACAATTATCCATTGATATTTCCTTTAACTGAAAACTTAGTACATATATTATACAACATTGTAAATGAATGAAAACAGGGTTTCTATTATTTGTAAATGTATTGAGTACACCTGCGTCTTCTGTTTGCAACATTTGGATTTCCTATCCTATGTCTGTTGACTAGATTATTATGTTACTATGACATAGTCTTGAATGGTGCAGATTGAAAACTAGAAAGTACTTTTAAATCACTTTTAAACATTGGCAAACCTGCATTTGACAAATAAAACACACACAAAATAAACAATAACAAACATACAGCATTTAAAAATCAAACACCAATATTTCTTACACATTTGGCCAAAATGAACATGACAAATCTACTATAATCCATGGTAACACAATTGCTATCAAAACTAGTCCTTGCGGCCTCTTTTCGAAAACCTAACTTAAAATTATTAGAATTGCTTTTTGAAATTAATTCTTTGATCCAATAGCATTATTGTATTTCTTGTAACTCGGATTATTGTCTTAAGTTTTGAGAAAGTCCTACATTATTAATGTAGGTTGATGTTTGTGTTCATTATCACAAAATAAAAATTGACTATATGTACTATTTGTTATATTTTTGTCAAGGTCTGAAAATATCACAATTGGTACTTAACTCAGTTTTACTATATTGTAAATACATGTATAAACATAGGCAAGAAAACAAATAAATTAATATAAAAAGCAAAATGTAATAAAAAAAATAAATCACATCCAATATATAGACTATTAAAAGTTATACTTTAGAATCAGTCAAACCATAAAGACTTCTCGAACTGAGTGGAATAAGGGCTGTCCAAGCACACTGATAGCATTGATTTGCATCATTCCAAGTTTTCAGTCAGATGTCTGTGGTTCCTGCTATTCCACTATTGCAAATCTGCTTAATACATTAAATAAGCCCCCTTGCTTTGCAATAGTGACATCATAAAACACTTAGTTACTTAGTGTCACTGAAATTTGCACGAACCACAGACGTCAGAGTGAAAGAATTTAAAGAATTCTGAATCAATATCAAACATCAACACCCAATCATTTATAATAAAAACCTTTTTGTAGAAAAAACACTTTGAATTGTAGGAATGTTTGATTATGTCAAGAAAAATCACAGCAATCAGTTGAGCAGAGGCTTAGGCAATTTATCAAATCATACCCAGGACTGCTGATTGCTTGTACATGTATTTGTCAATCACATAATTTTAAAGACATTTCTAATATTAGAAGTGGCAACAATTTTTTATAACTCTAATGCAACAAATGTCAAACAATTGTCAGCAATATCGAGTTTTTATTTGATATGACTGGTAAATACAACCATATCAACAGCACTGATGCACAATGTATCACTTGCCTCATAACATATACCTTGAATAAAAGGCTAGGGCCAGTTTCATAAAAAAAAAAATTGATGATTTTCTGCAATCTGCTGTCGGTGGCGGGTGCACTTTCTTTGGTTAATCTCAAATTCATTTTGTTAAAAATTCCAAATTAGAAGTGACTCAAAAAACCGGACTCCTGATAGAGAGTTATCCCCCTTTTATAACAACTGACAATATTTTGAGCAATAGATAAGAAGAAATGGCACTTGAGGTTGGACCAGACTTTCAGTTTTGATACTGATATTATAAATTCTGTGTCGGAACACTTGTCTTCTACATCCGTCACATTTAACTCCATTCTTTAACATATCTACAAAAATAAAGAATTTATGTACTAGGAATAAAAAAGACTCGGACAAACTTGAATTGCAGGACTTAACATAGTATGATAAACCATTTTATCTCAGTGAGATGATGATGACATGGTTATTGGTACCTCATGCCACCTTATTGACTGAAGAAGGGCAAGCTCAGAACTGTTCTGTGAGTAAAATGTCTCTCAAGAAAGATCAAGTATTTGATTTGATGTCAGTAATATTGAAATGTATCTTTTTTAAAAATGAGCTTGATTTTTTTCATAAATTAACATGAATCTATGTAGATTTGATGTCATTCAAATTAAAAACATAAAATATTGTTATTATAAGACAATGTGTAGAATTTACAATTTCAAAATTAAAATAAGTGTCGTCAGAAATCAACAAAAAATTCAAATATTAAAAGTTTAAGGCAGAGCAGTTGACCAGAAAAGTTTTCTACAACCTATGACTATAAATCTGCTCTGTGATATATAGTGCATTAAGTTAGTGCTTTCAGCAAAATACAGTGGTCTACAAAGGAAAGAAATCCCTAGTCTCCAAATGAAAAGAGGCCAGGATAAACTCTACCTACCCTGTAGTGAATAAGGTAAAATATTAGTGTGTTTCAGATTTAATTCAAAGATACATCTAGCAGTAATATCGACTAATGACAATGGTACTAATTTATCATCCTTATCATATTTATTTACTGTCTGCAGAAATCCTTTTACTTTGTCTTTGGTTAAAAAGTTATTATTCTCATCTAAAATAAAATGATAGTAAAGAAAACATGAAACAAAACGAAGTTTGAAATTACAAATTGGTACAGGTTGAGAAGCACAAGATATATAGATATACAATTTCTTACATTTATTTCATCATCTATGTATATCATCATCATTTGTTGCTTTTGATAACATATTTTTTTCTATTGATAATGCTACCTGTATGAGAATGTGAAACGTTGAGTTAATAAATGCCAGAAATAGTATATCCATATATCTTGTGCTCCTTTATCAAAGCCTATTTGTATATGTTTTATAAAAAGAGTAAAGGTTAATCTATAGTCTTTCGAATTTATCCTAGCTTCTTTCGTGAAATCACTAATGAAGTTGCTTGGTCAAGGACCAGCCGGGAGACAGAATCTTTGTTGTAATCCATATAAAATATAAATTTCTCCAAGATATGTAACAAATAATAAACTTACAATGTATCAAGAAGTTTGACAGGATATTTTGTAAACTTGATGGTAAATATTGAAGCCAATTATCAGAGATTGATAAATATTCTAAATTTAACTGACCAATACTGTATGGTAACTCTCTTAATCTACAAAACAAAACTTGTTACATTATTCATGGATATAATAAAAACAGAACCTTAAACATGTGTTTCTTAATTTTTTTCATTGTGTGATCTTCTAGATATATCCATACAAACTGCACTTTTTCATTTCACTACTGAAATTTGTCAAGTTAAGATCTTCAAACAACTGAATCATTTAAGCCTATATTCTATTGAGTACGCAATGCTGTGTTTTTACTGATGTACATGAATGACTATTAGGACTTGCTCTCATGTCAACACGACAAAACACATTTGTTTCCAAGGTTATTGATAATGGAAAGCTTTTCAGTTAAACACAGGTTACATCATTAAGTTAGACATAAGTATTTTTATGATGAATGTTACGATACCTGTTGTTATTCAGTTGTAATATTTGTAATGACTGACACGATCCAATCATACATGGCAATGAAGTCAGACCACAGTTATTGGCCTTGATTTCACGAAGATTGATCAATCCTGATAAACTTTCAGGTAATACTGTTATTATGTTATCACAAATGTTTAAAACCTGGAAAACATAAAAAAAAATGGATAATTTATCTTTTTTTCTAGCACTTAACAGTGCTAATGAAGCTTTTGAAATTTAGCTTATCTTATTTCAATCAGCTCAGGTTTCCAAAACATGAATTGACCCCTTTTCATGTATACCAGCCTAACAACCAGCACTTGTGAGTGAGTAAATAACTAGACACAATTTTATGGATAACAATTAGTTTAATTAATAACTTGTATATCTCTTGTCAGCCAGCAATGATGTCAAAGACGAAAGTATTTCAAGTTATCAAATATAGTAATTGTTAACCATAATACTGTGTCCAGTTATTTATCCACCAATTACTAATTGTCACTTAAGGAAGTGTGAGGTAGAGTAGAACAAAAGAATGATGATAAAAATAGTTATCAATGGATGTAGTTAATGATTGTTCAAGGATAAATTATAAGTCCATCACTTAATACATACCTCTAAGTTAAACAAACACCCAATACTGTCTGGAATATAGGTAATATTATTGGACCTGCAATAATTAGGAATGAGTATACTTGGCATGAACTTAAATTTATTTATAACATGGATCAAGGATTTCCTTCATAACAACAGTATGTCATATTCCATGAAATATTCCGAAAATACTTTGACATGAATGACATGTGATGCTTTAAATGTTTGGTGTCAAAGACCTGATTCTATGTAATTTCCCAAATTTTATGTCAAACATAGAAATGAATTAACTTGTCCACCTTCATTTTTCAATTTCCAACCAACTTTGTATTTTCTCTTTCCAGCAGTTATCAGAATAAGTATGTGAACTCACCGAAAAGACAAAGTCTGTAAGTTAACCAGCAGACCAATTTTTGATGATATAGCTATGAGACCGTTTGTATCTAAATTCAAATATCTTAAACCAGTCAAACTCCAAAAACTTTCTACAAACACAAAATTTCATGAAATACAAGACTAATCTTGAAATAAACAAAACAAGAAATACAAACAATGAAAATATTAAACCAGAAACAAACTTAGGATTGATAAATAAAGTGAGAAACACAGAAAATTTATTAATCACTCATGTTTTTATCCAGCACCAGAATGCATCACTTTATCTTTAAAAGACAATTATTATTTATATTCAAACATTTCTAATTCCTTTGTCTGGAAAAAACATTTGTTAGCATTAAGCCAAGTATTTTTGTTAGGGTCAGAAAAATTGATGAGTATATCTTACCAGGAATGTAGTTTATTTGGTTATTGGCAAGATCAAGGGAAGATAAACTTAAGAGAGATCCAATTGAAACCTGCAAAACAACAGCTGATATGAATTAGTGAAATCAGGCTTTTGACTTCTCAAATCATGTATTCTTGTTTTTTTGTAAATTTGACTTCTTTGTACATGAACATTTACACAATTCTATTTTTCTAGCATGACGATATAGAACATGATTCACATCTCATCAATGTACGCATGTATAGGAAGATCCATCTAGATCAAATACAAATTGCAGTATCTATTGGTCTCGAGCAATGTAGACAGGCAAGTATTCCGAGACAAATGTTATATACATCCACATTTCTAATTTGTCAGCAGTATTATTCAATATTTATAAGGTTAATGGAATGTTTTGGTAGCAATTTATTTTATTCATATTAGGGACTCGAATAGTTTTCATTTGCATACATCTGATACATTCCATGACATCACCATCAACATCATTGACTTGGTTGTATATAAAAACAATATCAACTTACTGGAATGGTTTGTAATAAATTATTCTGTACATATAAACTGTGTAAGCCAACTAATAAACCTATATCTACTGGTAATGTTTTAATATTATTATCTGAGAGATCTAAAAGTTTTAACTGGGAACCAATAAAGCCTAACCTCTCAGGCACATCTTTATAACTTTTACAACTGAAATTTTAAAAGAAGGTATATGGTAGTCCAACAGATCACATTCACACACAGCATGCTTTCAAGGTGGATTATGTTCTTTGTGTAAGCTGAAATGTTTCTTTCCAAGATTTATGAAAACTTTACACCAAATCTAAAGAAATGTTTGTGTATCTGAAAGTTTCAACTAAAATAATCCAACTGTTAATTTCTTAACGCCAAAAAGTATTTTTTGAAAGGTAGAAAATTACTCTACAGATTTAAGAAAAATAAATGCTTAATATCTTCGAGAAATATATCTTTTATATTCTGAAGGTTTCAATTAATAATATTGAGCCATCATAAAGTCAAACAACAAAACTAAGATGATCTGCTTTATTAACAATTAATAAAACTAGGTTGATCTGCTTTATTAACAATTAATAAAACAGGTTGATCTGCTTTATTAATAATTAATAAAACAGGTTGATCTGCTTTATTAACAATTAATAACTAACAAAAAAACTAGGTTGATCTGCTTTATTAACAATTAATAAAACTAGGTTGATCTGCTTTATTAATAATTAATAAAACAGGTTGATCTGCTTTATTAACAATTAATAAAACTAGGTTGATCTGCTTTATTAACAATTAATAAAACTAGGTTGATCTGCTTTATTAACAATTAATAAAACTAGGTTGATCTGCTTTATTAACAATTAATAAAACAGGTTGATCTGCTTTATTAATAATTAATAAAACAGGTTGATCTGCTTTATTAACAATTAATAAAACTAGGTTGATCTGCTTTATTAACAATTAATAAAACTAGGTTGATCTGCTTTATTAACAATTAATAAAACTAGGTTGATCTGCTTTATTAACAATTAATAAAACTAGGTGATCTGCTTTATTAACAATTAATAAAACTAGGTTGATCTGCTTTATTAACAATTAATAAAACTAGGTTGATCTGCTTTATTAACAATTAATAAAACTAGGTTGATCTGTTTTATTAACAATTAATAAAACTAGGTTGATCTGCTTTATTAACAATTAATAAAACTAGGTTGACCTGCTTTATTAACAATTAATAAAACTAGGTTGATCTGCTTTATTAACAATTAACATTCTTTAATCTAATGAAAATAACAATAAATTTCTAAATTTCTTTAGGAATAATCTACACTGTTTTGGATAATGAAAATTTTGCATACTGTTACAATAAGGGAGACTGATTCAAGAAAATCAATTGAAAACTAAATGACCTATCACAATGTCTCTTAGCAGCTTTTTAAAAACAGTTAATTTATTTGTCCTACACATACCAAATAAGTTTGGAAAAGTTTACTATTTAGTTCATGAACACTCACCTGAGGTCAAGATGAAGAGGTCTAAATGGAATATCATTGGAACAAAACTCATTTAAGCAACACAAACTGCTCTCTTCCCTTTTACATCTAAATACAAAAGCCATTTATAGTTTAAAATTTATTTAACCAGCTGATTTTTACAAAGTCAGTTTATAATGATAGATAAAATTTAGATACAGCCATTTTACCATCTCATTATACTTGATTCTAGCAACCTTCAGCTCCAAAGATTTTAAGAAAACCTGATATAATCACCTAAACATTCACTTTACCAGAGAATAGAAATAAATTCCAGCTATTTGTATCAGAATGAAAATCTGAGGTGTTTTCAATGCTACTTACTGTAAACAATGTTTTATTTTCTTTCTCAAACTGAATGTAGATGAAGATGATGACTTCTGGAATGTCTTCTGAATCTGAATATTGATATAATTTAAGTCAAGTGTAACTTGTTAATCTGTTTATTGGTAAAAAAAAAATAATAGTGGTAAAACAAAATGTCAGCTCTTTAACTATCAACAATGCCTTATTTTATCAAGAAACAGGTTTAACATGAAACCTTTCGATTGGTTAAACTTAACATCATTGAAACAGGGTTTTATTAGAAAACTATTTAGATTACATTGGAGAATAAAACATCGGAAAACAAAAATATTTGAAACTGTAATTTAATTCCAATTAGTTTGGACTAAGGCCCACCTGATTTTTTATGTGGATTAGAGTTAAGTTTTCCTTATTGAACATTCCATTATAGTTTTCTTCCAGTTCTGGTGGGACAAGACAATGTAACTTGGTAATAAGATGGATGATAGCATAAGCTATAGAGCAACATAGCGAACCAGTCACTGCTACAGCAATGGCAGTTGTCTGAACATCGTTACTAAAGAACAACAAATCGTACGTAAATGTGGCAAATAATTTTCCAATAGATGTCATTACTTCATTGTACCTAAAAACCATAAATGAACATGATGAAATCATATCACAGTGTTAAGTATCTTTGTAACATTTTCTAATAGAAAAATGCAATAAAATAAATGAAGTTTTATGTCTGATTTGTGTTCTGCACCTAATGAAAACATGCACCTAATGAAAACAGGCACCTTCAATGGGCTTCAAGTAGTGTGCAATACAGGAATATTGTCACCATAGCAGTCTACTAGTTTTTCAATGGGTCTGTCATGGGATCTTTAACGTGCAAAGCTTTTGGCTGTACAAATATAGATGTTACGTTTGTCATTTTTGACCGAGAGTTCGGACAAGTATGCAAATTAGTGGGTGGAGCTGACCTCTTACGGAAATTTCCGAAGACAATTTTTACATATAACAAGTGGTTGACTAGCAAGATACGCCCACTTTAAAATATATTTTCTGTTTTAACACAGGCAAAGACTCTAAGATTATTTAGGTCTAATCCAAGTTCTCGTCAATATAAATGTTCACACCAAATTTTATTAAAATCAGATGAAAACTGTATTGTATATTACAATCACAAGCCGCGTTTTGACTAAGTCAAGTGCAATAACTCAAAAACAGTATATCGAAATGTCAATTTCAAACTTTACCATGATGACATCAACTTCAATGATCACACCAAATTTCATTCCAATCAGATGAAAACTGTTGTCTCTATTGTGTTCACAAGTCTATTTCGAAGCAATTTGACTTAGTCAAGGCCAATAACTCAAAAGACGTTCAACCAAATATCGTCATGATCAAACTTGTCCAAGATTTCATCAATATAAATGATAACACCAAATTTCATTCAAATCAAATGGAAATTGTAATCTCTATCGCGTTCACAAGCCAATTTTGAGGCGTTTTGACTAAGTCAAGTGCAATAACTCAAAAACCATTCATCAAAAAATCACCAATTTCGTACTTGTCCAAGATCTCATCAATATAAATTATCACAGCAAGTTTCATTCAAATTTGATGAAAACTGTAGTCTCTATCCCGTTCACAAGTCAATTTTGACGCGTTTTGGCTAAGTCAAGTGCAATAACTCAAAAACCATTCATCGAAAAATCGCCAATTTCGAACTTGTCCAAGATCTCATCAATATAAATGATCACAGCAAGTTTCATTCAAATCTGATGAAAACTGTAGTCTCTATCGCATTCACAAGCCAATTTTGACGCGTTTTGGCTAAGTCAAGTGCAATAATTCAAAAACTGTTAATCGAAAAATCGTCAATTTTGAACTTGTCCGAGATCTCATCAATATTAATGATCACAGAAAGTTTCATTTAAATCCGATGAAAACTGAAGTGTCTATCGCGTTCACAAGCCAATTTTGACGCGTTTTTGGTTAAGTTGAGTGCAATAACTCAAAAACCGTTCATCGAAAAAAACACCAATTCCAAACTTGTCCAAGATCTCATCAATATTAATGATCACAGAAAGTTTCATTTAAATCCGATGAAAACTGTAGTCTCTATCGCGTTCACAAGCCAATTTTGACGCGTTTTTACTAAGTCAAGTGCAATAACTCAAAAACCGATCATCAAAAAATTGCCAATTTCGAACTTTTCCGAGATCTCATCAATATAAATGATCACAGCAAGTTTCATTCAAATCTGACAAAAACTGTAGCCTCTATTGCGTTCACAAGTAATTGTGGACAGACGGACCGACGGACGGACAGACGGGGGTGACAACAATATACTACCACATTCGTATAAGTATGAATACTCCTAAGGGCAATATAATTCAGAAAACATGATATAATGGAGATACGACAAGAAATCAGAAATCGTCTTAACAGAATAGCCAGGGCGTTAGAACAATCCAATTTGCAAGGATTATCTGATATAAAAGTGGATCTAGATTGTGTTTCATCGGTACGGTACTTTCTTATTTAAGTTTTAACTGTAAAGATGACCTGGGCCTTCATTCAAGTTGTGTCTATGTTGGGAACGTTAATTTCTCATTTAATAGTCGTAAATTTCTTTAAGAGGTCAGCTCCACCCACTAATTTGCATACTTGTCCGAACTCTCGGTCCAAAATGACAAATGTAACATCTATATTTGTACAATCGACATTTCACACATCGTCATTTCAACATCGGATCATACACTTTTAAACTTGTAAAGTTGACAAATCGACAATTGAACTCGAATGAACATTTACAAATCGAGCTCAAAATTACCAATTTACAGAGAGAGAGAACACAAAGTATGCCCTAATAATGCTGAATAAAAACAAACAAATCATTACCAAACCATTACAGTGTTACAGTACAGTTCAGTATGTAGTAGGGAGGATTATTACTCGGACTAAAGTAAAGTAATCTAGTAGGGGCCTAACATTCTATAACCACAGCCACACCAGTAAATGCATTTGAAAATCATGAAAACGGAATGAATATAATTATTGCTTTTTTTTTTTAGATCTACTAGACTACCGGTACTGAGAGTGAGATTTAGGCTATTGGTTGGCCCAAATTATATCATATACAGACCCAATTAAACCCAATCCAAATGAATACAACACAAGGATCAATACCTTTCTTTTTTTTAAAGTGGTTGGTTATCAACTTTCGATTTATTTCTTTTTTCAACAACTTTGTACTGGAACATTATACTGGAATTTTTTTAGATTTTCATGAGTCTGAAGGAAGAATATCTGATTTATATCTGTCAAACAACTCTCATTACTAATTACTGACCATGTAAGCCTTATCCATGACAGGCCAATTCAAATAAATTGTTTCCTTATTTTATTTAATTACATTCCAACTGAATTCATTCCAAAAAATTAGTGTATCCATTGAATGAATATAATTATTGCTTTTTTTTTTTAGATCTACTAGACTACCGGTACTGAGAGTGAGATTTAGGCTATTGGTTGGCCCAAATTATATCATATACAGACCCAATTAAACCCAATCCAAATGAATACAACACAAGGATCAATACCTTTCTTTTTTTTAAAGTGGTTGGTTATCAACTTTCGATTTATTTCTTTTTTCAACAACTTTGTTATGGTTGTCGTAAATAATCGATTTAAATTCCTGTGGCCACTGGCCAATTTTTAACGCCGATTAGTGGTTGTGTACAATTGAATCGTGAGTTATCAACACCATTATACTGGAATTTTTTTAGATTTTCATGAGTCTGAAGGAAGAATATCTGATTTATATCTGTCAAACAACTCTCATTACTAATTACTGACCATGTAAGCCTTATCCATGACAGGCCAATTCAAATAAATTGTTTCCTTATTTTATTTAATTACATTCCAACTGAATTCATTCCAAAAAATTAGTGTATCCATTGGGCACAAAAAAAATGGCAAACGATCAACTGTGAAAGCTACATACATAGATATCCTAGGATATCTAAGCCAACATATATACATCTACCATAGAGTCATAAATAGTTATGATATATGCCTACATCTATAATAACTAGGCCTACACACTCAGCAAAACAAGAACTATATGGACACTTTACTAAATAAAACAAGTGCGTGAGTTCACAATTCATCTCCCACACGCATAGACCCAGACTGCTAATATTCTACAATAATTTGCAGCATGTTTCCGCCACAGAAATTGTCAAAATTGAACCTTTTTTGTGGTTAATGAAGTGCAAGAACAGTCCAAGGCACAAGTTTTTCTGTCCAATCAGACTGCTGTCTATAAGCAACTGGCTAACCTAACTGCTCAACAATCTTCGCAGAAGGATGTCAACAATTTAACAATTAAGGAAATTGTCAAATTCATGAAAGAACAGTTCCAAAGTTAACAAATCAAGTTTTGGAGCGACATTCAATGGAAGCTAGGGGAGAGACACCAGGAGTTGGCAACGCGCATACGTCAAAATACGGCTATCTGTGAATTTCCTTCAGTCACCGATCCTCAAGATGAAACCTTGAGGCAAAACCGGCTGACTGAAGATGTGGAAAGGGCTGCTAAATAAACTGCCGTACACGGTTCTTAGGCCAAGCTGGTCGACAAAGTGAATTAGAACAAGAACAAGGGTCTATGATCAACTGTTGTCTTCCACAGCAGGTTGCCGATATGAAGAGGTTCACAATGTGACTGACTGTCATTAAAAATAAGTCAAATACCATTTCTGCGACAAGAAAGGATATATTTTGATAGCTATACTCAAAAAGAAACGGAAACGCGAAAGGCTGTCGAAAACGTTTGTGTAGACGTTTGTGTAGATAATCACAAAAGCACAATGTATCAAGGCGATTTTCGTTGAACTTCCCCAAGATACTCTTTGGCTAGATATGCCAGACCGCTAGTTCATCATGGAACTGGACGCTGCAACTACGAGAATTTTGTTTCTCATTGCTATGGGTCTGCTAACAAGCAAAACATGCCTGTGATGGGAACTTTCATGGGTCTAGTAATCTGGGTATATTTCCAAAACTGAATTTGCTGGACGTAACGCTATCCAGACTCTGGGAATTTTTGTGGACAATGTACTAGGACTGAGGAGTATAAAGGACTCAGGCCAAGAGTGAAGGTGCAACAGAGACAAGTTAAATACTTGGTACTGGAAGTAAATGCAAAACCGGTCTTGCACAGGGCACGTCCGGTACCTTTCGCTGTAGGGCCTACGACGACCTGGCTAAAGGCTGCGAAGAAGGCATCGCCAAAGATGTTTGGAAGCCAGTCCACGTAAACGAATATGGATCGCTTGTTGCAAATCTCTAAAATCAGTATGAAAATCATAGCCACTCAATGTCACTTCCAGAAGAATTGATGCAAAAATTGGGATGTACACCAAGATCGACATTGTTGATGCTTACAAACAGCTCTAACTGGTACCAGCTTGATAACGCAGACTGGTCCTCAACATTAATCGTGGGTTATACTGTAGGAACGACTTCCTTTTGGAATCAAGTCAGCGCCCGGTTTCTTTAGAGATCTTTAAAGGATCGAAAGCAAAGATGTATTGAAGATGCTCGCATCTACGGACTACTCAACTTGTAAGATTTTCCTGGGCTCAATACAGTTCTATTTTCATTCCTAATCCGGCTTCAATTTCTGTTAAAAATTAATGTTCAGACAACCATATCAGACTGGATATGCGTATAGGACTGATTTTTGAGTATGCAAATATCATTTTCGGATTACAGACACGGGGGAATTTCTCTTGAAGACTCTTATAATGGGCATGAACTATCACGCTTTCTCTGGTTGTTTTAAATGACAAATGATGCTTTGCCCGCACTGTAAGATCCGAATCTTGATTTGTGATTAAGGGGAGAGAACAACGTTTTTGTAAAGTTTCGGTTATCAAGTCACAAAATGTGCCTGTGTAAATTATAAGACTGGGGGTTGGAGTCTATTGTTTGATTCTGCCATATTGCATGAAAGTTTCAACGATAAAAAAGATTTAATTATTCAAGTTTTAAGATTAGGACTGGGAATGGTCAACGTGTTCGTAAGTTAGCCTTTTGATTCTGGAACGGTTCTATATAAATTGTAATATGTAATTATTTAGAAATTATTATTGTTATTACTAAGACAAGTCCTCGCCGATTTTATGTAAATTTTATGGAGAGCAATTGTAGCTAAAAGTTCAATACCAAATTTCAATGCATGAATATCTGATGTCCATTTCATTTCATTATGTTAAGAATTTTGTATTTTCTGTATTTTCAGAAACGGGTTTAAATAGAGTAATATACACATTACCACCTTGTTTGTTCGAGATTCCCCAAGATCCCCAAGACCAATCGTACTGTCCAGAATACCAAGCATAAGACTGGCAGTGCATTAACAGTTTGAACACGATCATCTACAGTAAAGTTTATGGTCCAAGATGTCTACAACTGACAATAATAAGACTAGTATTGAAGATTCTTCTGATGATGAATCCACCAAGATAGGTTATCCTGAAACAAAGGTTACAAGATCAGGCAATCCTTATGGAGGCCGAAATGATATTAACGTAAACGCTGTGGTACATTCTGAAATAGAAAATAATAATCATGCATCATCTGCAAAATCAGCAACCAAATCATCAGATCCAAAGAAAGATAAAGCGAATAAAATTAAAGCTTTGCAATTAAGAATTAGAAGATTAAAGTTAGAAGAAGAATTGGCTGAGTTACAAGATAGTAGTGGTGAAGGCGACTCCAATGGAGATGCTATTGTCCCTGATTGCTTAGACAGCACTGATCCAATAGAAGAAATACAAGACAACAATTCACTTATATCAGACAACAGTGAACGAGACAGATCTCACGAACAGATCCAGATATCACCGCAGAATTCTGTGATGGAAATGGTAAACCTCCAAGCAAAGTTTATGGAAGAAATGGTGAAACAACAACAACAGAATGCATTAGCCCTGAGTTTACCTAACACTGAAGTACCAGTCTTCCATGGAGACCCTATTGATTACAATCCCTTCATATCAGCATTTGAAAACATAATAGAAAAGAAAACACCGGAGAGCTCTGCAAGACTGTATTATTTAATACAATATACATCAGGAGAGGTAAAAGAAGTCCTGCAAAGTTGTTTACCGATGAATCCCACAGAAGGTTATATTGAAGCTAGAAATATTCTGAAGAAAAGATATGGACAAAACTACAGGATAGCATCAGCACATGTCGACAAATTACTAAATAGTCAGCCTATTAAATCAGAAGATGGTAAAGGATTAATGAAGTTAGCCACAATGTTAACGACTTGCAAGAATACGCTGAAAGAAATGGGCTATATTTCAAAAGTAGAAAATCCAGATACTTTAAGAAAGATTATTAGTTTGTTACCTTTTGAAGTAAGAAGAAGATGGAGGACTCTTGCTGACAGTATTACAGAGAAAGATGATAGAGAAATTAAAATTGATGATATTGTAAAGTTTGTGGAGAAAGAAGCTAGAGTAACCACCCATCCTGTATTCGGCGATTTATCCAATAAACAGCCAGTACAACATGATAAGAAACCCACTACACAACCACAGAAGAAGTCCAGTTTTATGGCTAGGGTTCAAAGTAGCTGTTTTATTTGTGGATCATCGTCTAGACATCAATTAGAAGAATGCAGAAAGTTTAAGCAACATAGCCTTAAAGAAAGACAAAATTTAGTAATGAGTAAGGGACTTTGCTTTAACTGCTTATGTCATGGACATAGATCAAAGGACTGCACAGCATCAATACGATGTGAAAAATGTAAACGTCGACACAACGTTTTACTGCACCAAGAATACGAAGAAACCAAGAATGTAAACGAACATAAAAATCAAGATAATAATACCCAGGTCACTGAAGTAAAGAATGCCTTCACACAGACAGCAAAAGAAAAGAGTCTTATTGGTTTGCCTATTGTTCCTGTTAAAATCAAGAAAAGTGGAATGAAAGACTATTTGATTGTCAACGCTCTCTTAGACAATGGCTCGAATTCAACGTTTTGTACAGAAAAACTATTGGACAAGCTGGGTAAAACCGGAATATCAAGAACAATATCACTTACTACAATTGATAAAGAAAGTATTCTTACCAACACTACTGTTTCCAATTTACAAATTTATGATATGGAAGAAACATACATGATAGATTTACCTACAGTTTTATCAAGGCCTAACATACCTGTGAGTACAGAAGATATACCCACACAAGAAGATATCCGAAGATGGCCTCATTTACATGGAATACATCTACCAGAAGTTAAAGCTGAAGTTGAACTATTGATAGGCAACGACAACATTGCTGCACTTGAGCCTAAAGAAATAAGAAAGAGTAAAGATGGAGGGCCTTATGCAGTAAGAACCAATTTAGGCTGGGCTGTAAATGGACCTATTGGTAGAACTTTAGTACACAAAGTAATTTCAAACTTTATAAAATGCGAAGAATCAAATGATAATCTTAGTCTACAATTTAAGGACTACTGTAAACAGGGAGTTTAATGACTCGTTGGTAGAAAGAAACAGAGAAATGTCTCAGGAAGATAAACGAGCTATATCTTTAATGGAAAACACTATCCAATTGAAAAATGGTCAATATGAAGTTGGATTGCCCTGGAGAGAATATCCACCACCACTTCCTGACAATAAAGTTCTGGCCATGCATAGATTAAATTTATTGAAAAGAAAACTGCTGACAGATCCAAATCTTTTTGAAAAGTATGGAAAGTTCATGGACGACCTTATCCAAAATGGATTTGCTGAAGTTGGTACTTACCTCACCATTCAGTGGTTAACCCATACAAACCTTTGAAAACAAGAATCGTTTTTGATTGTTCCGCTAAGTACAAAGATACCTCCTTCAACCACTGCCTTCTTCAAGGACCGAACCTTACCAATACCCTTGTCGGAGTCTTATCCCGATTTCGTTTACACAGATACGCTTGTATGGCCGATATATCTTCTATGTATCATATGGTTAAAGTACCAGAAGACAGTAGAAATGCTTTAAAGTTTTTATGGTGGCCAAATAAAGATCTAAACTATGAACCTGCTACGCTGAGAATGACTGTACATTGCTTCGGGATGATATCTTCGCCAAGTTGTTGCAACTTTGCACTTCGTAAAGTAGCAGAGGATCCTGAAATGAGTAAAGAAGTTCAAGATTGTATAAAGCGTCACTTTTACGTAGACGATTTCCTTCGATCATTTAAGACTGAAGAAGAAGCCAAGATAATAAATAAAGAATTATGTCAATCTTTATCAAACAAGGGATTCCAGTTACAAAAATGGGTTTCCAATTCACAAGAAATAATAAACTGTATACCAGAAAAAGATCGAGGAGCTATTTTACGTACAGATCAACTATTTGAAGATGTTCAGATTGAACGCACACTTGGGATACGATGGAATATTAACACGGATTCATTTGGGTTCAACATCTCGATTAAGCCTCGAGCAGTTACCAGACGTGGAATATTATCTTCAGTCAGCTCAATTTTCGATCCACTTGGGTTTGTTGCCCCTTGCATCTTACCTGCAAAGAAAATACTGCAAGATCTATGTAAACTGAACTTTGAATGGGATACACCAATACCAAGTGAATACAATAAACAATGGATCCAATGGTTGACAGAACTTCCAAAGCTTTCTAAATTAAGCGTGAAGAGATGTTTTGTTCCTGATGACTTTGACGAAGTAGTTACGTATCAACTACATCATATGTCCGATGCCTCGGAAGTTGGATATGGATCGGCAACTTACCTTAGGATGGTTGATGCAAGAAATCAGATCCATGTTGCTTTCTTAATTGGTAAATCAAGACTCACACCTTTAAAAAAAATCTCCATACCACGTCTAGAATTATCGGCTGCTACTATATCTGTCCGACTTGATACCATGATGAGAGAAGAACTAGATTTTGATATTGACAAATCTGTTTTCTGGACTGATAGCACATCAGTATTAAAATATATTAGGAACGAGAACAAAAGATTTCATACATTCGTCGCAAATAGAATTGCAACTATAAGAGACGGTTCAACTCCTTCTGATTGGCACTATGTTGATTCCAAGTCTAACCCTTCTGATGACGCATCGAGAGGATTATTGCCTGGTGAATTCATAAAGAACCAACGATGGATACTGGGGCCGGGTTTCCTATACCAACCCGAAGAACAATGGCCACAAGAACCTGACATTAAAGATATCACTACTGAAGACCATGATCCGGAAATAAAATTAGAGAAGAAATGTAATCTGGTTAAAACTAATGGTAAAGATGCTGTATATAATATTATTACCAGAGTATCTTCATGGCTTAAATTACGAAAATATATTGCATACTTTCTTAGATTCAAGAGAAACCTTCTGAAAAGAATAAAAGATGTCCAACAGCAACATGAGCAAAGGAGAAACAAGTCAAAGAAGATAGAACCATTAACATTGGATGAAGTCAGAGAAGCTGAAGAAGAAATTATTAAGATTGTCCAACAACAAAACTTTCCTGAAGAATATAAAACTTTGACTGATGAGACGCCAAAGAAGATCAAGAAGTCTAGTAATATCATTTCACTAGATCCCGTCGTATTAGAGGATAATTTAATTAGGGTTGGTGGTCGATTACGGAACTCTGATTATTCGATAGATTTCAAGCATCCTGTCATTTTACCCAAAAGTAACCACGTTAGTAACCTGATTATAGAGCACTATCATCATTTATCTGGCCATTCCGGAAGGGAATATGTCCTGTCATTGATGCGAAGAAGATATTGGATTTTGAAAGCCAATTCAGCTGTTCGTGGTGTATTGGCTAGGTGCATAAGCTGTAAAAAGAGACAAGCACAACCGATTCAACAAAAATTATCAAACTTACCAGAAGATAGAATTATTGCAGGGAAACCACCATTTACTTCTGTCGGTGTAGATTTCTTCGGTCCATTTTTGGTCAAACGAGGCAGAAGCTTACTTAAAAGATATGGTTGCATCTTCACATGTATGGCGATTAGAGCTATTCACATTGAAATTACCCAATCAATGAACACTGATTCTTTCATTAACGCCTTACGAAGATTTATAGCTCGAAGGGGTGCTCCAGAAATAATTCGAACTGACAATGGTACCAATTTTGTTGGCGGATACAATGAGCTCAAGTCTTCTATAAGAGAGTGGAATCAAAAGAAGATCAATGATTTTTTGGTGATTAAAGAGGTTAACTGGATCTTCAATACTCCGACAGCTTCCCATCATGGTGGAGTGTGGGAGAGATGCATTAGAACAATACGAAAAATATTAGATGCATTGTTGACAGAGCAAGTATTGGATGATGAAGGGCTGTCTACACTTATGTGCGAGGTTGAAAGCATCGTAAATAGTAGACCTATCACAACCGTATCAGTTGATGTACATGATCTTGAAGCACTAACACCCAACCACATACTCCTTATGAAAGGTTCGCCAACACTTCCTCCAGGTTTCTTTGTTAAAAAGGACCTCTACATCCGCAAGAAATGGCGACAAGTACAGTATATGGCCGATGTCTTTTGGACTAGGTGGAAGTCTGAATATTTACCACTCTTACAGAAGCGACAGAAATGGTTTACATCTGAACGCAACATTAAGATCGGAGATGTTATTTTATTGGTTGACGACTCTTTACCAAGGTCAAACTAACCATTAGCACGAGTTCTTGATGTTAAAACTGGAGAAGATGGTATAGTTCGTTCTGTAAAGGTTAAGACCAAAACTTCAACTTTCGAAAGACCTGTTACGAAGTGTATACAATTGGAGTCAACTCACAAGGATTAACATGATTTAGAGACTGTAAATAGGCTATAAATATAGTCAAAGTGACATTTGTGTGAGATCAAAGTTATTCAAAGTGTTTATTTGCATGTTTATGTTATTTTTCTGATTTGTTTGTGTTAAATTTAAATGTTACACTTTAACGTTTCACATTTAAAGGGGCCGAGAATGTAAGATCCGAATCTTGATTTGTGATTAAGGGGAGAGAACAACGTTTTTGTAAAGTTTCGGTTATCAAGTCACAAAATGTGCCTGTGTAAATTATAAGACTGGGGGTTGGAGTCTATTGTTTGATTCTGCCATATTGCATGAAAGTTTCAACGATAAAAAAGATTTAATTATTCAAGATTCAAGTTTTAAGATTAGGACTGGGAATGGTCAACGTGTTCGTAAGTTAGCCTTTTGATTCTGGAACGGTTCTATATAAATTGTAATATGTAATTATTACGTATTTCGACTTTGGCGAAAACGTATTGTAATCGTTCGGATTATTTTATTACGTATTTCGACTTTGGCGAAAACGTATTGTAATCGTTCGGATTATTACGTATTTCGACTTTGGCGAAAACGTATTGTAATCGTTCGGATTATTTTTTTTTTTTTTTTTTTTTGTAATTCTTGGATGAGTTTGCAGACAAACTGGTAAAAGGTGCAGAAATTCTAAATCTACAGTTGATCTTAGAATGATTTCTATTATCAAATAAAACAAAACCGGAAGTTCTATCTCTGACAGGAAGTGAGAACCGGAAGTTCAGGTTTTTTTGCTTTAGCAAGTTTATTTTCAGTTCGATTTTGACCGGATTTTCAGATTTGAAAACTTCAATGTATTTGTCAACTAACAATTATAGGTTTTATGCAATTAGGTTAAATATTTTACCCACGATTTGCAATTCAATATTCAAGGGTCATCGGCAAAAATTTCAGACCGTGATTTCTCCTTTAATATAAATGGTAAAATTTTGAAACTTTACCAGTTGATAGGCGATATGTTTATAATTTTTGAAAAAATGTGAAAAAAAAATTCTACTTCCGGTTTAGCCTCAAATGACGTAATTACGTAACTCCCGGTCTATAACTGCTAGGTGAAAAGTGAAAACTGTTTTATGCATAACTTGTCAATAGTAATTGATTTGACCTAAATAATTAGGTCAAGCTGCCATATCAGCCGCCATTTTGAATTTTTGTTACAATTCTTAAATCCGAAATTCAGACACTACTGATAGACCGATTTTGATGAAATTTAGCACATAGATACAATGGATCATTATCTACCTTTTCTTGGAGACCGATTTTCAAATTTCGTATTTTCTTTCGAATTATTTAAATTTCGATTTTTTCAAAATTAGGTCACTTTAACGGCTACGGAAGGTGTGACCCACTTAATCTATGACCTTGAAAATTAGGTCAAATAATATTCAATATATTGTCTACGAGTAGATATTTTTTAATTTGGCTTACTTAAAAAATTCATAGAGATAAGTGTACTTAAATATAGCAAAAATTGATAATTTTCATATTTTCGCCATCATTAACCGTTACGGAAGGTGTGACCTAATTATTTTATGACTTTGAAAACTAGGTCAAATGATATTCAATATATTGTCTAGATGTAGGTAATTGCAAATTTAGCCTACATAATATTTTAAGGCTCTCGAAATACGTTCATAATTGTAAGCAATTCTAGTTTTATTTACGTATTTCGACTTTGGCGAAAACGTATTGTAATCGTTCGGATTATTTTATTTTTTTTTTTTTTTTTGTAATTCTTGGATGAGTTTGCAGACAAACTGGTAAAAGGTGCAGAAATTCTAAATCTACAGTTGATCTTAGAATGATTTCTATTATCAAATAAAACAAAACCGGAAGTTCTATCTCTGACAGGAAGTGAGAACCGGAAGTTGAGGTTTTTTTGCTTTAGCAAGTTTATTTTCAGTTCGATTTTGACCGGATTTTCAGATTTGAAAACTTCAATGTATTTGTCAACTAACAATTATAGGTTTAATGCAATTAGGTTAAATATTTTACCCACGATTTGCAATTCAATATTCAAGGGTCATCGGCAAAAATTTCAGACCGTGATTTCTCCTTTAATATAAATGGTAAAATTTTGAAACTTTACCAGTTGATAGGCGATATGATTATAATTTTTGAAAAAATGTGAAAAAAAAAATTCTACTTCCGGTTTAGCCTCAAATGACGTAATTACGTAACTTCCGGTCTATAACTGCTAGGTGAAAAGTGAAAACTGTTTTAGAAATAACTTGTCAATAGTAATTGATTTGACCTAAATAATTAGGTCAAGCTGCCATATCGGCCGCCATTTTGAATTTTTGTTACAATTCTTAAATCCGAAATTCAGACACTACTGATAGACCGATTTTGATGAAATTTAGCACATAGATACAATGGATCATTATCTACCTTTTCTTGGAGACCGATTTTCAAATTTCGTATTTTCTTTCGAATTATTTAAATTTCGATTTTTTCAAAATTAGGTCACTTTAACGGGTACGGAAGGTGTGACCCACTTAATCTATGACCTTGAAAATTAGGTCAAATAATATTCAATATATTGTCTACGAGTAGATATTTTTTAATTTGGCTTACTTAAAAAATTCATAGAGATAAGTGTACTTAAATACAGCAAAAATTGATAATTTTCATATTTTCGCCATCATTAACCGTTACGGAAGGTGTGACCTAATTATTTTATGACTTTGAAAACTAGGTCAAATGATATTCAATATATTGTCTAGATGTAGGTAATTGCAAATTTAGCCTACATAATATTTTAAGGCTCTCGAAATACGTTCATAATTGTAAGCAATTCTAGTTTTTATTTTTTTTTTTTTTGTAATTCTTGGATGAGTTTGCAGACAAACTGGTAAAAGGTGCAGAAATTCTAAATCTACAGTTGATCTTAGAATGATTTCTATTATCAAATAAAACAAAACCGGAAGTTCTATCTCTGACAGGAAGTGAGAACCGGAAGTTCAGGTTTTTTTGCTTTAGCAAGTTTATTTTCAGTTCGATTTTGACCGGATTTTCAGATTTGAAAACTTCAATGTATTTGTCAACTAACAATTATAGGTTTTATGCAATTAGGTTAAATATTTTACCCACGATTTGCAATTCAATATTCAAGGGTCATCGGCAAAAATTTCAGACCGTGATTTCTCCTTTAATATTAATGGTAAAATTTTGAAACTTTACCAGTTGATAGGCGATATGTTTATAATTTTTGAAAAAATGTGAAAAAAAAATTCCACTTCCGGTTCAGCCTCAAATGACGTAATTACGTAACTTCCGGTCTATGACTGCTAGGTGAAAAGTGAAAACTGTTTTATAAATAACTTGTCAATAGTAATTGATTTGACCTAAATAATTAGGTCAAGCTGCCATATCGGCCGCCATTTTGAATTTTCGTTACAATTCTTAAATCCGAAATTCAGACACTACTGATAGACCGATTTTGATGAAATTTAGCACATAGATACAATGGATCATTATCTACCTTTTCTTGGAGACCGATTTTCAAATTTCGTATTTTCTTTCGAATTATTTAAATTTCGATTTTTTCAAAATTAGGTCACTTTAACGGGTACGGAAGGTGTGACCCACTTAATCTATGACCTTGAAAATTAGGTCAAATAATATTCAATATATTGTCTACGAGTAGATATTTTTAATTTGGCTTACTTAAAAAATTCATAGAGATAAGTGTACTTAAATACAGCAAAAATTGATAATTTTCATATTTTCGCCATCATTAACCGTTACGGAAGGTGTGACCTAATTATTTTATGACTTTGAAAACTAGGTCAAATGATATTCAATATATTGTCTAGATGTAGGTAATTGCAAATTTAGCCTATATAATATTTTAAGGCTCTCGAAATACGTTCATAAATGTAAGCAATTCTAGTTTAGAAATTATTATTGTTATTACTAAGACAAGTCCTCGCCGATTTTATGTAAATTTTATGGAGAGCAATTGTAGCTAAAAGTTCAATACCAAATTTCAATGCATGAATATCTGATGTCCATTTCATTTCATTATGTTAAGAATTTTGTATTTTCTGTATTTTCAGAAACGGGTTTAAATAGAGTAATATACACATTACCACCTTGTTTGTTCGAGATTCCCCAAGATCCCCAAGACCAATCGTACTGTCCAGAATACCAAGCATAAGACTGGCAGTGCATTAACACGCACTATGGTGAATATTGAGTCCTATAGGTCTTGCTTTCCTATCTGAATCCAATGGGCTTCCTTAGATTGACGGAATTTGGTAATTTCATCTTCCGGCAAGTCAATTATTTCTATGGTCTCAATTTGTAAGAGTGAGGGTGAGGACATGATTTAAATGATTAGAAACATGGAGGTATAACGTTGCCAATATTCTCGATTGTGTTACAGCTTTAAATACCAATGTTAATATTACAAAAATTACAGTCAATGTCAATGCTGCAAAGTACAAATGTCGATTTGTAAAAATGTATTGTATGAGTATACCCCAGTATTTGTCATGTCAAATAAATCTTGGGCTCAGCCCAGACCGCACTGAAGGAGTATCCACGGATCAGAGTCCGGGAGTATTCCGGGGCCTCAGTCCGGGAATGTGGGATTGAGGCTAAAGCTCTAACTAAAGGCTCAGAGTACTGCAAAACATTTTTGCTTGAAATTTCATCCAAAAGTATTGGGGGTTATCCAGATTATAGCGGGGTATTTTGTCCAGCTACTCTGGGCTGAAGTCCAGACATGTGTGACTGGGGCTTAAAAGGACAACGGCGGCATTTGTTTCGACCGATCGATCGTTAGTCTAAACAAACGGGAGTTGTTTTTAGCTGAGCTAATCAGTAATAGCGTTCACAGCTCACTGTAAAAATTTGAGCATTCAAATCCATGTATATCCATAATTATCCGCATTTGAAAGTTGAAATTACGACTCATAATTAAGTGAGACTACGCGATGTTATAGAAAATACATATATAGAAATAGAAATCATAAAGAAGTACAAAAGTGAAGTAGTGCCGTAACGTCCCTTTTTATTAACCTTGACCATCAGGGAGAATTTATTTCTCACGCATGTTTATACATTTCCGTAAATTACCGCCGTTTTTGTACGTATGCAAATGCATAGGCCTACGTCATCATTCCATAAAAGATATATGTTCTATTATGTAGAAGTCTATTCTGCAAGGCTCGATAATGCAAAGTGCGTAATGCAAAGTGACTAATGCAGAATCTATAGCCTACCCTAGTGCACATCGACCTTACGACTGGCTGCAACTAGCGGCGCGGTATATTCGCAACTGGGGGGAACTGGGGTGGGTTTCAAAAGCCTACCGCCAACCGCTGCCAACCGGCCTACCGGAAGGAAAATTATGCGCCAAAATAGATATTGTTAAATTTAAGGATCGTAGATTTTCATACAATAAAACGAAATTATTCAATTTGACGGAACTTTTGTTGACGTCAAAATTATGGAATCAATATTATTTTAAAAATGAAACGAAAAAAATAAATATTTTCTTTTCGTGTTCAGCGATGTTTTTCTTCACATTACCGGTAACTGATACAATCCATGCCAAAAAAAAGCAAGATCGCATCATGATGATGATACGTAAACTCAAAATAAATTTTCAATCTTTCTAACATCAGAATACTTAGGATTACCATGTTTGTAATGAGTTTGCCTCATGACATGACAATCACCAATATCTTCACAATGTTTGGTCAAATCTTTAGCCGCAACTTTTTCAATCAACCAGTCATCATCACGATGCGATCTTATCCCATCGGCATCAGTTCCATCTTTTTCTTTAGGCCTAAATGTTCTGTATCTGGAAACCTGTGTGACTGCCGTCAAACTCTATTCTTGATTTGCCGATTTTGGCCTCATGTGAGCTTTGTTAGTCTGACCACAGGACGAGTTTGGATGGAGTGGGGTGAAGCTTTACAGGGCTTGTTTGTGATAACACATTGTATATTTATGTAAACTGTATTAATAAACATTAATTATTTGCTCGTAAAAACTTTTTCCCCAATATAGATTTGGTGGAGTCTACCATGCTTGTTTTATCTCCCTTTGTCACTACTTCCTACTCGCTTGCCCTCTACTCCCAAAACGTACCCAAACTAATGCATGTTTGTGTCTAAAACGTAACCAACAGACTGCATTGTCTGTTACATGGCTCCTCTAAATTGTTCTGCAATTTACAGTTGACAATTAAATGAAATAACATATTTCAAGAAAAATTAGAACATAAATGAACATTAGAACAAAATGAACATTTCACATTGTCTATTTACAGTCCGTTTAACTCGTCATTCACAGCTTCTAGTTCTTGACAAGGTTTTCTTAGTCTCAACAAGCTTCAGTTAAACACATTATTGACTAGAGTACATGTACATGAACAATATTAACTATCTCCTATAGAAGACACATATTTACGCACATTATCTTGAAAGTTCATATAGGACTATATTTCTTCTCAATTTTATATTAATTTAAGAATCTTGTTCACACATATCAGCCAGTACTTTCACATACTGGTATGCTCACTTAAACACTACATTTATATGTAAATATTTTAAAAGGCCATACACATATGAGCATTAATATATATCACACTTCAGAAAATATTCTTAATTCCAAATTTTCCAAATCTAGTACACAATGTGCTCGCTATTAGTTTATAGTACACTCATTTAAAAGAGTATATAAAGGCCATACACATATGAGCACATATCATATTTCAAATAAAGGCTCCTTGGTGGGGATACCCGGTCACTCATCTTTGCTTTGGATTCAGACGTTTACCATCTTTGGATAAGTCTCCGTCAGCAATTGCTAGTTTAACTTTACGAACTAGGTTGTCTTCTTCAGGAAATATTTCAATTACTCGGCCTAGACACCATTCATTTATTGGTAAGTTATCATTCTTTATGATAACGATATCATCAATTTGGAGGTTTCTTTGTTTGTGAGTCCATTTTTTGCGTGATTGAAGTGATTGGAGGTAGTCTTTACTCCAGCGTTTCCAGAACTCGTTAGAAAGATGCTGGACTCTTCTCCATCTTTTCTTTACATAGAGATCTAAGCGTTGAAATTCACCAGGTGGAGGCATAAGAATCTTGGTCTTCATTGTTAAAAGGTTATTAGGGGTTAAAGGACTCAGTTCACCAGGTGTATTGATGTCATCAACAGAGAGTGGTCTACTATTGACAATTGCTTCAGCTTCAGTCATGAATGTGCTTAAACTTTCATCATCTAGTTGTGTACCGTGGTTGGTAAGTAACACAGACAGAACATTTCTGACAGATCGAATCTGGCGTTCCCAGACACCGCCCATATGGCTTGCCTCAGGGACATTCATCTTGAATGGGATCAGTTCACAATTTTCTTTGGTAAGGCCGTTCCTAATCTGTTTCTCAAACTCTTTATTCAACTCATTCTTGGCTCCAATAAAGTTTGAACCTTGATCACATCTCAGCTGTCTCACAGGACCTCTTCTACAAACAAATCTCCTGTAGCAGTTTAGAAAGGAGTCAGTATCCATTGTCTTAGCTGTTTCCAGATGTACAGCTCTTGATGAGAGGCAAGTAAAGATGACACCATATCTTTTCAATTCCTTTCTTCCTTCTTTTATCTTCCAGGGTCCAAAATAATCAACAGCACAGTATGTAAAAGGTGCTGATGGTTCAACTCTGTCATTAGGTAAGTTAGACATTTTCTGTTCTTGGCATCTACTTCTATATTTGATGCAAGGTATACAGTTGGCAATATGATAAGACACAGCTGAGGATCCACCAATTATCCAGAATCCATTGGAACGAACTTCATTTTAAGTCATTCCTCTTCCTTGATGCTGTATTCTTCTATGAAAATACTCTATCAGTATCTTGGTAACATGTGATTTTCTTGGTAGGATAATAGGATGCCGCTGCTCAAAGGGAATATCTTGACTGGTAATTCTTCCCCCTACTCTAAGTAATCCAGATTCATCCAGAAATGGGTCTAATTTTGCCAGTATGCTAGATTTCTTCAACTCACGCTTCTTCTTCTTCACAGCATCTCTATCCTTCAATTCTTCACTATTCTTTTCTTTCTTCAGTCTTCTAATGTCTTCAGCAAAGTCTTCAAATTGAACTATTCTTAATATTTCCTTTTCACCTTCTCTCATCTCTTCAATGGAAATAGGTAAGTATTTATTTTCTTTGTCTTTGAATCCTTTCTTTGACTTTAAAATCATTTGCAATCTAAGACATGTTGCAATAGCTTTCTTCATAGTGTGCCAATTAGAAAAATATTCAAGTCTGCAACTGAGGGAGGGATACTTTACAACATTTGTCATCAAAGTTGTTATTTTCTTGACTTCTGGATCTTCTTCTGATAAACTACATAAGTTGGCCTTGTTATTAGTTTCTGGTATGGTGGTCTGCCACAAGAAATCTGGTCCATTCCACCAATTAATGCTCTTTACTAAGTCTTTTGCAGATGACCCTCTACTAGCAATATCAGCGACATTTAGAGATCCTTCTATGTGATTCCATTGATCTGGCATGGTGTGATCTCGAATGGTCTGAATCCTGTTTGCCACAAACACATGAAATCTTCTAGCCTCATTTCTAATATAACCAAGAACAACTTCACTGTCAGTCCAGAAGACATTCTTTATCTGTTTGTACTCCAATTCTTTGTTCAATATGTTGCTCATTCTCACAGATACAACTGCTGCTGTTAGTTCTAGTCGTGGGATGGTTATTGGTTTTGATGGTGTAACTCTGGATTTAGCTAAGACCAGTGAGCAATGTACCATATCTTCAGCATTCTTCAATCGTAAGTATGAGCACTGACCATAACCACTTTGACTAGCATCAGAAAAATGATGAAGTTCTGCTAGTACGACTTCTCCAAAACCAGGTGGCTTGTAACATCTCTTGAACTTTAAGTCGTGTAATGAAAATATTTCTTCTCTCCACCTTTCCCATCTTATTCTATACTGTTCTGGAATTTCATCATCCCATTCTCCACCATCTTTACAGAGGTCTTGTAATATCTTCTTGCCAACAAGGACAAAAGGTGATACCAATCCAAGTGGATCAAATATTGAGCTTACAGTTGATAAGATTCCTCTTCTGGTGAAAGGTTTGTTATTGACTTCAATCCGGAATCTCAAGTGGTCATTTTCCAAACACCACTGAACTCCTAGAGCTCTTTCAATGTTTTCTTCTCCAAGGTTCAAATTCTTTACTTCTATTGTACAATCAGACTTGGGTACAACATCCAATACTGCTTTGCTATTACTGACAAACTTGTGTAGGTGAAATCTTGCCTCTTCACAAAGCTTAGTAGTTTTTAGAATCAAATCAATTGCTTCTTCTTCTGTGGGTAATGACTTCAGACCATCATCTACGTAGAAATTCTTTCTGACAAAGTTTGAAGCCTCTTCTCCAAATATATTTTCATAATCATCTGCCATTGTTTTCAATGCAAAGTTTGCACATGCTGGGGACGAAATGGCTCCAAATAGGTGTACAGTCATTCTGTATTCAGCTGGCTGTTGATCGTAATTCCCATTTTCCCACCAGAAGAAACGTAAGTAATCTCGGTGCTTGGGATCCACACTGACTTGATGGAACATTCCTTCAATATCACACATGAAGGCTATTTCTTCTTGCTGGTTATTAGTGCCATATCCAACATGGTGCTGAGACTGAGTTCTACACTAGGACCATCTAATTGGAGCTTCTCTACGGCACTAACCTTGATAAATGTACCATCTGATTGATCATCTTCCAATGCATATGCAAGTATTTTGTGTTCTGGTTTGTCTTCATGAAACAACCAAACTGGAACTATTAATGAGTGAGACCAATTGCTACTATCTGAACCAACACAATTGGACACAATTTTCTTCCTTGATCCTTGACTAGTTTCTGTCTCAGATTTCTTCTCTTCTTTTTCTTGGTATTTCTTCAGAAAGTCTTCATCATGCAAAAGAGTTGGATGTGACCTCTGGCATTTTTCGCAGGTTTGTCTGTTCTTACAAAACTTCCGGATATGACCGTGCTTAAAGCATCCACCACATAACCGTTCATTTTTCACAAATTTTCTTCTATCTGCAAGACTGATTCTTTTAAAGTTATAGCAATCATTTATGCTATGTTTGTTACTACAATAAGAGCATGTGTCTCCCTTCTCTTCCGTGCCATTGGTGGCCAAGCTGGTATAATACTTCCTTTTGTCTACAGTTCCTCTTCTTTCGTCTTTGTACTGGTAATCTTTGACAGGTTTTAAAGTTGTCACAGGATTATTTGCAATTCGTGCTTGAGTGTTGAGAAAGCTTACCAACCTACTAAATGGTGGCCTAGTGTTTCTGCAAATATACTCATCAGCAATCTTGTCCCATCCACGAATAAGGTAGTTCGGTAGCTTAGCTAAGATCTTCTTCACTTCGCTGTTACTATTGAGGACATTAAGGTCTTGTAAGTCTAGCATGGCTGTTTCGAGGTTGTGGAGAAAATCAGCAAATTTTCTTAAAGCTGGCCCATCATTTGGTGCAATTTTTTGGAACGCTCTTAAATTCTCCATATACTGCTCTGCTGTTAGGAACTGGTTACCGTATCTTTCAATAAGAATGTCCTTAGCTTTGCTATATGCGTCTTCAGTGTTTAGTGAAAGTAACCCTTTAATAGCTTCTTTGGCCTCTCCACCAACATACTTGCTTAAGTAATACAGCCGCTGTTGTGGGTCTTTTACTCTTGATTCTACCAGTGTTTCGTATGATCTTTTCCAGAATAAGAATTTTGTCAAGTCACCAGAGAATATTTCTGGTTCAGGCTTTGGCAATCCTTCAAGCACTTGTCTCTCTCTCATAAGGTCTATTAACTTCATCATTGCATCTTCTCCACTCTTGGTTGAACAAGATGAGCAGTTGGCTTTAGTTTCAGGATAATCTTCTCTGGAGAACTTCTTCTTGCATGACTTAAATCTTCTACATGCCTTAGGTCATAATGGATTGTACTTGGATTTTCAAGGTGGTTTTGCTGTGGTCTTCTTATGTCCAAACTATCTTGTTGTATTTTTTTGGTTTGATCTATGACCACATCTTGCCTACTCGTGGGTAGTGGAAAACACGTATTGGGTTTTACTTGGGGATATTCTTCATTCATTGGACTTTCAACCAAGTTATTAACTTGACCTTGGTTACCTCTATTACTGGTACGTACTTCCATGGTTTGGCCCTGAAGATTCAAAAGAGACCAAGCAGCTTGATCTTGTAGGTATTGATCCATTTGCTCTGGTCTTCCATCTTTAAGACCAGCTAGGCTATCAGTTTCCAGGCTTTCTTCACTATATCTTGAAACTGCATCAAGCGTGGCCTGAGCTAGTGCCAACTCCTTTCGTTTACGTATTATGGCCAGCTCTGCTTCTCTTCTCTTGATTTTTTCAGTGGTTTTAGTTTCAATATCTTGGAAGTCTAATTCTGTCTGTAGCTTTGCGACTTCAGTAGCCATTTCTAATCTTCTTGAACTTGTTTTAGATGTTACAGATCCATTCTTAGATTTAGCTTTGCTTCTATAACCATCTACATTTTGCTTTAAGGTTTGAGGGTCTAAAGGAGATCTTCCTTGTTGATTATAAACTTGGTTTTCCATTTTGTCTTGGTAAATGGGCCTTATCAGTTCACTAACCTTTCTTCTATATATCTTCAAAGTACAATCTACTACTTGACTTCATTTTGGTAGCGTCCCACACAAATTATATGTAAAAGTTTTTACTGTGACTGCCGTCAAACTCTATTCTTGATTTGCCGATTTTGGCCTCATGTGAGCTTTGTTAGTCTGACCACAGGACGAGTTTGGATGGAGTGGGGTGAAGCTTTACAGGGCTTGTTTGTGATAACACATTGTATATTTATGTAAACTGTATTAATAAATAATTATTTGCTCGTAAAAACTTTTTCCCCAATATAGATTTGGTGGAGTCTACCATGCTTGTTTTATCTCCCTTTGTCACTACTTCCTACTCGCTTGCCCTCTACTCCCAAAACGTACCCAAACTAATGCATGTTTGTGTCTAAAACGTAACCAACAGACTGCATTGTCTGTTACAACCTGATTTTTCCAAGTGCTGGAAGTGTGCTTCCAGTCTTTGTGAAGCGTTTTATCAACTTAATATACTGCTGATTTGGTTGGATTAACAGGAGGAGCATTCGCAGAATTATTATAGTCTACGTCAAGGATTAACTTTAAAAAAATTCTAAAATGTGGAAGAAACGACCTTCCTGTCGTGATCATTTAAAAAAGATTTAAGGGTACTTTTACGGTTAATTGTGTGTCCCATTTGAATACAAATTAGATTATTGCTTTTTTGGCATGGATTGTATCAGTTAATGTGAAGAAAAACATTGCTGAACACGAAAAGAAAATATTTATTTTTTTCGTTTCATTTTTAAAATAATTTTGATTCCATAATTTTGACGTCAACAAAAGTTTCGTCAAATTGAATAGTTTCGTTTTATTGTATGAAAATCTACGATCCTTAAATTTAACAATATCTATTTTGGCGCATTTTTTCTCCTTCCGGTAGGCCGGTTGGCAGCGGTTGGCGGTAGGCTTTTGAAACCCACCCGGGGAACTGGCAGGATACGGTAGCAACTGATCAGTTGCCAATTTAGGCCGATGTGTGCGGTCTTACGACTGACGGGAACTGAAAAATCACCGTATCACGCCAGTTGCTCAAGTTCTAGTCGTCGGCAACTAGTTGTATCCAGTTTCGCTCAGATTCGTCGATGTGAGTGTTCTTGCAATTAGTTGTCTCCAGTCGCAATGGTTCATGAGACGTCATATGACTCGCCTTTAACAAAGATGGCTACCGACACGGGACACGTGGAATGGTTGGAGGTTGTTTAGTAGAAATGTGGCGGGAGAGGGTTTGCTTGTTTGATGCCAGTGTTAATAATTGTGTCTTTTTGGGGGGGGGGGGGTTCATATTGAAATATGCCAGTCAGTATCATCTAACTATGCGTAGTAGATCGGTAGCCTACAAAACTCACAAAGACATAGAATAGATAGGCCTACACAACAGTTCCATTTTTTTACATTGAGTTACGCCACTGATTTTTTTTTAAATAGTTAGCATATGTGCCCTTAAAAATATAAATTAAAACCTGGTAGTTATTATGGTGCCTTAAACGGCTTAATACACTTAATAAATATAGGACAAATTGTACAAATTAGACACAATGAAACCCACGCACCTTCATCATGGAAGCGGCCATTTTGACGATCACATTACCAAACCAACTCTTCGTTGTGTACATGAATTGCCTAAAAACAGGCCTGTCCTTCTTTGATGCATAAATTATTTTTAGTACTCCTACACATTGTTAAGGGCATTTCTTGAATGAAATTAAATATAATACATTCTAGTTTTCACATGTCAGATGCTCCTCTATCGTATGGAAGACTGAACAGCCCAATATTAAGACGTCTTAATGCTTAATCCTTAGTCCGTAATGCTTTATTCATATTCCTTCATTTGTAAGTCATTTTTAACATTGTTTAACAAAATCAACATTAAATTTTGTTTATAAAAATCAAAATTCGTTATCTAAATCAGTAATATGTCAAGTAAAATTTGTCTTAGTATAATTCTACTTTTTCTTACTATTAATTCTCAATTAAACTACACAAGTCTCTCTTAAGATTTCTTTGGTAACAATTCTTCAAATACAAATCTTGCCCAACAAATGTTGCGTAACATTTCACCAAATACATTTCTCGAACAACGCCACCTGTCTTCAAAATTATCGGGCACCTTCTATAGCCTCTTGGACTATGTAAACTTTACTTAGGCTTTGTCAATGCACCAAAATATCAGGGAGATTATTATTAGTTACATATCAGTAGAGGTGTCTAAGTTTAATGACAGTTTAAAAATAATAACAGTACAGTTGATAGTCATCAATAACAGGTTAGATAGGTGATAACAATATTTGATGATTAATGGTAATGGTGATGGTGTCGGTGATTGACTAAAAAGACAATAAAATACTCTTATTACACTTCATACAATAATTGACAATGACTTTCACTTATGACTTTTGATGGGGGTGGGTAACGCCTGATGCTGGCATATGATTGACTTTGACATGTACTGCAACAACTTGACTTGATATGACAATAATCTATGAACCTTAACTAAAACCTAATTGTCTTTTACTATTTATAATTAATTATAAGGCCCAAGGGTAATATTGAAGCCATGTGCTTTTCAGACTATAGTGCTAAACCAAGACATTTTATGCTCATTTCTGCTTTAATCAATGCATAAAAAAGCCTAATTAGCTTAGTTACAACAACACTATAAATGTTGAATTAATTAACAAACCATATTATGAGCCTTAGGGGTTTCCTTTAGGACATTAAAAACTTTCTTTGACTTTGACTTTGAACTATCTACATTAGACAACTTTGTTAACAGGAACAAGACGTAGCCAATATCTTCCAGTGCTAAACTCAAGTACTGTTTTTTCACATTAACCAGCCACAAATGGCCTAGGCCTACATACTTAGGCTTAAGGTGCATATTTGACCTTACATACCGGCCTCCTAATCGGTACAATATTCCGATTACTTTAACAAATAAATGGTCAAATGACTAAAGAACCTTAACTTAAACATACAAATGAAATAATCGTTAACATATTAACATTACATATCAGATTCCAATACAACCGCGATTTTATCGACAGGTCTTTTTAACAAACCAGTTTTAGTTTTAACATTTGCTATGCGAACTAAACCTTTGCGATCAGTTATAACTGACACTACTCGACCTAGTGTATAAGAACTGCGAATAGCACTATCAATAATAAATACAATATCATTAATTGCTACATTTTTCTTTTCACTACCCCACTTTTGTCTCATTTGTAAAAGTGGTAAATATTCCTTAGCAAAACGTTTCCAAAATATATTTGAGATATATTGAATTTGTTTCCAACGTTTATTGGAATAATTATCAGTTTTATCAAAAATACCACATGGTAAGTTATTTCCTGACCGCATTAAGATCAAATGATTAGGAGTCAATGGTTCAGGATCTGACTTATCATTGGATACTGCCGAAATTGGTCTATTATTTAAAATTGATTCTACTTCACACAAAAATGTAAGCAAAGATTCATCATCAAATGGAACCAATTTTTCCTTAACTACAGAATACAATATCTTTCTAACAGATCTAACGAGCCTTTCCCAGACTCCTCCAAAGTGTGAACCGGCAGGTGGGTTAAATTCCCATTTCACATTCTGTACTAATAAGCTATTGTTAATACGAGATTGATTCCAATCATCAATAGCTTCTTTAAGTTCTCTTTGAGCTCCAACAATGTTAGTACCATTGTCTGAACGGATCAACTTTACAGACCCTCTTCTTGCAGTGAATCTGCGTATTGCATTTATACATGAGTCTGTGTCCATTGAATGAGCAATTTCAATGTGCACGGCTCTTGTTACTAAACATGTAAAGATAACACCATAACGCTTAACATAGCTTCTACCACGCTTGACCTCAAAAGGACCAAAAAAGTCCATGCCAACACTAGTAAATGGTGGATCATTTAAGGCTACCCGATCAGCTGGCAAATCTGCCATCTTTTGCTGGCAAACACGAGCTCTATACTTTCTACATGTTACACATTTAGAAACAATTTCAGAAATTCTAGAGGAAGCATTAATTATCCAAAACTGTTGTGTTTTTTCCCAAATGGCCCACTTTAACATGGATATCAGATAATATTAACTTAGCTATATGGGAATCTTTAGGCAAAATAAGTGGATGCTTTGAGTCAAAGGGGAGGCTAGATAAGGATAGACGTCCACCCACCCTAAGATAACCATCTACTAGAACTGGATCGAGTTTGTATAAACGATTGTTTTTTTTGACATATTTGTTGGTATGAAGCTCAGAAAGCTCTTCTTTAAAGTAGGTTCTTTGGGTGTGGCCTACTATTGCTAGTTCAGCTCTTTTCAAATCTTCTACATTTAATTCAACATTGAATTTCTTTGTATCTTTAGTGTCCTTTTCTTTTACTTTGTCTTTCTTTCTTACTCTTGATTTCAAAAATTCGAAGAATAACAACAGAGATGCAACAGCTTTCTTCAGCTTAAACCAATTGGAGTAATAATTGATCAGTCTATCAGTTGGTGATTCTTCTTTAACAGTTGCTGTGACTAATTTCTTAACTTCAGGATCGCCAAGAGTTAATTCACGAGCTACAGTTGCCTTAGGCCAACTAGATTCAGTGCCATACAGGTATGTAGGACCTTTAACCCATCTGTCAAACTGTTGTGTTATTTCTAACCCTCTTGAAACATCATCTGCTGGATTCAGCTCTGTCGGACAGTACCTCCACTGGTTTGGATTTGAACCATCTCTAATTACTTCAACTCGATTTGCTACGAATGTCTGAAATCTTGAAGACTCGTTCTGGATATATCTCAATACTGACATGCTATCTGTCCAGAATATCACATCATCTATTCTATATTCTAGAGTTCTCTTGAGAATGTTACTGATTCTAACAGCTATAGTGGCAGTGGTCAGTTCCATTCTTGGTATAGTAATCTTTTTGATGGGAGCCACCCTTGACTTCCCAATTAGTGGCGAACAGTGTACTTTTCCTGAAGAATCCACCATTCTCAAATAGGCGATAATACCATATCCTACATTGCTTGCGTCAGCAAATACATGAATTTCTGTTGAAGAAACTTCTTTGAAATCTGTTGGTTTGTAACATCTTGGAATAGACATCTTTTCTAATTTAGGAAGAATTTCAAGCCAATTGTACCATTTCTGCAAAATAGCATCTTCTGGTTCTTCATCCCAACTAAGTTGCTTTCTACACATCTCTTGTAGGATAAGCTTTGCTGGCAGTATGAAAGGTGATGCGAGACCTAATGGGTCATACACAGAACAGACGGTTGACAACATGCCTCTTCTGGTAGCAGGTTGTTTCTTTAACTGTATTCGGAATTGAAGAGCATCTAGTTCTACAGCCCAACACACTCCAAGGGCTCTTTCCACAGGTAGTTCATCATCAAAATCTAAGTCTTTGAAGTTAGCAGCCTTTTCATTATCAGGTAAAGACGACAAGACCTTACGATTATTGCTGATCCACTTTGATAGCTCGAATCAGACAAATAGACTTCAATTCTTCTACCAATTTTACCATTTCTCTTTCTTTATCTAGAGACTTTAACACATCATCAACATAGAAGTTCTTAAGCACTGTCTGAACAGCTTCTTCTGAATATAGATGTCTATTTTCTAAAGCAGCCAACCGAAGTGCGTAGTTTGCACATGAAGGAGATGAAGTAGCTCCAAAAATATGTACATTCATTCTATAAGTTACTGGCTCAGCTTTTATTTTACCATTAGGCCACCATAGGAATCTAAGGTAATCTTTGTCTTCTTTTGGAACACGAACTTGGTAAAACATGGCAGTAATATCGCCTATGATACCAACTAAATATTATTTATTATTATTATAGTTACATATCAGTAGAGGTGTCTAAGTTTAATGACAGTTTAAAAATAATAACAGTACAGTTGATAGTCATCAATAACAGGTTAGATAGGTGATAACAATATTTGATGTTTATTGGTAATGGTGATGGTGTCGGTGATTGACTAAAAAGACAATAAAATACTCTTATTACACTTCATACAATAATTGACAATGACTTTCACTTATGACTTTTGATGGGGTAGGGTAACGCCTGATGCTGGCATATGATTGACTTTGACATGTACTGCAACAACTTGACTTGATATGACAATAATCTATGAACCTTAACTAAAACCTAATTGTCTTTTACTATTTATAATTAATTATAAGGCCCAAGGGTAATATTGAAGCCATGTGCTTTTCAGACTATAGTGCTAAACCAAGACATTTTATGCTCATTTCTGCTTTAATCAATGCATAAAAAAGCCTAATTAGCTTAGTTACAACAACACTATAAATGTTGAATTAATTAACAAACCATATTATGAGCCTTAGGGGTTTCCTTTAGGACATTAAAAACTTTCTTTGACTTTGACTTTGAACTATCTACATTAGACAACTTTGTTAACAGGAACAGGACGTAGCCAATATCTTCCAGTGCTAAACTCAAGTACTGTTTTTACCACATTAACCAGCCACAAATGGCCTAGGCCTACATACTTAGGCTTAAGGTGCATATTTGACCTTACACCTTCTATTCGTATAGTTCATTAATATATATCGAGTTTCTGATATAAATGGACATTTTTTAACACATGTACTTGACATACATGAAGTACTCAATAATACTTCATATACTTTGACATAAAGTCTGTTTTTAGCCGCTATCTGTGCCTAAGTAGATTTGGGGGGGGGGGGGGAGTGTCGAAAGCTCGGACTTCTCGGAATCCTAGGATTGTCGAATCCTAAGAATTCGAAGTCCGAGTAAGGTAAGTTCACTAATGAATATATATTCATATTGACCATTCTTGATAACTAAAATTGTACGTTCATGCTAAGACGCGATATCCTTTTAATACCAATTACAAATATTGCTGATAATGATTTCCTAAACAGTGATTGCTTTCTTCCACTATGGAGTGATCTCCCTTTTCCCTTGAGGTTTTAGGGGTCATACCCTCCGCCCCACTCATTGGAGTAGAGTGTGCGTAAATGATACAGTGCTGAATAAATGTGTGCCCAATTGAATGTGTGCCTAATTGACAGTGCCTAATAATGACAGTGTGCCGAATTGTAGTGTGCCTAGAAAGAGTGTGCCTAATTGAAAGTGCTAAATTGCTGTGTCTAAATAACACTGTGCCTAAATCTGACCGTGTGCCTAAAGTACTGTGTCTAAATGAGGTGTGATTAAAAATGTGTTTAAAGAATTGATTTGATAAATGTTGGCTTTATAAATCAAAACTCAAGCATTTACTTCATCGGCCAATCCAGAATGAACAAAACTAAAAAATAGCCATGTTTCTAGCCGAAGACTACTTACTATGACCAATCGTTAACCGAGGATAACAGGTAAGTTCTTGCGAGAGGTCAATACATTACAATAAATAAAAGATAGCTGATCTTTTCTAACACGTTAAATTCTGAATAGCTTACAGGCGGCGTTCTCTTTCCTAGAAAATTTCTTAATATAGCAGGTTTACTAAAACATATTCAAAAATATGAATTAACACATTTCTAAGAATTTGAAGATAATTGTAACGCCTTTTTTGACTGGGTATAAAAACAAACCGCCAAATTCATTTGGCGCACTCTTGGAAATTTAATCACAGTAGCACATCTTACTCTGGTGTATCACAATGGGATTTTCAGACACATCTTTGTTCATGAAAATTGCTATGGTAATAGGATTAGTCGCTTTTTTATTTGATTTAATTGGATTTGCTTCACCGTATTGGTTAACACTATCTGGTCCAGGTTTTTCAACCAATTCTTTCTTATGGAGGCAATGTTATTATGGAACAAATGGTGCCAGTTTATGTGGAACTATCCCTTCAGAACTATGTAAGTACTTCTTTTCGCAAACTGTGATGAATTTCGATTTTTTTTTATTACTGACAGATTAAAGGATGATTGTACAGAAAGTAGCGAAAAACTTTGTTAAGTGATAAAATATAAACATTGTAAAGGTAAAAAATCTGAAATAATTACCAACTAGTTTCTAACCATGCCCAGTCTGAAAATATTGAACAGCTTTAAAATATTCTCGTATGCGCAAATAAATATATTCAAATTCATTTTCAATTATGTGGCAATGTAGTGTTTCTTTTTAAACTTCAATATATTTTGTATCTAATCCTGAAACATATTGTCAAATCAAGTGAAATGTATTGATTCTGTAGTGAATATTATATTTTAATTTTTTTTTTCAGCGACATCTACACTCCAGGCTGGTCAGGCCTTTAATGTTCTGGGATTTCTGGCGGGTGGTGCAGCTGTAGTGCTCATAATTCTCTATATTTTTTTACTTACCGATAAAAAACCAGTCCGACTTTTTGGCATGATTGGAACTTTTGTCGCAGGTTAGTTTTTTTAAATAAATATATTCTTTGGGGATTAATTAACCTAATTTCCGATTATGTGGCTAATAAAATAGCTTTGGTAGCCTGAGAATAATTTAACATTAGAATGTTATTTAGTTTTGTTAAATTAAGAATTACAGAGGATAATTTTAGTTTGTAGAGTTTTTTATTGTTTGAATTTGATAGATGATAATTTGTAGATTAGGTATAGGGCATATCAAATTTTTTGATATGAGAAATTTTGTTCTGAAGACCCTATTATATGACATATCATATTTGATTTTTCATGGAACATAATTATCATTTCAAGTAATATATTAATTTCTTTTTTCAGCTGGCTTAATTCTTATTGGTGTTATCATAATCGGAACCTCTGATGACGCAAAATTGGCGGATGTCGGTTGGGCCATGATTTTAGCTATCATCGGAGCACTACTTTATATAGGTGCTGGAGTTTTGGTGGTGGTCGACTTAGTTCAAAGCTAAACCTCCTATATCACTATTTTTGTGAAGCATAATACTGGCTGTAAAGTGTATTTGATTTACTCGAAGTGGACGTCTACTGATTAGGTCAAGATATATATTGCTTTCTAAAGGAGTAGCCTAATAGGATGTTACGTTAAGGGGTAGTGTATTTTAAAGTGTGCCACATTCAGAAATTATAAATCTCGGTAGTGTATAAATTTGATATGTTTTTATATTTGTTTATTGTATCACACGACATACTTTCAAGGCATCCAACTGAAACGAGACAATATTTTCCGTCCTTCATATTGTATTGTTTGCATCATATTGTATTTTTATTCAATAAAATATATTTTTATATCAGTTTTTTTTTATAGTAAACAGTAATTTGATTGTAATTTATAGTGTTGGTATATTTTATTGAAAGCAGACACTGAAATTCATTTTTGCTTTGTTTATAGTCAACCTTAATTTGTTTCCGAATAGCCTGGACTTTAAGGATGCAAGGCGAATAGTAGTCTGAATGGGATAATGACTTTTATTAATCCAAAACATTAGCAATTCACACTTACAAATAACATATAAAATTAACTTAATTAAAATAATGTCAAATTAACTCCAACCAAGATGTGTTATTTGAAAAAAAAAATTAGAACTTCATTAAGAAATTAAAACTTAATTAAAATTTTGCAAGTCATAATTTATTCGGGTAGCTTTTTATTTTAGGAAACAGTTTGCAAAACGATGCACGAGTCAAAGATGATTAGATATATTAACATCCAAGTAACTTTTGAAACAATATTTTAGTGACATACCATCTTGTACACATAGTAAAGGGCCAAGAGGGTCAGCCCCAGGACATAAAGCGAAATAAGACTGAAAGCCAGTCACTAGAGTGGATGACAAGTAGAAATACTGCATGGATGGATAGCAATAATACTAGCACTTCCCTGAATTGAATAGTCTTGGGACACCGAAATCCTTATAGGATAGACACAATGTGTCAATTATTCGCAAATCCTGTCAAGTGTCAAAAGTATTCTTGACTAAAACATTGTAAGCACGCAAGAACCCAAAAAAGTTATCACATGCTGCCCAAAATGCAGAGTCTGTAATACAAGATAGGTCGAGTACAGAGCGAAACTGTGGCTAAAGCTCTGGTGTAATGGAAACTGCATGCGACTGAGCTATACCTAATTTCACTTTCACACCTAAAAGCATCAGACCTAAAATAGCAATAATGATTAACAGGGTCTGATAGGTCCTCGGCAAGAGATACAATATTCAGATAATTTACCAGTAGCAAATTTAAATAATTTAACTTGAAAAAGAAATTCAATATACATTTGAAGACATTCAGAGGATGCAGGTATAAGTTTAAAATAATAAATGCTACAAAATTCTTCATAAACTTTCAATTAAGCTTTCCTCTTCATAAGCAATACAGTGCTAGCTTGACCCTTCCTTATCAACAAACCATCTGAAAAATATAAATGGTTATGATGTGACACGATAATTCAGTTACTGAAAACTGTGATAAAGTAAGAGAGGTAGAAGAGAATATAGTTTGTCAAACATGGCTGGTTCATGCAGCCTGGAACAAGCATCAGCAATGGTATTGTTTATTCCTGAGATGTAAATCGCATTAACAGATATAATTATTATATATGATGCCAAAATAAGTGTTGCAAAAGCCACATGATAGTCTTATTCCGAGAGAATCCATAATTAATCACCTATTTGGCCACACTATTAACAGTGTGAATAATAACTTTTTTTTATTTTGCAACACATGACACCATCTTACTTAAGCCAAGAAAATGGTAGAAGCCCCCTCACATGACCATGGGCCATAAAAGGTAGATTCCAATTTGAATAATAAAAGTCTCCTTAAAAAATAGCCACCTTCACCGTGTAATGATGTATCAGTCTGGATGAAATTTACTGGTCTGTTTGTCCAAAATATTCATACTGCCATGAAAATATTCTAAAAAAATGTAACCACCAGATAATGTCGTGAAAAAATTCACCATTTAATTTAACTTTATTTGAACCAAGACACATAGATGCCTTCATATCCAAAAATCTTTGAAAATTTTTACCACCGCATATTACTTGAGTAATCCAGCTAATCCACTCGGCCCACTGTGATCCTATTTATTTTTTGGCTAAAGGAAGGAAATTTACGGAAATAGCCTGGAAACCGAATACAGTTAAGCTTGCCTTGCCACATAAATCGTGTTTACTTGGGCAAAATTAGACAATAGAAGTTGAAAGCGGATAGCTTATCAGGGGGCAAGTGAAGGGATATTGACAAGAGATGTGCTAGGCCCAAAAACTTTTAACCATTTTATTCGAAATTCTAATTACGAATGGCAATACATAGAGAATTCAAGACATAATTTGGGCTTATAACCTGTCAAGCTGTCGTCAGGGGCGTAGCGTGACCATTTTGACTGGGGGTGTAACGTCTAAGTTTTACCGACAAACACGTGTAACGTCAAAGTTTTACCGACGAACACGTGTTCTTCCGGGGGCAAAAATAACTTACTCGCACTTTTAAGTATATACATTATACACGAACGAAATCCATCGTTATTGCAAATCCTAAACCTTTGAAAACCATATCAATCAGGGGTGTATCTAGAATATGCCTGAGAAGGGGGGGACTGTAAGGTGATTTTTCCAAGGCAAGTCCTGCAGGCCAAAGGCCTTCGTATTTGACCCTTGCAGTGGCGGGGGGTACGGGGGTCCTTCCCCGGAAAATTTTACAAACTAGGAAACCCGGAGAATACATCTAACGCGATCTTGGAAGTTGTTTCCACCGGTCAAAATTATCAATTTTCGTCGGACAACCATATGTTTTATATAGCCTTTATCGACCTATTCTGCGTTTTACCGACAAGTGGGGGGAGGGGGTAGCTACGCCCCTGGCTGTCGTGTTGATAACTTTCGTGGGTCAAACTAAGGATCCAGTGAGCAAAGTCACTATGATTTCCGATCTGAATTTGCTGGGACGTCCGGCTATCAGGACTCTACGTGGAATTAATTATGCACAATAGACAATAGATATCGTTTTTGTCGACATTTTTATTTTACACCAGAGGTGGGAGCACGAGGCTTGATTTTGAAAAAACGGAAGTCCTCACTCCCAAACTAGAAGTGATAAAAAATAAATAAATCACGTGATATTGTTTGTATGGACAACTTTTCTATATTCTGAGACTTTCAGATCGATAAGGAAATTAGCAACAATGTTAGACATTTTTGGGAAGATTTTGAAAAAAATGAGGTAAATAGAAATAAGCCATACAGACTAGATACTTTCTCGTAATCTTCAATGACCTTGGAATTTTCAGTTTACATTGATCTTGACATATGCTATTTTTAGAAATGGATCCAAAATATCAACTTCCAGACTTTTAGCCCATCGAAATCTGACATTTGTGAAACATAATGGATATCTGAAACCAAATTATAAGCTTTTATGTTGATATGTTGTCTTAAATGGTTGAGTGACCACTGGGCTTTAGAAAGCTAGAAGTTCCAACGCATCTTGCAGCTATGTGGAAAAGTATCAAAAGCCACGCTCGTTGCTGTTCACAGCTCTAGTTTAATATGTCTCCAGCTTCACGCTTCATCTCTAAACGCGAAACTTTACTTAAACGTTGGATTTATAATGCAAAACTCGTGATTTCACTTCGTCGTCCCATCCAGAAAGAACAAAATAAAAACAATAGAGTTGCCATGTTTCTAGCCGATGACTCTCTGAAAAATCGTTATCCGAGGGTAACAGGTAAGTTTTTAGCCAGAAAACCATAGAAAACAACACAATAAATATTAGAGACAAGGCGAGAGCTCTGCCATTCCAATATTCTAACACGTGTTAAGTAATTCTGATTAGCATACACACGCCGTTCACTTTCCTAGAAAATTTCTATATTGAGCAGGTTACCCCACACCAATTATATTTTCTGTTCGTCGGGATTTCCCGTACCTGATATTGCAAATTGTATTTTTTTATTTTAAAAAAAAAAAATTCAATCCGTACTTACGTCGGTGAATCTATTATCTGCAAACCCGTTTTTTTTTTTAAAATAAAAAAATTTCGGCCCGTACCTTATTATTTTGAAAAGTAAATATGCCTGAAATAGAGTTATATTATGTTTCGCTTTTTCATCAACAAAATATAGCCTAGTCCATTTCTTCAATGTCAATTATTTCAAAACGAGGCAAGCGCACTGTTCGTTCGGCGTTGGAACGATGATACTGATGCCCAATACATATAACTCTTAGTCTGCTAGATCTGGGTCTAGTATTCTTCTCCTGACACTCTCGTCTCGTCATTCATGATTATGCCTTTTGAATGTTATTTATGAATAAAGTCAAGATATATAAGAAATAATAATTGTTATCACAGACTCAATCACAGTAATGCCAGAGGTTAGAGTCCGAGAGTGTCGTGAAACTTTCAATCAAGTTCGACCTGAAGAATACTCAACCATGGAATTCCTTTGTAACATATTATTTTCTCAGCATTATAATAACCTTTATAAATCAAGGACATTAATTGGTTTGAATTGCCAAAATTGTCCTTAATCAAGATCGTTAAAATCAACAAATGGGCCAAGAGAAAAAAATTAAGTTTACAAAATTATCGAGCGACACCACAGAACCATGATTCGAGTACACCCATATCGGTACCTTAGCAACGTCTGCTTCCGGAATTTTTTTCTTAGAATGGCCATGTGTTTGTAGGCCCTTTTACAGCGACAAAAACTTATAAAGGATGCTTTTGATTGTTCGTTGGTTGTTGATATTTATAAAAGCTTTCAGATGAAGATAAACCTTCTATAGTTAATTTTCAAATTCAAATGTGTGTGTGTTCACGATTGGTGAGCACTCTCTACAATTGTAGCAAAGCTTGTGCAGTGCATTCTGAAGTATGAACCAAACATGCATATCTAAAATAAGCCTTAAATAAGGGTGGTATGTAGCTGACCTATTAACATACAGGAAAATTGAAACTTTTTGATACAAAAAAAACACCAAGGAAGACGAATATTTTAACACAACCAATTTGGTTGTGCTATTTCATGATATTTTCATACTTTGGTCTTCTGTCTCTCTGCTGAAGGCAGGTAGATGATTCAGTCTAGTTGGATCCTTACATAACTCACAGTAATTGGAACATTTTAGTTGTTTCATTTAATTTATAGTGAATCTGTTCTAGTACACAGTCTAGTACAGATTCACTTACTAAATGAAACAACTAAAATTTTCCAATTACTACACACACTGCAGACTTAGTTTTGCCCCATCTTAGTTTTGGGGCTAGAGAATAGCATTGTTCAATCTGTCTGCAGCTCAATTTTTTTTTTTAAAATTAAAAAAATACATCCGTACCTGAAAAATCACAATAGTATTCTGAAACCTTGTTTTTTTTTTTAAAATTAAAAAAAAAAAATCGTTCGCTCGTACCTATTTTTTTTCAAAAAATTCCGAAGAACAGAAAATAAATTTGGTGTGGCCTTACCTTTCAACATTATTCTAATCAATTAAGTTCTTTATTCAAGTCTATAAAATTATTTCGAAGAATTTGAATTTTTTAACTAGGTATAAAAACAAACTGCAAATTACATTTAGCGCACTCTTGGAAATTTAATCGCAGAAGCACACCTTAATCTGGTTATCACAATGGGATTTTCAGACACATCTTTGTTTATGAAACTAGCTATGGTAATAGGATTAGTCGCTTTTTTATTTGATTTAATTGGATTTGCTTCACCGTATTGGTTGACACTATCTGGTCCAAATTATTCATTCAATTCTTTGTTATGGAGGTATTGTGCTTCAACAAATGGTGCCAGTTTATGTGGAACTATCCCTTCAGAACTATGTAAGTACTTCTTTTCGCAAACTGTGATGAATTTCGAAAAAGGATGATTGTACAGAATAGTAGCGAAAAACTTCGTTAAGTGATAAAATATAAACATTTGTAAAGGTAAAAAATCTGAAATAATTACCAACTAGTTTCTAACCATGCCCAGTCTGAAAATTATCTATATTAAACAGCTTTAATAAATTCTCGTATGCGCAAATAAATATATTCAAATTCATTTTCAATTATATGGCAATGTAGTGTTTCTTTTTAAACTTCAATATATTTTGTATCTAATCTTTAAACATATTTTCAAATCAAGTGAAATGTATTGCTTCTGTAGTGAATATTATATTTTAATTTTTTTTCAGGGACATCTACACTCCAGGCTGGTCAGGCCTTTAATGTTCTGGGATTTCTGGCGGGTGGTGCAGCTGTAGTGCTCATAATTCTCCATATTTTTTTACTTACCGATAAAAAACCAGTCCGACTTATTGGCATGATTGGATCTTTTGTCGCAGGTTAGTTTTTTCTTAATATATTCTTTGGGGATTAATTAACCCAATTTTCCGATTATGTGGCTAATCAAATAGCATTGGTAGCCTGAGAATAATTTAACATTAGAATATTATTTAGTTTTGTTAAATTAAGAATTACAGAGGATAATTTTCAGCCTTAATTTATTTTGCGATATCCTCGTTTGTTGATGTATTCTTCATGTGTGATGCTATTTCGATTGTAGGGACTGTATTGTGTGAATTTGCTGATTAGGTATAGGCTTCATATCAAATACTCTGATATGCGAAATTTTGTTCTGAAGACCCTGTTATCATTTCTAGTAATATATTTAATTTCTTTTTTCAGCTGGCTTAATTCTAATTGGTGTTATTATAATCGGAACCTCTGATTCCGCAAAAAATCTCCAATTGGATGTCGGTTGGGCCATGATTCTAGCTATCATCGGAGCATTACTTTATATTGGTGCTGGAGTTTTAGTAGTGGTTGACATTGTTCAAAGCTAAACCATTCATATAAATAATTTTACATCAGCTGTAGGAGACTTTGACAATGAATACCTGTTTTGTATTTTTGTCTTTTGTTTTCTAGATTGAAGAACCATATTGGCTATGTGGCGTAATAAAAATTTAGGTTCAAGTCATTGCATACGAAACCATTGATTTACTATGACTATGATACATGAGATTTGGCTGTAAATCAAGTGTTTTTGGCATTGATTGACTTAATCTTAGTTTGCATTCAAAAGGGGTAGTCTAATAGGATGTCACGTTAATGGGTTGTTTGGGTATGCTATTATGGACGTCAATTATGGTCAGAATAAAATTCAGTGAAGAAATCACTAATACCGTAATGCAAAAAACATTTTACCTTTAATGTAAATTTCTTTTGTACTAATACCTAAAATACATCATGCATTTAACATAATGCAAACGACATTTTACCTTTAATGCAAATGTTGTGTGTACTAATACCTAAATTACATTGTGCATCAAACCTTTTATTCATAAGCAAAGTGTCAAAATACGTAATACAATCAACAAAATACCAAGAGTGATTTCACGCATTACATATCACACTTAACATAACTACTTCAACACAGTACAAGTGACATTGCATCTTCGTATTATCTCGACTGCATTAACTTCCACTATATGCAAATGAGCTTATGGGCGGAGCTTAAAATGTCAATTATTCATATTAACTAAATGCTCCCTGTAACGTCCATTTCGTCCTCAAACCAGCTCGTGTCCAAATATCTTCGACTGAGTCAAACAAATGTATTGAGGTAATATAGATTAAACTCTATGTTCATAAGCTGATCATGACTGATTCGTAATCAAATCGGAAGAAAACATAATAGCCGTTTCGAAATCCTAACAGTATTGGCAGATTCCCAACCAATAGTGCCTTCAGACCTGTGAATATCCTAAAAATTGTATTTTCATGACAAACTTACTCACTGGCCAGTCAGTGATGAAGGCTCTTCATGGCCATTTTTGGAAAAATGGCCAAGTTTTGAACGTTCCACGGTGATGGCGGTGGGGCATAATTTTTGATGGAATTGGCAGATTCCTAACCACCATGCCTTCAGACCAATGAATATCCCAACAATTCCAATATAATGGTATTTTCATGTAAAACTTACTCACTGGCTAGTCAGTGATGAAGTCTCTTCATGGCCAATTTTTAAAAAATGGCCGATTTTTTATCAGTCCACGCTGATGGTGGTGGGGCATAATTTTTGATGGAATTGGCAGAATTCTAACCACATGGTGCCTTCAGACCTGTCAATATCCCAAAATTCCAATAAAAAGGTATTTTCATGTCAAACTCAGTGACTGGCCAGAATACGCTTCATGGCCAATTTTTGAAAAATGGCCAATTGTTTATCAGTTCACGCTGATGGCAGTGGGGGATAATTTTTGATGGAATTGTCAGAATACTAACCACATTTTGCATTCAGACCTGTGAATATCCCAAAATTCCAAAGAAATGGTATTTCATGTTAAACTTACTCACTTTCCAGTCAGTGATGAAGATTCTTCATGGCCAATTTTTTATCAGTCCACGCTGATGGTAGAGGGGCATAATTTGTGATGGAATTGATAGAATCCAAATCACATGGTGCCTTCAGACCTGAGAATGTCCCAAAAACTCCAATATGATAGTATTTTCTACCAAACCTAGTAACCGGCCAGTCAGTGGTGAAGACTCTTCATGGCCAATTTTTGAAAAATGGCAATTTTTTTTACAGTCCACGGTGGTGGTGGTGTGGCATGAATTTGAATGGAATTTTCAGATTCCCACCCACATGGTGCCTTCAGACCTGGGAATATCCCAAAAATTCCAAAGAAATGGTATTTTCATACCATCAGCGTGGACTGTTAAAAAATTGGACATTTTTCAAAAATTGAAGAGTCTTCATCACTAACTGGCCAATTTATTTACAAATGAATAACAAATACTAGTGGTATTTTGTTGATTGTATTACGTATTTTGATATTTTACTTATGAATAAAAGGTTTGATGCACAATGTAATTTAGGTATTAGTACACACAACATTTGCATTAAAGGTAAAATGTCGTTTGCATTATGTTAAGTGCATGATGTATTTTAGGTATTAGTACAAAAGACATTTACATTAAAGGTAAAATGTTTTTTGCATTACGGTATTAGTGATTTCTTCACTGAATTTTATTCTGACCATAATTGACCTCCATATGCTATTCAAGAAACATAAAAAGCGTTAGTATATAAATTTGATATTTTCGCATTTTCATAAATATATTTCATTCTATCACACGCCATCTATCAAGACAGCCATCCAACTGAAACGAGACTTGAGATCAGACAATATTTTTTCGTCCTTCATATTGTATTCTTATTTAATGAAATATTTTTTTATAACTGATGTTTTTATATCAAACAGTAATTTGATTGTAATTTATAGTGTTGGGATTTTTTATAATTGAAAGCAGACACAGAAATTAATTTATTAGATGTATTTATAGTTAATACACTTTAAGGTATGATCTCTAACATTGATGGTGAAATGAAATTGACTTTTGCATCTCTTATGGGTAAAGAAATTTTACTTCCTGTCTTTCTACACCTTATTGGCCAACTGAAGGCAGAATACACAGTGCATAATTGACTTATGTGAAAGCCCTTAAAAACTGTCCAGAAATCTTGTAGACACACAATATAGCTTCATATATATATATTTTATTCTGCTGTTGGAGAGAGCTGAAAAAGTCGCGTAATAATTCTGTCTGCGTGTCTACAAGATTCCTGGACAGTTTTTTATATATATATTCCAATAATACTCAATAATATCTATTTGATACAATATCTATTTGAATCATAATTATGTTAAATCATAAATTGTTTTCTCTCTGATTAGCTTGAGCGTGATCAGTTTACACTGTCAACAAAAAATATGTCAACGGGTCAATAGTATCTAACATATTTACTGTGTTCTAAGTACCTTTGTATCATAGTATCATACCAATGTTGATACATATAAAGATGTCGTTATCGGTTGCCATGCCATACCACTGAAATAAATATAAACAGTCTATGTTAGGCACTGTCGCTTCACATAAAACTTTTCATTGTTTTTAATCTTTGTGAGCTCTGGTCGTATTGTAATTATCGGTAATTCTTAAAGAACCAGCATGGGATTTCAAGATAGTTCCTTATTTGCCAAAATTTCCATCGGATTAGGAGTATCAGCCTTATTGTTTGATCTGATAGGATTGGCGGCACCATACTGGCTAATTGGATCTAATTTTAATGGCTACCTATTTCAAATTTGTTCAAGCTATGCGGGAAACAATTGCTTTTCCATCAACAATGGTATGTCTCGTAGTTTCATTTCCAATTCTTTTTTTGAAAATCTACCATTATAATGGAAATTTGGTCATGTCTGTTTTATTTCTAGTTTCTTCAACTTTTGTTGTATCCGTTGATAGACTTATCCGTATTACTTAACACAAATGAAATCTGACGTCCTGTTTCATTGCAATTCAAGATAATCCAAGCTCATCATAATAACTCCTACGTGATTCAAATTATTATGATAAAGAATGGCCATTTCATGTAAACTGCATGTTCAAATTATTATGGGTTAGGTCTATCAAAGTGTGTTTTTAGGTTCTTTTTATTCTAGAGCTCTTGATACATGACATGATCTCATTCCCTTGTTTGGCATTGAGCTTCATATAATTCGGACTGTGAGCTAAACCATCCTTACTGTTAACATTATAGGCAGATTCTGTACATAACAGTATAATATGTCTTTGGGTCAATTTTAAATGGATATCGTGAGGAAATTAATTGTCCCCAAGGTGTCATAAATCAAGCAAAGTAGATATTAAACAATAACTCCTCCTTAGCAGAAATTGTTAAATATTCGTTCTCCCTTTGTACACAAATACATAAATATAAAACAATCAAGGTTCAATCGCGATGTAGGTCCAACATGGAAAAAGCGTCTAGTCGTTCGGATGGGACTAATGAATCGTCTGCTACAAGCTGGGCATGATATATAGATTTCTCTACAGTTGAACATCGAAAATAAGGAGGCTAATGTCAATATACTGACAAAATGTACCTTATGCATGTGATTTAAGGATGTTTTAGATAATCTTACACGAATTTCCCCACCCGCCTGAATATCTCTTTTGGCTTGTTTATGGACGTAATGGAATAAATATTACATAAATCGTCATGGATGTTGCATCTACAGTTTCAATTAACTATACAAAGGCTGGTATTGATCTTTTCGTTTGAACACTACAAATTGAGATAGATTTGGGTTTTGACATTGCCCCCCCCCCCCTCCAACCTCTCCAATGAGGAACTAGAAAACCCCTATTATTAAGACCGCTAGGTCAAAGTATGTTCTGTCGCGATAGTTCCACAGGCTTCCTGTAGAAACTGTCATTATTTAATGGAAGGGCTTTGTAGGACATCTTTATTAAATTACAAATAATTACGAATGTCTGAAATTGCACTATTGCAAAAAGAAACCTTATACGCAAGAACAGCAACTAAGTTTAATATGAATCCTGTGAGTTTTTGACCGCTTGGCATTGCTTTTGATCCCTGGATAATCCTAACACATTTTGGGTACTTGAACATTCATGGTGTAATTGGCAGAATGATGAAAGGCGATGAGGTACATGCTTAAACAATATTTAGACAAATAGGCCTACATAATTATAATAAATTTCAATTTCAGCATCTTCTGACTTGGCGGCTGCCCAAGCTATGAGTGTAATCGGATTTTTGGCTGGGGTTTCGGCTGTCGTTTTGATTGTGCTGTTTGTGATAATGAATAAACCTGTTTTAAGACTAGTCGCTATGATTGTCAGCTTCGTAGCAGGTAAGTTGGCAAATCACTCGATGTTTTGATCTATATTAGATCGAAGAGATTGTGATGCAATATAAGCCCACTGTAGACAAAACCATTATAGGCGGACATTATTCATTATTAGACTTACTCCCAGTTTCTTTTCGAATTCTTTTTTTTTTTTTTTTTTTCCAATTTTTCCACGGGGCACACAGACAGTTTCGTTAGCTGCAGCAACATTTCTACATCTGTAAACCGTTTCTGGCTTCAAAGTTGTTAATGATTATAAATTGAGACATTTTTGAAAAGCCAATATTTGTACATTACAAAAATTGGTTCCAGCAGGTACATTTTTGGATCGATTCTCTTCGGGTTTTAAACTTTAGAATTTACATGATACCAGCTAAAAAAAAAATCAAATTTCTTAGATTGTAGCACACTTTATTCCACCGAATTTTGCAAGTTTGAAGTTTTTTTTTTTTTTTTTTTGTCCGATTGATATGACATTTTGGATATAAAGGTTGTGAAAATGAATAAAATGAAATAGTCAAAATGTTTGTATCACCTCCGGAAAAAGATTTAGCCTAAACTTCCGGTTGAACTACTTCCGGTATAAGCTGATTTTAAGCTATACCTTAGTGAACTATTGGCTTTGTTAAGTCTCTTTTAAAATCAAGATAGGAAAAGGCCAAATTCCACTTGTGCGATTAAAGTGAAAATTAATCGCAAGTCGCTTGTCGCATGGTGTAAAGTATGCGATTAAAAATAATCGCTAGAATGGCATGCGAAAAGTGTACATTTTTTGGTGAGACCATGAGACCAACCTGTTTGATATTTAATCGCATACACCCTGCGATAACCATATTAATCGCTTACTTTCTTGTCTGTACCGTGCTGCCATTTTTCTTTTTCATTGTAAATATTTGTATCACGTGTTGCGATTCTATATTTAGTCGCACAAGTGGACACTGAAGCCACATGCGATTAATTCTTGTATGAAAGTATGCGACTACCTGCGATTTCAGTTTTCTGGCAATAAAACCATGCGATTAATTTTTTGTGGTCGTAAGTACTTTAATCGCCCATGTGGAATTTGGCCTTAACGGTGATGATTGGTTATTTTTTTTAAGATTCAGAAAAAAATCTTTTAACTTTTTATTTCGATTTTACTTTTTTTGCAATTTCCGGTTTCCGAATTTCGCAAAAGTTTGAAGGCAGGTATGACTGGGGGACAGTCAGATAAACTAGGCACCAAAAACTTATGGTTTTCCGCACCTTCGCGGGTGCGTTGGTTTTAAACGTATCTGCATACTTCGAATCCATCAAACCTCGATTTATTTGGAAAGATGGATGTTTTTGTAATTCAGTCATACCACCATTACCCCCCTACATCACTCATGTCACACCTATGGTTGCGTCAAAGTTTTTTTCAAGAATTTCAATCGCTTAGTCGCCATTTCAACTTTTACAAAGTTAGATTATCTATCTATACTGTCATTTTTGCTAGCTTTTGACTGCTCTGGCACGTGACCCAATTCACCTAGAAGGTTGATTTTTAAGATTTGCCACATAAGCGAAGTTTATCTATTCATTAATTTATTCATCTATTAATTAATTCATTCATTCATTCATTTTATTGCAACACTTGTGGCTTTATTGGATACATGTTGACTAGACACCTTCTTGCATCTTGCACCACAGACACAGGGAAAAGCGGATTAAATAATCTCTGCTGGGTTTGAATTCGACAAGAAAGGATAAAAAATGCATCCATTGTAAAGAAGTTATGATAATTCCGCTTGGATCAAAGATTTATTGATGACGCCTATATGAATTGAACAAAATCGCTGTGATATTACCAATCAATAAATCAATAAAATCAATATGACTTCACACAATCATATCGTTTTACAGTTATTGCGTTTATGTTGGGTTTGTAGTTTGTGTAAACATATTTTAGAACTTTGCTTTTGTTATTTAGATATTTTAAAGTCATGTTCTCGACCTATTTTGTGAAAGTTTTTTTGATTTCAAGAAAAAAGTACCTTTATTGCGCAACAGTGTTACTAACAATGATTGACAATAAATGTCTAGGTCATTTTTTCATTCTAATGGGCGATGTACATAGCAACCAGTGAAAGACTAAATATTCACGTGTCCACAAAATCACACCTTCAAGCTAATCCTTGCAACAACTACCTTTCTTGTACCATGAAATGAAGTGATTTGATTACATGTATATTGTACTGCAGCGAATACAGACCTTGAGAAAAAATAATGCAAATATCATTACTCATTACAAGCAATCGTTTTGTTGAGACCGCTAATTGACTTTATGCGCTCGCGAGTAATCTTATCAAATCCCTTTATTCTCTATCGTGGCTTTGGAAAGGTGGCTATTGGAATCAAGTTATAAGACAAATTTCGTAAGGATTAACATTGTGAAGATGGGGTTCACGAATCTATTTGATTTTCAAACGTTACTAAAGATATTTCATATGAACTTTTTAGTTTGTCTTATTTACAAGGATTTTTTTGTAAATAATAAAAGGGGCGGATTTTATATAATACAAAAATAAAAACGAAAAAAAAATTGTCGAGCTATCATTCCACAGTTTTGTATGACACATTTTTATGGATTCGATTTAATTTGTTTGTACAATATAAGCTAAATTGACACAGGATGATACACTAAAACTTTTTTCTGTATTTTTATACTCTACTGGCTGTCAATTGAACGGTATTCTAGGAAAGAAGGGTTTTTTTAACTGCTTGAAAGAAATATGCTAAAGATCACGTACACATAAAAGACAGACCACTTAAGATACTGAGTCTAGAACATAAAACTGAAAAATGTAAACTTGGCCAATAAGAGCATATATTCATTGTAAATATACCTGGTGTCTTAAATAACATAAAAACAATAAAATTGTTACCAGAAAAACTTAGTTTTTATCCAGAAAGATGCATTTGAAAAACGTCGAATGAATTGATTAAGCGTTAGTTTTTCAATATTTTTAATGATTCTGTTAGTTTATGACACCAGGTAAGTTCACCGATGACTATATAAATACTCATAATGACCAACCTGGAGAACTTAAATTTTATTTTTATGCCAAGAGGCTGTAACCCTTTAATAACCAATTTTAAACTGAATACAAGACCTATTTATTTATCTGTAATACGACCTTCAAAGATGCCTGTTGTCAAGGTGAATTACACAAAGGTATGACTTATATCGTTCATTTTGCATTTTCGAACAGGATGTCACGACAGCACGATATTCCTTAGCAACAAACCTAAGCTGTTGTACTTGTAGAATACACATATTAAATAATTGTGAGAGGTGAAAATTGTCAATTCCTCGACCTTGTCCGAAACGTGGGCCTACTTTCTATTCTGATTTTATTAATTCTCGGTAAGCCACGCCTTGACTTTGCAGACTGAACTGTCTAATAGAATGAAATATGGGTAAAAATAAATTACAGAAACTTCATCTGAAATTAACCTACTTTTTTTTATCAATCAGTGAAATGTTCACACTTAATTCAACTTACTTGGGCTATTATCCTGTGGTAAAATACAAAAATCGATAAGTTTATTTATGTAATGATATGTGAATTTAATTTATAATTATATTTAGCTTCATATTCATGGTTTGAAATCCTTACGCAAAAGAAATAGCAAGTATCGAATGTAGATTTAGACTGTTTCGGATTACAAGAAATCATACTAATGGTTTCCAAGAAAAAGAAATTGAAAGCTTTGGCTTCCAAGAAATTCGCCGCCAATAAGAGGTTTTATTGAACGAATACAGGTTTTACCAGGAAAAATTCCCTTATAAGGATATGTTGTGGGTAACTGGTTGTAAACAAATTACCCGAGTAATTTGATAAGCTTGGGACATCAAGTGGGCGTGTAGCTTTGTTTTTCGAGATCTTTCTTTTCAAGTTTAAACTTGAATAATCGAATAGCGCCAGTAAATTAATATATGTCTAGAAAACATGCACCCATTTTCTTCACAATATATCATGTATTCAACATTCTTGATTTTGTATGTCTATAATTGTTTGTGGTCTGTGCCTTGTGGTTCAAACTGAATCTACGGACACAAAAATTAGTAAACCGATTAACATTAGGAACGATTACCATTGTGCACTGAAAGGAATAATTTTGAAAGAAATAACAAAAAGCGGTCGCCTAGCAAGATATGCCCACTTTAAAGTATACTTCCGTTTAAACACAGGTTATAACTTCAACAATATTTGGGCCTTGTTCAAGATCTCATTAATATACATAATTACACCAAAGTTCATTCAAATCAAATGGAAACTGTAGTCTCTATCGCGTTCACAAGCCAATTTCACGCGTTTTGAATAAGTCAAGAGAAATAACTCAAAAAACGTTTATCGAAATATCTTCAATGTCGAACTTGTCCAAGATCTTATCAATATAAATGATCACAGCAAATTTCATTCAAATCTCTATCGAGTTCACAAGTCATTTGTGGACCGACGGACCGACGGACAGGGGTGACGACAATATGCGACCACAACAATTCTGATATTGAATTATAGCGTAGGTTTGTCATTCGTAAGTGAATACGCGTTTTTCTTAGAATTCAGATATTTGATCGATAGACTGAATAGTTATTAAATACTTTATGTGTTGACATCAAGCTGAAATCGATACTTTGGTATGCAGACGACGCTTCATAATGTCAAGTAATCTAGGTCAAAATATGGCAGTTCATTTTTGACGAATTTTTTATCTAGACTTGCAATTTGATCTGAAATTTCATTTTCCTTCAGATTTTCTGAGATAATGAGAAGGTTATTTAAAAAAATAGTGGCTTTGTGTGCAGTGAAAATCAAGCGGATGTTGATAAAATGTAGTGGTTCACTTTCACTTGACTAGTTCAAAATTTTCATGGTCATGCTATATTTAATTTTTGTACAGAAACCAAGTATTGGCCAGGCTTTCATGTGACGTATTGGATAGTTTTCAACCAGATTTCTGGAAAAAGTAACAGAAGGTTGAATTTCGGGATCTATCATGGAAATAGACAGGAAATGAATTGGTGGAATAAGTCCATATATTATATGCACCTAGTTTGATAAATAGATTTCAGACCACAAGAAACTCTCTTAAAATAAAAGCCAATAACATGGCTATAATAGGAATGGAAAATGTGCCTTTTGATCCCCCAAAGCATTTTTATTTATCTTTATTGGTTATAGGTTATGGTCAATTTCTTAGTGAAACGTTACAAACTAGATGTTTTTTATTTTTATACACCCACATGAAATGGGGGGGGGGGTATATTGTCGTCACCCATGTCCGTCCGACTGTCTGTCCGTCCACAATTGCTTGTAAACACTCTAGAAGGCGTAATTCTTGACGGATTTTGATGAAACTTGATATGATGTACCCTTTTGAAAATCAGCGACATCGGAAAAAATGTAGTATGAGTAATTGCCCTTGTTCTTTAATGGCTCGTAAACAAATGTGCAATTCGTATTTTGATGGAACTTGGTGTGAGAGTGTGTCATAACTCAAGGATGAACCCTATTGAAAATTAGCGTAATCGAAAAATATTTAGCATGAGTTATTGCCCTTGTTCTTGAAAACGCGTTCAATTTTAGCTTGTAAACACTCTAGAAAGAACAATTCTTGAATTTTTATAAAACTTGTTGAAATTGTTATCACCCAAGGGTGAACCCTACTGCAAATCACAAAAATACCGAAAAATATTTTAATTTATTTCAATCTTTTTAAATTTGTAAACTACGTGGGTACACGGAGATCGCCATATTGGGGGAAAAGTGGTTTCGGTTGTTCCCGTTCCTGTATCATTCTAGCCAATCGAATTCAATCTAAAGAAGGAGTTTTTGTCCCCTAAAGCTAGGATTCAAACGACGGACTTTTGTACGTCTATCGTGTGCGGCAAATTAAGCCTGAAAACAAAATAATTTTGTTTCGAAAAGGCAGTCCGTCGTCTGAAGCGTAACATACGTAATGTTCAAAAGGTACACTATTTACACCACTTTGTCACATAACTTATATCATGAACACGACATTAAACAAATAAGAGGCGTAAACTAAAATGCTCGTTAACTGAAATGCGCAGGATCTTCAGGATAAGACACAATAAAAAGCGCAACAAAGCAGTTAAGGAAATCGGGCTGGTTAAAATAATTGAGATGTCAGGAATTTACAATTATTGTCGATTATCGATTAAAGGATTTAATAATAATAATAATAAACTCTTTATTTTACATGGGTCAGAATTAGGCCCTCGCTTAGATATCCATTTTTTTCGTGCCCCTGTTGTAAGGTCACTTTCCCACCAAGATTCCCCTTCAACACATATCTTTCTAAACAATGTTTCGCAAATAAAATCATGAACATCCCAATCCTCACCCTCAATCTCAACCTCACTCATATTATCCTCATCCTTATACCCGTCATCCACTTCCACACCATCACCATTATTCACAATCTCATTATCATCCTCAAACATCCTCCTCATCGACATCCACTCTCTCATCTTCATCTTTAAACTCAAACAATTCCTCATCCACATTATCCCCTTCCTCGTCCTCATCCATATACCCCTCATCCTCGTCCATATAAACATCATTCCCGTCCTCTTAATAATCTATATTACCCTCGTTCTCATACAAAACCACATCCTCATCCTTATTCATGTATATATTCTAATCCATACCCCCATTTGCTTTAACAATATTTTCCTATTGTAACCACATAAAAAGAATAATTTTTCTTTCATTTCAGCTGGTTTCATTTTGATTGGTGTGATAATTTTAGGAGATCTTAATGTTGGTTTGGATGTGGGATGGGCCATGATAATGGCGATTCTAGGTGGCTTGCTGTATATTGGATCGGGGGTCGTTCTAGTTGTAGACTTGGTGAAAAAATAATGAATGGAGAATTTACTAAATGTGTGCGATACTTTTTGCTATTTAAGACAGTGGGGTTATTTCCGGATGTTAAAATGTATTATGATATTTCAAATTTACATTCTGTCTAGAAAGTTCTTAAGTAGCTTCAAATGTCAATATAAAATGTCGCCATTTCTTTATACAGCCTAACCCAAAGGTTTTTTATTATATTGTCAACTAACTGGAGTATACCTTCTGAAAAACAATACAGGTAGTTCTAATAATAATTAACTCTTAAACTTAATACACGAGGGCATGGTCCTTTATAACCTTCAGTCCGTGGAAATAAAACAGTGGATGACATGAGAAATAAAATACAAATATGTAAATGTATCGCAAAAGAAATACACATGTACATGAAAACATGTGTATTATACACATTCATATTGAAAGAAAAAAAAATGGTCTAAACATCAGTGCAAGTGCTGCGAGCGGGCTATTAAACCCTACTCTTTAAGGATGTTTACCCATCCCTCGACATTAAAAATTTGATTTTTAAATTTATTCAACCAAATTAGAATCGTTGGAGTAAAAGTATGTTGTATACCTGTGGTGGGGAAAGGGTAAATAAAAATCAATAATGAAAACTGTATGACAAGGGGGTATTCTAATACTAACCAAGATTAGAGAAATTCATTCTTCGAAAAGTTTTAAAATATGATGCTGATTTGAAATTGTCTCTCCATTCAATAAAATTGAAATTAATGCTCTGTTTAATCATATTGATTCGTGATTATTTGCACCACAAGTTTAGAATTTATACTCGAATATGGGGTCTGTTTATAGTTCAAGAGGCTCTAAGGCCCAGGTTCTCAATTTTGTTTTGCCAATCACCACTAAGCGAATTTCCAATCGAGCCAATCACCCCTCGAGACTTGATTACATAATATATTATACGTGACATAAAATAATATTATGTGAGAAGAGACCATTATGTTTACACATAATAAATTCTCAACAAACTTACTCATTTTGGCGCTCAGTTTTTTGTCGACTGTTAAACTTGTATTTTAAGTGAATAGATAACCGATTAAATGGGACCTGAAATTTGCCATCTTTATCCCGAACATACTACCTCTCTATAGAGAAGTCACTGTACAAGCACTATCATTTTTGAAACCTTAACTCGAGCGTGTCCATTCCCCCCTGGACCCGGGAACTCCCCCCTCCCCTTTGGGGGTGAATTCACCCCCATTTGAGAAACGTGGCTCTAAGGTATGCAGGAGACATGTTATTTAGAATGTAATACATAATTTTTTTACGAATTAAACTTATGGTTAAAAAAATTAAATTTTTAAAAAATATTTTAAGATTCAGTGACAGATCAGTATTGTACTTAGAGCCAAAGTATTAACAGATTTTGGTTAACAATAACACCTAGTAATATTATTTTCGTTATTGGGATAACACTTTCTTGGTATAGCACAGATTCTAGATTCTAGATTCGGAACCCGCCGAGTGACCTAGACGGTTGACATGTATTGCTGGCGATTAGGTGCCTGTATACTATTTCTGTCATTTATTACTCCAACGTTTCATGAGAAAAAGAATAATATAACAAGACTAAGCAATATATATAGTAAATAAATGAGTAACAATTATTAAGAGTATAAAGAGACCATGGGATAAAGGTTAAAGGTTTATTGTTTATTAAAGTGTCATAAAATACCACATTTGCAAGAACATAAAAACATAAAATTATCACCATATGGTATGTAGCCATTTCTGGCCCATAGAAGACACTACCTATTATATACAAAATGTAAAAACAATCACATACAAGAAAATACATGTATATATGACGATAAAAACAAAGAGGTTGTGAAATATTGTTCTTAAAAGCCTTCAATATGTACCAGTTAAACAGGAGTTAGTTACATAAAAACATAACACAATCATAGCAATGATCAAATTAAGCATCATTTAAAAATAAAGTTAAAAACCGACGCCTTTTCAGTAGCTTGTCTAAAAATAAACCTAACTTTTGTTGGATTTGATCACAATTCATTATAATATAAAATTGATCATCCGTACTTAACGTGTAAAAATTAATATATATATCGCTCATTTTTTTTAAAACTTTAGAACGAAGATCGGCATATGCTGTGCATTCTAGGGCGATGTGGATTTCATTTTCAATGGAATTCTTAGAACAATATACACACTTTCTATTTTCTAAAGCTATGGGAGGTTTTTGGTATCGACCTATCTCAAGTGCGATTGGGAAAGAACCACTTCTTAGTTGACAGATATGTCGTTTGTGTAACCTGGGAATAAAGGGGTTACTTACATAAGCCTTGGGACCCAAAGTTGTGTTAAATTTTCTATATAATCTAATATTTCCATTTATGTTTTTCTTTTTGTCATCGAAAATATCACGACACCATTGACTTTCATCCTTTTCAGTTATTACCTTCTTAGCATTAGAGATTACATATTTTGTGCTATGGTTATTATTTTGTATAATATCTGATAGGTGTACCGAATCTACAAGGGTTGAAACCGTATGAAACCAAACTTTTTTCCTCCGTTTAGAAAATTTGAATATTTTAACAAGAAATCTGCTTACATCAGTCCTGTTAAGTCTACATAGATACCTAAGACATGCTAATTTTTGTTTAGAGTAACAGCTTAGCCATTCCAAATCTCCACGTGTGCTAAGGTTTGACGTGTTTTTATTTACCCCAAGGTAAAATTTAATATCTTTATTTTGGACGTTATTGATGCATTTAAAAGATTTTGTGCCCCAGATCCCTGCACAGTAAAATAATATGGGCTCAACTAATGCTTTGTACATTTTGAGAAATTTATTGTAATTCATACCTCCAAATAGTTTACATTTTGTACAAACAGCACCCAGGGCTCTATGTGCTGCTTTGGATAATTCTAGAGCAGTTTTGTTCATATCTAGGAATTCATTAAACCAAAGACCGAGGTATCTATATGAACTTGCATATTCAGTGATTTGACCTGCACAACGAAACATATGACTTGACAAAGGGATAGTGGGTGTTCTGAAGTGAATCATTTTAGTTTTGCTGCCATTTATATTCATTCCCCACTTTTCGCACCAATTATTTAGGACTGATAGCATTTTATCCATGGAATTTTCATTTGGTGCAAGGAGGACAATGTCATCTGCGTACAACAGAATAGATATTTTTAAACCTTCTTCCAATTCTATGCCACAGTCTAGTTCAGATATTTCGTCAGCAAGGTCATTTATGTACATAGAAAATAAATTTGGTGACAAGAGACAACCCTGTTTCACACCAGTTTGTATTTCAAACCATTCGGTGTTTTGGTCGTTTATTTTAACCCTACCCTTCAAGTTAACATACAGGGATTGTATGGCTTTGAGAAACTGTCCACCAATGTCTAACCTTTGCAATTTTGCCCAAAGTAAGCCTCGTTGAATTCCATCGTATGCTCGTTTCATGTCGACAAAGCAGACAAATGACTGTATTTTGCCGATTTTTCTGTCATTTTAAGTGTTAAATAGGGTGAACAAATGATTCGTGCAGCTTCTATCTTTCCTGAAACCGTTTTGGAAATCTGATAAAATGTTATTTGTCTCTAGCCATTGAGTTAACCTTGCATTCATAACATTGCAGTAGACTTTGCTTGGTATAGAGATAAGAGAGATACCACGATAACTTAAGGGATCGGTTTTGTCCAACTGTCCAGATTTCAGTATAGGACTTATCATACTTGACGACCACATGTCTGGGACTTTTCCTAAACTGAAACATATCGAACATATTTTGTGAAGTAATTCAGCCGCACTATTGTGATTAAGGACCTCCGATGGAATCGTATCAATCCCACTTGCCTTTTTGGTTTTCAGGGCCGATATGGCCTTGTCCACTTCAAGTCTGGTTATTGGCTCATTAAGTTTATCACAGTTTAATTTAGCACTCGTGTCGACGTTTTCTTTGCGTTCAGTGATAAACGGATTATTAAATAATTGAGCGAAATCTGTTTCCCACTTATGAAGGACACTAACATTGTCTGTTTTCACCGTTACGTCACTCTCCGTGATTTTCATTGGAATAGAGTTTGTTCTATCATTTATGATACCTATTCTGCCAAGAACCTTCCAAAATTCAGAAGAGTCTGAGTTTTCGCACATATCACTTAAGTTTTGAATTTTTAACCTTTGATACTCACGTTTTACCTTCCTGTGTTGTTTTTCGAACTGTTTTCGTGCTTCACAGTAGTTTTCTTTAAGTTTTCTTTTTGTTACGTGCGAGGACGAGGATCGCCACTCCTTTTCACACTTTTTAACCATTTTCCAGTAAACTTTCAGTTGGTCGGTCCAGTATGCTTTTGTGATTTTCTTGGACTTCTGTGAGGTATTCCTATTCACGACACGATAAAGAAGGTATTTAAGATCAAAGAGGGTAATCCACAGATACATTTCACTATCGAACATGAGTCCGAGAACCGTCAGGTACCGTTCCTTAATGTAATGATAACAAGAACTGATGACCAATTAACCACAACAGTCTACAGAAAGCCAATAAATACGGACCAATACTGTAACAGTGCTAACCGTCTGACTAAATCTTTTAGGTACACTCGTAATTATTTGCCATTGACTTTTAATTATAATTAAACTGTTATAATTAAGCTGTATTAATTTTGTCTTATTATCTATTTTATTTTAATTATTTAATCTGCTCTATTGGTTACTAACCATCATTGTCCATGCCTGTTACTAACCCCCTATTGTGTCAATTCACTATAAATATTGTTTCTATATTATTGTATGTCAGATTTGGATATTCCAGCTCAGTTAACAAACAGTTGGCTATCCAATGTATGTTATCTTTCTACTTATTAAACCCGTTCGTTATTTCTAAAGAGCCTTCAGTGTTATTTGTTACCAAACATCAAGAATCTACATCCCTACATTCATAAAGAGGTCACACTTCTATAATACGTCCATAATACCTCTCAGCACCCTGTGACAGTCAAGACAGACCTTATCTGAACATTAACAAGACGAGCCAATCTGGTATGTGACAGTGAAGTAGGAAGAACCAGCCATCAAATTAAAAGAATTCTAACCGAACAAATACGAGCTACAGCTACATTTTCTGGGAGCACATCACTAAAGACACTGATCCATGCTGAAGGAAGACAAGAAGAAGCCAACCATGAACCGAAAGGTGTAATTATTAAAATAAATTGTAGCTGCAATAAGTCGTATATTGGGGAAACATTCACACAAAACTGCCTGCATCATCCGTAAACCTTGAGATTCCGCAGTAGCAGAACACTACCTTAAAGACAGGAGGCACCAAATGAGATGGAACAAAGTGAAAGTCTTAGCATCCAATCAAAACTACTGGAACACCAGGAAAAGTAGAGAAGCCATTGAGATCAAAAGACATAAGCCTGAATTTAACAGAGATACAGGATATTATTTACCCAATGTGTGGGATGAACTCTTTAATTAACTATAACTACCTTTGATATTAAATACCTTCTTTATCCCATGGTCTCTTTACACTCTTAAAAATTGTTACTCATTTATTTACTAAATTATTGCCTAGTCTTGTTATATATATTATTCATTTCTCTTGATAACGCTGCCTGTATGAGCATGTGAAACGTTGAGTTAATAAATTTCAGAAATAGTATATCCATTCAGGACTTAGTCCGCTAATTCATTTGCCATCTATTTCCATGTTAAATCACAAAATTCAACCTTCTAGAACTTTTTCAAGAAATCTCGTTGAAAACTTTCTTATATGCCACATGAAAGCCAGGCCAATACTTGGTTTCTGTACAAAAATCCTATATAGCATGACCATGAAAATTTTGAACTAAACAAAATGAAAGTAAACCACTACATTTTATCAACATCCGCTTGACTGTCACTGCACACAAAACCACTATTTTAGAAATAACCTTCCGCCAATTAAATTTCTCATTATCTCAGAAATTCTGAAAGAAAATGCAATTTCAGACATCAAATTTCAAATCTGGACCAAAAATTAGTCCAAAATGGGCATGCAAACACCCCCAAAGGAAGGGAGAAAGAGGATTTCTAAAAATAGAACGGACTAAATTGGTCATACAATCATTAGCATAAAATGTTTTAGTGGTCTGAGTCCTATATAATTGGACTTAGTCCGCTAATTCATTTGCCATCTATTTCCATGTTAAATCACAAAATTCAACCTTCTAGAACTTTTTCCAGAAATCTCGTTGAAAACTTTCTTATATGCCACATGAAAGCCAGGCCAATACTTGGTTTCTGTACAAAAATCCAATATAGCATGACCATGAAAATTTTGAACTAAACAAAATGAAAGTAAACCACTACATTTTATCAACATCCGCTTGACTGTCACTGCACACAAAACCACTATTTTTAGAAATAACCTTCCGCCAATTAAATTTCTCATTATCTCAGAAATTCTGAAAGAAAATGCAATTTCAGACATCAAATTTCAAATCTAGACCAAAAATTAGTCCAAAATGGGCATGCAAACACCCCCAAAGAAAGGGAGAAAGAGGATTTCTAAAAATAGAACGGACTCAATTCGTATACAATCATTAGCATAAAATGTTTTAGTGGTCCGAGTCCAATTATCTTGTGCTTCTTGACTTACGCCCATTTTTTTATGTCTTATAAACAGACGTTATTGATGTTATGGATAGAAATACAATCATTAGCATAAAATGTTTTAGTGGTCCGAGTCCAATTATCTTGTGCTTCTTGACTTACGCCCATTTTTTTATGTCTTATAAACAGACGTTATTGATGTTATGGATAGAATGAATGAAGTGCATATCGCGTCATGGATCATGGATTAAGAGTGGTCATAGGACAAAGCCCTGTGGTTTATGCCAGCCTGAAGAGTTCTGGCCTCCGAGAAGACTCCCTTTTCTACAACACATTTGGCGATGTCAAATCTCGTGTTAGTGTTTCGTGTTAGTGTTAACACTGGTTCATTTGATGTTAACACCAGATAATATAATATATTAATATGAATGATGCGTTTAAATTTCGTGTTATGTGATGGTGGTAATACTAGCATGCATGGAACACTAACACGAGATTTGACCTCACCCATTGTGTAGGCCTACTGTCTTGTTACTTGCTTTGGAACCAGTTGAGGAGTTCTCCGTGAATTTCAATTGCCCACAGCTTGAGAAACGAAATTAAATTACGTCCTACTCCCACAGCTTGTGATTAGACTAGCATTAGATTAGATAAGATAGCGATTAAACTGACTACTACTCACATTAAATACACTCATACTTTATAAAGATAATTTAATCCACGGCTTCATAATCTCGCGTTATATATTTTGTCCAATTATTGTATCTTCACATCGCCGTTATCAGTGTCAGCCAAAATATCCACACTGTTAACTTCGTCCTGTCAAAAACCGTATTATGCTTTTCAACCTCTTGAGATGCCTGCAATAACATATTATCATTGTCATTGGAATGATTGTCATTTTCAGAAGGACAATGCCATTGAAGTTTCCACAATTTATTTTAAGTTAACAAGAACTGGATACAATATAACACCCTTTTTTCCAAATACGCTTATGGCAAGGTGCTATGGCATGGGTAGGGACGCAAAATTTTGATTGCATGTTCGTAAACAAAACTCAAGTAATTTTGTGACAGTGTGGGTATTTCAGTTTGACTGTCCCTTTAAATAATCCAGTAATTGACTGTAAAACCTGCTCATTTTATATTTCACTGCACAAACCAATCACCTTTAAATACCCTTTGTTTTCAGGCTTTCCGTCTGTCCTTTGGGGTGAACTGTCTTCATCCCCACCCTAACTACTGTGTGTATTGATACCACATAATGCATTTCACCTTGGAAGAAGCAGAGCGGGATATCTATTTTCAATAAATCAGCCATTTCATTCAGCCATCTAATTAGTGAAAGGTATGTGTATATGGGTAATTGTCTGGGGTTTTTAACAATATTAGTAAGAATGAGTGTAAATGGTTCATTTCAAATATAATTTCCTGTTTCATATCCAACACCATGTTGGAGAAATATTGGTTCATGTGAACAGAAATGACTGCTCTTGGCCAGGGGCGTAGCGTGACCATTTTGACTGGGGGGGGGGGGGGGTGTAACGTCTAAGTTTTACCGACGAACACGTGTCACGTCTAAGTTTTACCGACGAACACGCGTTCTTCCGGGGGCAAAAATAACTTACGCGCACTATTAAGTATATACATTATACACGAACGAAATCCATCGTTAAGGGGGTTGACAACCCTAAACCTATGTACAAAAAATAGACGATTTCAACCACTTCTTTTCCACCTATCTGAAATATTTAAATATCAATGGAAAGAGGGGACTTTCAGCTATCCAAAAATATAAAATTTATTTCTTTATGACATTTCAACTTTAAGAAATCGGGTATGAAAGATGAACGAAAAAAACGTCAATTATTCCCTTAAAATTAGCATATCTACTAGGCTATTTAATATAGAAGGTTGAAATTTTGCACAACGCAAGTCTACATGTATCTCTACAAAATTACGTTGGCTTTTTGGAAAATTTTGTTTTGTTTTGAAGATATTGATAGAAATCAAAATTTTGCGAGTACATTTACGAAAAATTGAATTTTTAAAAAACTATTCATTTTATAAAAAAAAGCCAACGTAAAGTTATAGAGGACATCGTAAGCTTTAGTTGAAGCCAAAGTTTGTAAAAATCGGATAAATCGTAAGCGAGATATGCTTTTGGAAAAATGGCATTTTTTTTCAACATTTTGCAAACACATGTAAACCTTACGAAATAAACGATCATGATGTTAAAAGATTGTCTTTCATGCTGTAGAAATCTTTAAGCACCTTTTAGGCATCGATATGCACCGATATCCACATAATTGGAGTGCTAAAACAATGGATTAGCACATGTCAAAACCCTTCCACCCACCAATCATAAAATTTTATTTGTTTACATGTGACGTAATGATTTATGGGACATCACGTGACTTCTGGATTCCCCCGATACACAAACTCTTACTTCGCGGGCCGATATTAACAATAACTGACCAGCAAACGTAGAGAATGTTTATTTAGCCGATGACGTTGTAATCACAAATGTCAACTGACAACGTAATTTGTACGTCTACATAGAGGAATACCCCGTTTTGTTCTATAAATAGATTATCTTCACGGACGGATATCAGACGAACTACTGAAGCGATTGAGCTAAAATTTTTACTAGATGAGTTTCTTTTAATGCCAAATAGAATGGATATAAAATTAATACGTTTCTTGATTGAAATACACTTCGAACGATAAGGTTGTCAACCCCCTTAAAACAAATCTTAAACCTTTGAAAACCATATCAATCAGGGGTGTATCTAGAATATGCCTGAGAGGGGGACTGAAAGGTGGTTTTTCCAAGTCCTGCAGGCCAAAGGCCTTCGTATTTGGCCCTTGCAGTGGCGGGGAGTTCGGGGGTCCTTCCCTGGAATATTTTACATACTAGGAAACCCGGAGAATGCATCTGACGCGATTTTGGAAGTCTTTTCCACTGATCCAAATTATCAATTTTCATCGGTAAACCATTTGTTTTCTATGTCCTTTTTCAACCTATTTTGCGCTTTACCGACATGGCGAAGGGTTTCGGGGGTTCTCCCCCGGAAAATTTTACAAACTAGGAAACCCGGAGAATACATCTGACGCGATTTTGGATGTCGATTCCACCGGTCAAAATTATCAATTTTCGTCGGACAACCATATGTTTTATATAGCCTTTTCCGACCTATTCTGCGTTTTGCCGACAAGTCCAGTAAAAATCACTTTTTATGTAGACGAACAGTTTTCCGATAACATATTAACTGACACAAGGTTTCTACACTTTCGGTCAGCCAATCGGTTTTACCGAAGGCTCCATTCCGATCCATGACCGTCTATTATCGACCGATTCCGCGTTTTACCGACCAGTTTAGTGAAAATCACTTTAATGTAGACAATGGTTTACCGATAACATCTTAACAGACACAAGGTTTTCACTCTTTCGGTTAACAAATCGGTTTTACCGACGGCTCCATCTATGACCTTCTTCTATCGGCCAATTCCGCGTTTTACCGACAAATTCAAATAACGAACAGCTTACCAATAACAAGGGTATCGGTTAACCAATCGGTTTTACCGAAGACTCCAGTCATAACCAACTTATACCGACCGATTCCGGTAGTTTCAGTAAAAAAGAAAATACTTTTAATGTTGAAAGTTTACTGATAACATCATAACCAACACAAGGTCTTTACTTTTTAGGTTAATTGGTTTTACCGACGGTCCCACCTTGCCGTCTTTTATCGACCGATCATAACCAACACAATGTTTTAACTTTTTAGGTCAATTAATCGGTTTAATCGATCGATTCCGCGTTTTACCGACGGTTCCATCCATGACCCCCTTTTTACCGACCGATTCCGCGTTTTACCGACGAGTTCAGTAAAAGTGGGGGGGGGGGTGCGACACCCCCGCACACCCCCCGGTAGCTACGCCCCTGCTCTTGGCAACATTAAATGTCGAAGAATTGTTGAAAAAACCATGTCAAATATTTTATTGCTGTAACTGGTTGAATATATCATATTGATTGGACTGGTCATGTGATGCCTACTTGAGGTTGTGATTGACAAAATGACGACTATATGGATGGAGGAGTATAAGAATGATGACTCAACCGAAATCGAGACCCTGGTTTGAATAGCAATAAACACTTGGAAAGAGCCGTCAAGTTTCTAGAATTGTGACATTTGCCAACAATAGGTATCTGTAAAGTTTCGGTTAAAGCCAGTAAGTTTCTAGTTAGGTGACGTCTGTCAACATTAGGTATCTGCAGAGACTTAGTGGCCAGTAAGTTTCTAGCTAGGTTACTTCTGTCATTTTTATAGGTATCTACAGAGATACGGTAATGATGTTGACAATAATGTATGAGATCCATAAGCAAACTTCTAAATTTAACACAAAGTATATGAATATCTTAATTCTCAATTCAAGTCTGTTTCAATGACTTTTGTTGACGGGGTATGAAAACACATCGTGATTTTGCTTTGTGGCCTGTTACTGTTTTATAGCGAGTAGAACAAGACGCTCCAGTTTAGTATCTTTACTCTCCATAAAATGGAATTTCAGACAAGTCTTTGTTTATGATAGTGGGAATGTATTAGGAATTGAAGCTTTTGTATTTGATTTTATTGGATTTATTTCGCCAAATTGTTTTTTCTTTTTTCCGTTTTTGGGGACAGCTAGATTTGAAAATGACCCTTCACTTCAGACATCAGGCGAATGCTCAAAGCATTCAAAAAAAAAAAAAAAAAAATTAAATAAATGGAGTATTACGCCCTACTCTTCTGTACCTAATAGGCTAATAAAGACCGGCAACGACATGGTGCAATGAGATAAATTTCGACAAGAAAGTTGAATTAGCCTATTCTTTTTAGGATTTCTAACCGTTTTTCACGTGTACAGCCTAAAGCACACGGGGTCTCGGTTTATTGACTCATCCGAACGTCTAAACGCTTTTTATATATCGGCCCCTCCGACCTGCATCACTACAGAGCGTAATTTCAGTTGACAAACTTATCGTAGAATTGCACTTCTTTATCAAATCTTGCCATTTGTTTTTCTCGGATTGATTTCTTTCAAGTATATTGAAAAGATACATAAATACATAAAATACATAACATATACAATACATAAAATGTAACTTTTTATGATGGTTTCCGGGAATATTAGTCATGATAAAAGGAAAACATTTTCATTTTTACCAATGAGTACACAAAGAAAATTCCCGGGCGTACTAGCTAAAGAAATCTATGCAAAATGCTTATTGCATAAGAATGAATCGAACTGAGTTATTTTTATCCATTCAGACGCGACAAATCATTGTTTGCCTATTAGACCTATAGGCATAGTTGTTGAAAAATGGATCGAGTTTAAGGTGTTTTGTTTAGAACAAGGTCGAATACTATCAAGATCCCCACAGCTACATAGAGAACAGCTCCAATAATAGCCGAAATCATTGCCCAACCGACATCGAGGCCTTGGTTCAAATCAGAGCCTCCCATTATGATGATACCAGTGAGTATTAAGCCAGCTGAAAAATAAACCAGACAGATTTTGTGATTTAAAAAGCTAAAAGTTCTCATGTATAAGGCGTTGTGTGGATTAAATAGTCATTCAGAACGCTAACAAAAATTACAAGTATTTCCTGAGAAGCAGGGCTCACTTGTTCTTCTGTAGCATTTGGTGTCACTGCCAGCCCTACCTTCCACGCAAAAATAGATTGCTGACCTGAAAATATTCTGATTATCGACCACTTTTTTTATTACAAAGGCCATACTCCATTGCTCTCCGGATGGATATATTACTTGCTCTTCCGAAAAATCAAGTCTGACTACGTGTCTGCTCATTTCTCCAATCAGATTTATTTATATAAATAACTACCTGTGACAAAGGAAGCAACGTTACCAACAAGTCGAACTGTTTTTTTATTGGTTAGACAGAACACATACACGATTATCAACAGCACAGTGAAACCACCAGCTAAAAATCCTAGAACATTAAAGGCCTGACTAGCCTGCATCACCGGTGTAACTGTAAATAAAACGAGGAATTCTCAGCAGAATTAATATGAAAGGTATTATACAGCGTCCAGTTATCCCTACTGCTTCTTAGAACATAAACAATAAATGTAGTGGAAGTGTCGATAGATTTATTTTTTGGATAAATGCAGATAAACCGGACGCTTGTTCGATTAATAAAAAAAACTTTGGAAGATAGTTTGTCTCAAAGTCTTAGAATACTGGACTATATTGTAAATATAATTTTACAGAGAGAAAAAATTATATCACTTACCGGATTTATAACTTCCGCAATTATGAACAATGCACACCTCCCAGAGTCCGATTTGACTGAATTCCGAACTCATCCACAAATTTAAAGAAATGGCGACCCCATGAAATAACAATGCCAATAGTGACACAGTCAAATAAATTTTCAACAAAATTGATACTCTTGACTTCGCGTCATAACATTTTGAAGATTTGTTGAATCTTTGATTTACTGAATCAGATTTCATGGACGTCATTTCAAAGTGGCTTTGGTACATATCATTAATACAGCTCTTTCCATGGACGCTCGGTGTTATTTTTGGTTTTCGTAAAGACGGTGATGCCCTCCATGACGAGGTCCCCCTTGGGATGTCTGGAAATAAAAGTTTACATTTGATTGTGGTTGGTGGAACGGGCTCCAGATGCGACCATTATTACCTGATACTATCACGGAATTGTTAGCGATATGTATGTCAACTTCTGATGGAAAGGCAATCTCATTTTTTTTTATCTCATTCTTAGTGACTTGCTTTTCTTCAGCGCTTGTTAACTCGACCCTATTCACACAGGTATAATTGTTGAATATTACCAATCAAACAAACAAAAAAACCTACACTTCATTGAAGCTCACACTCGTGTATTCTGACCCTTGAATAGTACCATTCTGTCAAGTGCTACATAGAAATTTGACATGATAATTTCTACTGACTTACCATTGAACCTTTTCAGTCCGACAGTACCTCTCACTTCTTTGAGATCAGTTTGTAGAATGTACGATTCTCTTCGGTGATTGCCAGGGACTCTAATTCCAGTAGTTTTCAATGGAATCACCTTGGTCTCGGATGTATTACTCATTTTGCTCAGACCCACATCCCGAGCTGATGCTACAGAATCACCTTCTTCAAACAAATTCTTGATTTTTAAAAGCCTGGGATTCGATTTATTGTTCTCAGTTGACATCGTCTTTAGATCTGATCCTAAATAGGAATTTTGTTCTTATTGATTGTAAAATGATTCAGAAATATAGTCTTGATTGATCGACAGTTGAAACATAGTAATCCAATGGCACTATTCTGGAGAACATTAGCAATCGTTGTACACTGCGGGAATCGCCCGTTAAGTCAGTCTAACTTCAAGCCTATATTATTATGGGCAGACAGGATATAGGCATCAGCATTAATGAAGATGAATAAAAAATCAAACAGATATTCTATGAGATTATGGTATGCAGACCTAAAAAAGCATGCTGACACAATAAAGAGAGGGTGGGGAATTTAAAAAGAAAAGGGAATTCTTACCGTTTTGGAAATGTTAGTTTCAAGTAAGTCAGTCTTTAGGTAAATAATACCATCCAGTGTCATAATGTAAAATTGCCAATTTTTCCCTAAATCTCAAGGAAAAAAGACAACGTGTGTATCTTTATGAAGGGCGCGTGACCTAGCCACCTAGCGCGATTCAAAATGCCAAAACAACTCCATAAAATAATCTCATTGTCGATAATTCAATATCTATTTAGAAGAGTTTTTAGGGACATAGAAATCATTTTGACATTAACACACTTTCATGTATCTGAACATGTGCTTTAGTTGTATTTCTTGATATATATTTAATGTTTCCTTTTTGTTGGGCTATTGTCATCGAACAAAAGTATGACAAAATCGAACCAAAGTTATAAAATGTCTCTCTAGAAAGTTGATCTATAACATTATAATACCTCATTAAACAAAATCTATTTTAGGTATAGGTGTGCTCACACACAGAGGAGATGGGGTCAGAGTATATGGATGTTAAAGGGATAATAGGTCTAAGAATGAACATAAAATTTGAAAAATTTTAAATTTGGTCAATAAGAGCTCTATTCATCAGTAAATATACCTGCTGCCATAAATAACATAAACAATAAATAAATATCCAAAAAACTAAGTAATTATCCATAAAGATGCATTTGATTATGGAAAAACGCTTAATAATTGGTTAAGCGTTTTTCAAAAATGACAGAGTAAGATAAGATAAACTATATTTCTTAAACCTTGAATCCAAATTGCATGTCCGTAAAATGGGCTGAGCTCTAGTCAAATAAACCCCCTTCCCAGCAATGTCAATTTTTCTTTTTACAATATATACTTTTTTTTTATATTATAGCTTTAACTGGAAGAGAGAGGAAGAAGGGCACAGTTGTTGTTTACTGTCGGTCAGGAATTGTACTTAAAGTTCAGACTATTCTTTTTTTTATTAGTATTCTCATAATAATTTAAATATTCATACGTTAAGACTAAAGGGATATAGTTATTTTATTATTTACTTAATCACATTATAAAGCTTCATCAGCAGATAGAACCGATTCAGTTACCCTATCACGTTGATGTCTTTGTCTTTCACAATCAAGTATAAACTGTTGCAACATAAGGTAGTGAAACATAGAGTGGTAAAAACAGAATTAGACAGTATCCCTTTATTACACAAAATATTAAAAACATAATAACATATAACATTTAACTGTGAAAATATACATTAAAAAGGGGAGCTTTTCAGGAAAAAGCAGCCACGGATAGCATCAAGCAAAGGAATCAATAGAACCAACCAAAGCCGCTTACCGACTGATAAAATATGGTAATTGATCATGGCATGTGCACCAATACATAATTAAAAAAATTCCCCAGAAATTTTGTGAAGAAGTATACTGTTTACGAAAATTAAAAATATAATTTACGGGGGGACAAATAGAAAATGTAGTGGTACCAATTTCGCATCGCATTCTCAACTGTATTTGAGAAATGTATCATCACCAACCAAAAAAGCCCTCTAAATAAACGTTCATTAAAAATCTGAAAATACAAAATAATATTGAATTTATTTAGAGATTTCGAAAATGACATACTATAGTAAATGGAGTATAATGAGAGAGTGTGTGTGACCAATGCAGTAAGGGCTACCGGAAGAATAATTCCATTTAGGACTTTGCGCCCAAGGCCAAACATTTGTCAGTTGCTAAAATTCATAATGCCCTTCGCATTAAGAAATATATTGATATTTTTTTTCGATACAATCATTTATAATAAAACCGGAGTTAAGAATTTAAGAAAAGTTTGTGGCCCAGGAGTCTGGTTTCTATATGGGTACTCTTTATGGTAAGTACACAACAGGGGGCATCAGGCCTATTGAACAATTTTGGTATTTCATATCAGCAGTGTATACATATACCTTTATCGAAAATGAGAACAGTTCAAGTGACCACGCGCACCATGTTAAGGTGAAGAAAATAGAGAAAAAACTAGATTACTTACAGAGACAAGTGACAATACAGGAGAATATCTATAGACATTCAGAAGCTTCGTGTACAGCCACATAAAAACACTAAATTCAAGCTTCACATAATCGAGATAATAAAGCAAAAGTTTTTCATCACATACGGACCACTTGGGAAGCAACACGTTGCTACGTTGAAATATTTTACACACAAAAGCTTTCAAGACAAGCAAACGGTGGAAATTGGGTGATTACCCTTACAAACTAGTCGTGCATTTACACGAAATCTGATGTTTTGTTTCACGTGTTGTCTACAGTCACTCCACTTAGCATCCATGATCTGACGAAATTGTTATTCAACATATGTTCTGAATTTTTACAGTATTTAACCAATAATGAATTACTGACACAATATTATGGTCTATCCATCTGTTAACTGTTTTAACAGGTTAGCTTAATTCATTTTATAGACTATTGCATCTAAATTACACATAAAAAATTAGTCAGATCTTGAATACCCAATGTCATTACCACAGAAAACACGGGTAAAAAGACATCAATTCAATTCAGAATTTGCTTAAAAAAAGAAAAAGAAGAAAAGAAATGGCAACATCTAGCAGAGGAAAGTAAGAAAAGCCTAGATTTATAAAACAATTAAAATTTATTACAATCTTAATAAAATTATTATCAATAATAATAATTATAAAATAATCATAATAGTTTTTCAAATAGATATTATATTATTCTTAAATAAGTTCTTAACTTACTGACTCTTATTAGCGTTCAAATGTATTGAAATATGAGCCTAGTTTAAGGGGCTAATTAACAGTTAACAATGGCCATCAGATTCTTGAACCTCCATAACTGTAGGATAGAGTCAGCAAGTTTTCAACTATATTTTTTCATACATTTAAATTATGCCAAGTAAACTTAATTAACATAAATGATGCAGTTTTTTGTATGATTTTGTTCTCAATTCTGATAGAATTGAAGTGATTATCAAAAGGTTATCTAGTCTATTACATGTGTTTCAGAGTCAGATTTCCTTTCAGCAATAGGTGGTTCCTGCTGCTCTCAAGAACCACTATTTATCTTGTGTGCACAAATGTTTGATACACATTTTTAGAGACCAGATAACCTTTTCCTGGTGGGATAGTTTAAAGGTGGGATAAACGAACATAGAACTTTAACAACAACAAAAAATTATGTTATGCACCAGCAGTTGAGAATTCAGCTTAATAAAATTTCTTTTAAAAACTAGAAAACTTGTCCTATTTAATTTGCAAAAATTAGAATTGGAATGAAAACATGAAATGACAACAAAAACCAATGATTCTGCCACAAAAATTTTAACAATTTACTAATACAGACATTATCTTCTAAGGATGCTGTTTTTCTATAATCTATAAAAGTCATTCTAAGAAAACAAATATGAGATGTGTGATGAATAGAAAACAAACCCTAAATATGTCAGGATTCAACTTATCTAGAAATGTTAGGAGACAAGACAAAACATCAGGCTAATAGTCAATTGTCTAAAATTGAACCTTAAGAAATAATTTTACAGCAAAACCTCTAATTTACCAATGTGACCTTCCAATCATAAATACACTGTATCAAATTAATTGAAAGTATGCAATTGTGGAAGAATTCAATAAAAAATTGAGGGGGTTTAAATAGTCCAAGTTTAAACTGAATAATACATGTTCCAGATTCTGTTTTGATAAATCTTAATTTCTCTATATCACTTATTTTGATTCGATTTGATTTTGATTGAAACATTAATATTGTAAAATTTTGGAAGAAAAACCAATTTCATGTCACATGATCTTAGATAGAAATAAACAAGCTATCCTCAGTTTTTATTCATAAAAATCATTTCCTACTATATCATACTACATGTACTATATGACTAAATTCTATAAACTAATATTAATAAATATATATCATAGCAAGCCTAATTCACACCACCACTGATTGAATATTAAATCAACTATGTTATATTAATGGAAACTTTTTGACTTTTAGCATGTTTCTGTGTAAACAGACTAAGAAAAAAAGTGTTGATATTAACATCAAGGGCCAAAAGGCTTCTGCTTGCTGTTTATGCTAAAGAATTCAATTTATAAATTGTTGAATATCATCAACTATCTGATTAGATGCAGAATATTTACTCTCTGCTCTTAGATACTGAATAGGTCAAAGAATTGAAATAAAAGAAATCATACAGTGTAGTTTCTTGAAGTTGTTCATTGATACAGTAGCAGTGTGAGTCAGGCTTTATTAACAGTTATAAATTTATGTGATTGACAATAATACATGATAGTGATTCTATTTACATAAAAATATTACAAAATAGTAAAATAATTCTTTATATATCTTGTAAAAAATATACAGCGCCAGTAAATATATTATATAACTTTTACACTTGTGACTAGTCTGAAATATTCAACTTATAAAACCCTATATAAAATTTGTAACAATCAAATAACAGTAGTAATAGGACTGGGTAATATAGTAGTTTCATGATAAATTCTATTTTATTCCATGTATATTTAAATTGCTGTATATTTCAATTCCTTTGTTTATATATATATATATATATATATTTTTAAATTCCTGTGTAAATATTTAAATCCCTGTGTTAATATTTAAATTCCTGTGTTAATATTTAAATTCCTGTGTTTATATTAAAATTCATGAGTAAATATTTAAATTCCTGTGTTTATATTAAAATTCATGAGTAAATATTTAAATTCCTGTCTTTATATTTAAATTAGTGAGTAAATATTTAAATTCCTGTCTTTATATTTAAATTAGTGAGTAAATATTTCAATTCCTGTGTTTATATTTAAATTCATGAGTTAACATTTAAATTTAATATTTAAATTTGTTAAAATTTAAATTCATGTGTAAGATTTGATTTCATGTATTATCATTGCATTTAAGTATTAAAATTTTAATAAAGTTTTAATATTTGTAGTCTATACTACCCAGTCCTATGATAAGCTATATTTTTTTTGTAGCCTATACTACCCAGTCCTATGGTGAGCTCTATTTATATTACCTATTAAGTACATGTTTTAAAATAGAATAGAATAATTGAGTATCTTCTGCAATCCTTGATGACACCAATTGTAGCTTAGAGTTTGCTTTTTATTTCTCCTAAGCCCTTCAACAAACAATTATTACTTTAGTGTAGATAAGAAAATTCACAAAAGGTTTTTTATCCAAGAGTCTTGCCATCAAGGATTAGAAAAGAAAAATTTTTGCGCAACCAAATATTTTTAACATACTTTTGATTTGAGATTCAAACCCACAATAGAAATTGTAAAACAATTAGCCAAAAAAAATTATAGAAAACCCAATACTCAACAACCCAATTTCATTGTCCAATATGATTTGATGCTGATCTAAAACTGTCTCCTTTTTTTTAAACATGGACATAAATCTGATCTTTTTTTAATCATTCATTATATTTGGCAAAAAAAATCCAACAAAATTGATCTGATCTTGTCTTCTTGGAAACACCAATTTGCTTATTTCTAATTACGCCATTTTGATTATGCAATACTTATTATGAAATTTTAAATTTCATATTTTCCGTCATTTTGATGTTTTTCATATTCAAATTTACATAAAAGTGTAAATATCTAGATATTTTAAAACAAATATTATCAAGTCAATTAATCCTTTTCCTGCTGAATATTTTGATTAAATTACATTGTTTAATATTTAAAGACTTATTACTCTTAAAATAAAAAACAAACAGTTGTAGACCTTTGAATTTTCATATATATATGAATAAAATTTAGGGAAAAAACCTATAATGAAAAAGCAATAGATGGAAGATATAGATAATGCGTAGATTTTAAGGTAGATATTGGAAGGCATCAAACAAACTAGCCAATAAGAGCTTTTACATCACAAGTCAAATTCAGCCAGTAAATCTTTGATATCAGGCGTAAAATCTGATCAGCCAATCAAAGCCTTGACATTAATGACTGGATCTGACCAGCCAATCGCAGCCCTTTTGTGAATATTTATCATTACAATAAGAAAAATAGATAGAAAGGTAAATAACAATAAAGTAAAAGAGGCCATTCAAACTACTAAAAACATAAGTCAAAATGTACCAATATTATTTTTCAACATTTATGAATTTATTTTATTCATTTTTTTTGGAAGAAAAAAAAAATTCACTGACAATTATCAAGCTATTTTGTATGATATGTTTAGAAAATATCAATTCTTTTCTTCCCTAATATCTTTTAATACACAAGAGCATAGAAAAATAAACCAAATGAAATAGAATTAACAAAAACTAGAGGCCAAGAATCTTAGTTTTTAGAAAGAACAAGAAAGTTTATATTAAAAATGGAGTTAAACACTTAATATACAACAATGTTGAGTTCAAAATTTGCAAGAAATGAGTAAAAGCCTGAATAATGGACATTTTATACATCTAAGACTTCAAATTCGAAATTGTTGTGATGATGGAATTTATATCCAAAACATGCCCCAACATCACAATACAGGTTGATTAGATTTAGCTGTTTCCATTTTATAAAATGAAAATTTGGGATTCAAACGTGTGTTTAGGATAAACTCAACTTGCCAATCACAATCAGATCATTTCTAACAAAAAATCAACCAATCAATAGATAGAAAACAACAAGATCCAGAAGTCAAATTAACTAATAGAAACAGTTGTAACATGACACATGTTGAGGATTAAGGACACTTAGTTTTCCACCAAAAAAAACTTATACATTCAGTTTTTAGCACCTTTGTAGACTAATGAAGGCCAGTTTGAAAATATGTCATTTGCATAAATTTTAAAAATGTTGCTGCATTAAGATAGCTTATCAAAATTGATTCTATTTAGACAAGTATAGACACAAGATGCTGATAACTCTTCTTGTGGAGGAGATTGTCCCTTTGGTAATACACCTTATGCCAAGATTAGTTAACTCCAGATCCTTTGATATGTCTTTTATAAAACCTTTTAAATTCATGCACAAGATTCTAATCTTGAGCATTATTTCCCTTTAAAACAAAATGACCACCAATTTAGATTAAGGATTTAAACAAAGCCTTTGATTGAATCAGTCACCCTATAGCCTTATATTTCATATATTAAAGCACCGTAATTTGAAATAATCTAGCACAAACCCGCTTTTATACTGTGAAATCATTCTATTAAGTAGCACAAAATTTCATAGAATAGTGAATGAAAGCATTTTCTTGGGCATGTTTTCCAATTATGTCCATATATCATTGAAAATTTCTGAATTAATTCTGACATAATCTTATGAATTGTCCAAACAATAAATTATTGAAATTTAGCACTCTGCTAAAAACAATGATTTCACAGTATTTTTTTTTTAAATATTTACAATTAAGAAAACAAACTAGAGTCCTTAATCCTCGAGTATCTTCAAAAAGCCAAACATGACAGGTGGAATAAAATGACAGAAACATGACAGTCGAATAACAGGACAGTCAAATAACATGAACAAACAACACCCAGAAAGTATCATCGATTATGGGTGTTGTTTCTATCATGTTTTTCGTGTTTGTCTCGACATCGACTAAATTCATACTTTTCATTCACACCTTTTTGGCCGATATCCATCCACTGTTTCAGATTTTTCTCTTTACGATATGTTTCCCATCTCTCGTCATCTGATTCGTGGGTCAGGAATCGTGTTCCTACGTTAGTTTCTAAGATTCGTAAATCACACCAGCATTGGTAATCCTGGAATAGACATAAAAAATTCCAATATAAGAGCTTTCAAATTCTTACTAAAAGCATTCAATTTTAAAAACCCAAACAGTCAAAAAATTCAATTTTAAGAAAAAATTTGATCTAATTGAGTGAATTTAAATCAATTCTTATTGACTTATTAATTGAATGAAACTCAAAATTTATCATAAAAACAACTCATTGAATATGGCCAATAAGAGTTTATATCCATCAGTGTACCTAACTTCCTACCTAGATAATATATTCATGACACCAGGTCACAGTTTTATATAAATTGTAAATAACAAATTGACTTAAATGAAATGTGACTAACCTGAAGAAAGACATGTGATAAAGATTTATCTACTGTAAAACGCTTTCTCATTTTGACTTGTAATAAGTTTGTTATTAGATCAATGGCTGAAATAAAGAAATACGTTTCATAATTCATTGATTATTGAAAATTTAAACAAGACAGGACAACTTCGGGTAGGCATTAAGAAAATTTGGTTATTTCACAGACATCAAGGCTTCATTTTAATGAATGAATCCAATAAACTATTTTCTTTTTCAATGCAAGCCTCCGTGGCATGCAACAAAAACAGGAAGAAACCAGTCTGAAGAATCTGACCTGACCTATTGCATTAAATGAGTCTGTAGCATCCAGCTAAATAAGGAGATGGCTAATTCACTCAGCAATCTCAGATTTAAACAGCAGACCTACCTTCCTGTGAGATTTCTTTCCAAGGATTAGGTGGGTACATAAAGGCTGCATTCTGTATCTGATCACTTATTTCTTCATCTTCGTTAAAAGGAAAAGTTCCACTAAGGCTGTAACACACAAATAATGGCAGTATAAAATCACACAAATCTTACAAATATTGCTTGACAAGTATCAATTGTCTAAAAGTCTAACTCACTGATTTAACATTATTAAATAATCTCACCTGACATATATAACAACTCCTACAGACCACATATCTAATGATCTATTATAACCTTTTCTCTTTAAAACTTCAGGGGCTGAAATAAGAGTTACATATACATCACTAACAAAACAGTCATATGATAATCTAAAGCTGGATGCATAATTGATACACTGTCAACCACTAAAATATTCCAGCATACATTCGCATACATTGTCATTGCCAGCGTTCGACAGTGCATAGGTTCACAATACACAGGACATATCAGCATGTACTCTATGTATATTTGCAAATCATTTCAGCTGTGTTGGACTATTAAGATGACAATTTGTACAGGTTTACAATTCAAACAAAAACAAATTACTATTGCATAACACAGACAAGGGAGACAATTTGGTTGGTGAGACAGTAGCAGAAGTAACCAAGTTTTGTTTATCAAAATACAGAAGAAGTGTAAGAATTAGGAAAATAAGTGGAAAGATTAATTTCTTATTTTTTTATTGACCTCCTTTGCATTTTAAATGATCAAATTTACCCAATCATTTTGTGTCATCTCAAAAGGCTTGTTCCCTGCTTATAATAAAGTTTTAGAACAGACTTACCAAGATAGGCTGGTGTTCCTACTACAGATCTACGGAATGATTTCTCACCAATAATTCTGGCAAACCCAAAGTCACATAGTTTTACCTGAAAAATGATATTCCTTTCATAAACTAAATGCTAAACAGATAAAGATAAAAGAATACTTCTTAAAAATTTGGATACATGAGCTTACTGAACTTGATGGCAAATCTGTATCCAACATTGTGTGTTTTATCCAATTTCCTGAGAAATTAACCAGAGAAAGCACACTCACCTGAGGGAAAGCTGTTTCTGTTGTAAGAAGGACATTTTCTGGTTTTAAATCACAGTGCACAATGCTTTTAGAATGTAGATGCTTCAAAGCCATCAAAATCTGAAAAAACAACAGTATAATTAAGCAATTTAAATCAACAGTAGAATCAATAATGGTACAGTAGATCAAATTTCCTATAAACATTAAATATCAAATATATACATTCCTTATCTATCACAATAAACATGATATGACCTTCTCCTTTCTCTGAAGATTAATTTGTATTTTGGTCATAAGCATATTAGAGTCAGAAGCAAATTTAGTCTACAGTTATTTCCCAAACTAATCTTATATCTGCTTTAATGCCCTCTTGGATAATCAAACATGTAACTCGGTGTCTACCTGAGAAATAAGATATTTGGTGATTCTTTCACTGAGTCGACCTTTAGGACTGGATAATATCATCTCTAACATGTCACCTTTCAACTTCTCCATCACCACAAATATCTGTAATATAAAAACATGTTGTCATAAACAAATAGCAATATTTTGCTTGATAAAAAAAAATGCATGAAAAATAAAAACCAAACGTTAGTGCAGCAAAAACGGGGTGCATACTATATATGGGTAAATGAATTTTCCCCAATTTCACGGAGGCATAGAAGGGGTGCGCATTATACATGCTTGTGCACTATATTCAGAATTATACGATACAAAAAAAAAAATATTATTACAAATATTAAATAACACACAATTTGTTTAAGGGGGTTGACAACCTTATCTTTCGAGGTGTATTTCAATCAAGAAACGCATTAAGTTTATATCCATTCTATTTGACATTAAAAAAAACTCATGTATGAACAATTTTAGCTCAATCGCTTCAGTAGTTTGTCAGATATCCGTCCGTGAAGATAATCTATTTATAGAACAAAACGGGGTATTCCTCTATGTAGACTTACAAATTACGTTGTCAGTTGACATTTGTGATTACAACGTCATCGGCTAAATAAACATTCTCTACGTTTGCCGGTCAGTTATTGTTAATATCGGCACGCGAAGTAAGAGTTTGTGTATCGGGGGAATCCAGAAGTCACGTGATGTCCCATAAATCATTACATCACATGTAAACAAAGAAAATTTTATGATTGGTGGGTAGGGGTGTTTTGACATGTGCTAATCCATTGTTTTAGCACTCCAATTATGTGGATATCGGTGCATATCGATGCCTAAAAGTTGCTTAAAGATTTCTACAGCATGAAAGACAATCTTTTAACAACATGATCGTTAATTACGTAAGGTTTACATGTGTTTGCAAAATGTTGAAAAAAACTGCCATTTTTCCAAAAGCATATCTCGCTTACAATTTATCCGATTTTTACAAACTTTGGCTTCAGCTAAAGCTTACGATGTCCTCTATAACTTTACGTTGGCTTTTTTTTTATAAAATGAATAGTTTTTTAAAAATTCAATTTTTCGTAAATACACTCCCAAAATTTTGATTTCTATCAATGTCTTCAGAACAAAACAAAATTTTCCAAAAAGCCAACGTAATTTTGTAGAGATATATGTAGACTTGCGTTGTGCAAAATTTCAACCTTCTATATAAAATAGCTTAGTAGATATGCTAATTTTAAGGGAATAATTGACATTTTTTTCGTTCATCTTTCATACCCTATTTCTCAAAGTTGAAATGTCATAAAGAAATAAATTTTATATTTTTGGATAGCTGAAAGTCCCCTCTTTCCATTGATATTTAAATATTTCAGATAGGTGGAAAAGAAGTGGTTAAAATCGTCTATTTTTTGTACGGTTGTCAACCCCCTTAACAATGAAAAAAATACTCACTCTTTCTGGTGTTTCAAACATCTGTTCCAGATTTACACTTCCAGGGTGGCTTAAATTCTATAAAACAAAATGGTTAAACATAACTTGACTAATAAATAACAATATTCTAAATTGTTTTGCATGGTTTTAAACTGTGATACAGCCAACTATCAACTGGTAATATCTATAATTTGTCAGCTGGTAGAAATATATTTAGACAACAATATCTCTTTATTTCATATCGGCTCGAAGAGAAAACACGCAAATATCATGTAGGATATGTCAGTAATTATTAAAGGAGTCACAGTGATACTTGATAAAGGTTGGAAAAATTTTACTGAATGAACATTTAAAAAGTTTATATCCCTTTTCAAATTCATTATTTGATAAAATACGTGTTTTAACAACTATAACCCTTAGAGTTATAATAGCTAATAAAAGCTACTAATAAAGACTACTGTAGACTTCCTACATTTAGCTAAAAGATGCTTGGTGCTACACATGAGGCAACCTTAAAATATCTTTGTTGCCTATTTCCCGGCCGGGGCGTTTTGAAATAACGTAAAAAGTGCCGTGTGGGATTTTTCACTAAAAAAAAAATATTATGCGTGCGTATCCCCTGTATGAGAACGTAAAAAAAGTCCACCTATTTCCATACAGACTATAAATCGCGTGTATCGCGACTGCCAAATTATGACCATTTCTTTAACCTTTTTGACAGGCGATCTTAGTGTATTGTCGGTCATTTTGACGGGTGACCCTGAAACATCATACCAAAAATATATAACAAAACTGAAAGTTGTTTCGTCAACTGTGAGTCAAATAACAGTGAACTATGACAATATCGATAGTCGCGTATCTACTAATCCTAAATGGCAATATGATTTTAACACACAACTCATGTGACTTGATATTCACGTTAACAACATTTCCACTGCGCATGTTATATTCCAAGCTTCATTAAAGGCTGCTATTGCCGATTTTTTGAGTGTAAATATAGGGTGTTTTTGGTCAATAATTTCACGTTTAAATACAGTAAAAATATAAAGGGGCATACAATATCATACAAACCAAATATTAGAGTAATTGTGTTAATCTTAATAAAGTTTAAACCGAAAACAACACTTGAATTTGAAGAGGTTCTTTTTGCTTACAACAATTTCTTTACTAGGCTCCTTATGTAAACAATAGCGCGTGCCTGGTCTATACTTAGTAATGGCTGCCGCTGAAGTAAATGTCAAAACTGTCGCCTTCTAAAGTTTTTGTTCTTGAAATTCTGTAGGAGTGAAATTGCCCAAACACACCAAAAAACGGCAACAGTTAACAAATGAAAGGCAAGTCAACCAGCAGAATCTTTTCCTAATTTATGACCATTCCTTATAATTTTAAGTGTTTACCGAATATGCCATTCATCATATGGTCATCCCTTGGATGGGGTTGTCTTTTCAAGGCTTGGGATATCGTGTGCCAGTCCTGTTGAATGGGCCTTTTACAGTTCCAGGAAGGGATCCCTCACAGTCTGCTGTCATTGTGGATCAAATGCAGGAAAGATTGACCCAGCATTAAAGACTCAGTACAAAATTTTGCTGCCAATTTGTCCAACATGTAGGGACAGGGGCCTAGAACCACTGAAACGAGGTCCACAAGCTGGGAGGAAAAGAAAAGCAACCCCCTGAACCATTGATTCTTTGATTAAAACCTTTCAAACAAAGCTTGCATTTTTTTTTCAATTGGGTCATCTGCACATAGAAATGCAAAAAAAAAAAAAATTCTCCTGCCTGGTGAATCTATAATGGTTACGAAATCCGCAACAAGGGCTTTTTACAGTTGTGACGAAAAAAATTTCAAGAAATTTCCTGGTGGCTAACTTGATTAAAAAAAATTATTTTTTTCCTGCCTGGTAAAAGATTTTAACCCTTGAAATAGGCAACAAGATATTTTTAAGGTTGGCCTGAATTATGTAGATATGATTTTTTTAGCTTAATAATTTACCTGCAAAATGGCAACTTCTGTTTTTAACTGAGCCTCGTGTTTGGTAGGGAATCTCATTTTATCAATAACTTTAATAGCTACCTCACGATTAGTCTTTCTATGTCTACCTGTAAGTTTCAAATAAAACAGAACATTCTAATGACTGCAATAACAAAATGTAGAAAAAGACAAAAGTTGAGTTCTCCCTACAGGAGCAAATTATCTTGTTTGATTTTATAATCTATTTGTATGCTATGTAAATAAAGTTTTATATCCTCAAATAAAATATTTATACTAAAATAGTTTACAATAAAACAAATTTACAGAAGTATTTTATCATATTACAATGATCTGTTGGTATTTCATTACCGCTGTCAGCACTTCCCACATAATGTACAGTGAAAAATAAAGTGTTGAGACTTACCGCCATAAACTATACCAAATTGTCCTGATCCTAAAACATCATCTGGGAATATCTGATACAGGGTACTGATATCAGCCTGCATTATAAAATAAAATGTTTGAGTTACTAAATAGACTATAAAGAAAACTCAAATGTTTCTAAGATGATGCAATGCATATGAGCTTTGCCAATCTACTTTCATGAAGCAGGGTCTGTTCATCCATCTTGTTCATCTGATGCTATTCTGCAACTGGATTTGTCAATTCAGCAAGCCTTTCGAGAGAATGAATGGTAGCGTCATTTTCACATCAGCGTTTGTTATTTTCATCCTGCAGATTGCCTCTTTACTGCCAAAGTCAATATTCTATATTCGCTAGTTTGAGAGATATAATGATATGTTACCTGTTTGCTGGTGTCTGACTCAACTTCACCATTGGTGGGAACTTCTACAAATTACAATAAATATCAGGGCAATGATTAAATATTGTCTGACATTATTTTTACAGTTATAAAAAGGAAACTATGATTAGACTATATCGTGCTATTCTAATGAAACACATTTATATTGAAGTCAGTAACATTTCTTTACTACCTCCTCTCATCTGCATCAGAGGCAGTGTGATATTAAGACACTTTCTCTACCAATGCTAGGTTCAAACCTTGGATCTTCAATTTAAGCTTGAAAATGAGAATATTTACCTTCTGTTGAATTATTAGAAGTTGTAACAGGCATCAAGGCCTGGCGTATAGCCTGCTCCCAATGTTTAGACTGTTCATACCCGCTACCACTCTCTAAAGAACTCACTATATTGGTATTATTCTGACCATAGCCAATGTCTTCACCAACATAATAGGTCAGGGTGATGGTTCTAATCTCAAAAACATGTGGTGGACGAGTAAACTCAGTCCCAGACTTTATTTTAATGGCCTCCACACCAGTTATAGTATTTAGTAGAATCTCCTGCAGAATTCAAAAAAAGTATATTCATAAAGATTGTAAAAGGTCCAAGCACTTATCATAGTGCAATATCTTCATTATCTGATAGCAACACAATCATGTAACTTGTATTAAAATTTTGTGCGATTAGTTAAATGCTTCACAATGAAACGTATTTAGGATGATAACAGAGTGAAAATGAAAAGCACAAGGTATTTATTAAAATGACAACAATCATATACTTGTAAGTATGGAATATTTTGATATAAAAATAAAATTAGTTTAACATCAATTTACTATTGCTTTATGCCAAGCCGTATTCACAAAGAGAAATATATTGGAAAGTTTAGTCTACAATTTTTCTATTTCTAACTATCAAGGGATCCTTAAAAAATACATTCTGTAGTGCCCAAAGACGTCAAATGATAAGATGAATATGAGTAAATAGCCTGTTTGACACCACTTGACACCCAATCAACAGCAAGAAAATCCTTTTAATTCAATATGGCCAACTCTACATTTCTTCTCGTACCCAGGGTTTGTAATCAAAAAGACTAAATTAGTGGAAAATGCAGTAGGATAGACTATACTACACTTACCTTGGAATAACGAGTTGATGTCTCATTGGCAAACAGAGTGATTGATTTAGAATCTAATCTCCAATACCGCCGCTTTCGCTGTAATAGGAGGATAAAAATATGAATTCAAAACCTATTGCTTATGAATATTGCACTCATACTTAAATACTAGAATTTACAAGTCTAATTAATAATAAAAGTAAGTGAATCGGAGAAAAGAAATAATGATCTGAATATTTAGAGTGTTTTCACATTTGAAATTGTTCACACCAAATGTTGAAACTTTATGAACCGCTTTCAGCTATTTAGATGATTTAATTCATGTAGAGTGGAAATAAACTTACGTTGTTCTCTTTATCAGTAAAGTGAACCATCCAGCCTTCTTTCAAGATTTTTGATCCAGTACGTTTTGTTAATTTCACTGACTGAACAACTCTCATTAGTGGGATGTTACTACTTTGGGTAGGACTGAAAAACAAGAGATTTTGGCACCTTTTATTAAGTCTAGGAAAATAACTCAAAAACTGATCATTAAAAATAGTCAATATTGAACTTTATCAATTTAAGTGTTCAAATCAGATGAAAACTGTAGTCTCTATCGCGTTCACAAGCAGATTCTGGATGGAAGAAAGAACGTACTGACAGGGGTGATGACAGAATATAAACATATACGATATAATTATTTTAAACCGTTCCGAGGATAACGTCTTGTGTTACCACCTATTTGGATAGATACATATATATATATTTCCTTATTGGATGGCTAATACTTATATCAATCAAAAGTAGGAATATTCTAATGATCGGAAAACGCACCGGCTTTTTCTCATTCGGTAATCGAGAAGTACACTAGTTTTACGGCCCCACACGCGGTATCAGTAGTCTTGTACATCGTGACCTGTCAAGAATGCGCCACTTTTTTGATCGAGACTAAAGTTTTGATCGAGACTAAAGTGGTTTGGGAACCAGATAAACTAAATGGAAACAAAGCGTGTTCGGCAATAAAGCTAGCTTTACTTCACAATTCCTAGTGGAAAAGCAGTTATTGATATAAATCTTTATTGGATATCTAATTAAAATCACTTATAGAGGAAGATATTTGTGGAGGCTTGTCATATTGTAGCATTATCAATCAACATCATAGTCTAACACCTTAATCTCAATCTTCACACACATTTTAATCAGACAAGAATAGGAAGGTTGATAAAAGAAGAAAGAAAATAAATGAACGCTTAACCATACCTTAATGGTGGTTTGTGAACCACATCATCATCATCAGTTGAAGGGTCTAGATCTGTGATAGAAGCGTCATCATTATCAGTCGCATTATCAGTGATATCTGTATCAATAGTTGTTAGGCTTTCTGTCTCACCCAATTCATAGGCTGCAATACAAAATTAAAACAAAGATTTACCTCCCTTGAATAAAGCAATTTAACAAGAGTTTTCTATGAAATCATGTCCTGTAATTCAAAATAAATTCAAGAGCTACTTTCCTTGATCAATGAATTTTAGACACATCAACATTGTCTCATAATATCTATGAGATTTTGTTAACCTTGGAATATTGCATACTATATTTCCAGCATTTCAAGATTGGTAATAATGTTTTTATTTTATCAGAATAGACAAGCGGTTGCCTAGCAAATGTACACCCACTTTAAAATATTTTTTTTGCTTTAACACAGGCAGAAACTCCTACATTATTTAGGTCTAATCCAAGTCCTCATCAATATAAATGTTCTCACCAAATTTGATTCAAATCAGATGAAACCTAGTCTCCATTGTATTTACTAGCTAATTTTCATGAGTTTGGACTAAGTCAAGGCAATAACTAAAAATATAGTTCATCGAAAAATAGTCAATATTGAACTTGTTCAAGATCTGACCAATAAAAATGATCCTATCAAATTTCATTCAAATCAGATGAATACTGTAGTCTCTATCGCAATCACAAGCCAATTTCGCAGTGTTTTGACTAAGTCAGGTGCAATAACTCAAAAACAGTATATCAAAAAATCATCAATTTTGTACTTGACTAAGATCTCATCAACTGACATGATCACACCAAATTTCATTCCAATCAGATGAAAACTGTTGTCTCAGTGGTGTTCACAAGTCTGTTTAAATCATCACTATCAAACTTGTTAAGTCTCTTGACAAATAAAGGATAACTGAAAAATTTCATTAAAAAATCCAATATCAAATTTTTTGATCTTTAAATATAAAGAATATTGAAATTTAAATTAAATTAAACTTGGTTTTAACTAGCAAGTCAATAACCAATATCCCTTTCAACAAAAATTTACTTGGATTTTAACAAGTCTCATCAAAAATAAAAACCGTTTCTTTCAAAATCCTTTTTTTCTAAGCTTTACAAGTCAATTTTAACGCATTTTGACTAAGTCAAGGGCAATAACTCAAATACTGTTTATCCAAAAATCACCAATTTCACACTTGTCCGAGATCTCTTCAATATTAATAACCACAGAAAGTTTCATTTAAATCCATTGAAAACTGTTGTCTCTATTGCGTTCACAAGCCAATTTTGACGCTTTTTGACTAAGTCAAGTTCAATAACTCAAAAACCGTTTGTCAAATTCAAACTTGTCTGAGATCTCAACAAGTTTCATTCAAATCCGACAAAAACTGTAGTCTCTATTGTTTGTGAAGGAACGGACCGACGGACGGACCGACCGACAGACGTACAGGGGTGACAACAATATACGACCACATTATAATGTGGGCGTATAAAAATCATACATAATATGGACTCAGACTACTAAGACATTTAATGCTAAGGATTGTATATGAATTTAGTCTCTGCTATTTTTTAAAAGTCATCTTTCTCCCCACTCTTTAGGGGTTTTTTTTGGTGTAGATTTTGAATTTGATGTCTGATTATGTACTTTCCTTCAGATTTTGGGATACAAGGAAAGATTTGATAGGTGGAAGGTTATTTCCAAAAATAATGGTTCAGTCAAGCGGATTACTTTCAATTTGCTTAGCTCAAAATTTTCATGGTCATGCTATATTGAAATTTTGTACAGAAAATAAGCATTAGCCAGGCTTTCATGTGATATATCGGAGAGTTCTCAATTTCAATGAGATTTGAAATGGAAAGGCAAATGAATTACTGGACATATAACTTACACAAAAAAAGTGACCTTAAAAAAACTTACGATCAGGGCTTGAATAATTGATGAATTCACCAGCACAGTCATTAGGCACTATTGGCATACATCTTTTGTGGCAGTTAAACTTACAGTCTACAATAGATCATATACATTATAAGGAAAAGGTAGATTAGAACCAAGCTCAGTAAAAGTAGGCCATATTTAATGTAGCTACCACAGTAAGACAGCCTTCTTCCTCTAACTCAAAAACCTATTGTTGAACCTGATGATTCTACATCAAACAATTTAGCGCTGGAATTTTGTAACACTAAATTGTTGCAACTGTGTAATCGGTATTTTTGAATTTTGGGAGTGATCAATCATCATTGCCAATAGTTTGGCAGAGGATTAAATGGTAGAAAGGATCCTCCAGAATCCTTACTTCTAGTACCCGGGTAATACATGGGTATTTGGTACACAACACATTTTTAAACAGAAGTCAGTCATAATAGTAATGTTAGTAGATTATAGATATTCTATGGGCTATGCAAAACACCTTACAAATTGTCATCAATTTGCTAGTAGCAGATGGCAGAGCCAGGGTTTTTTTTGTCCTCTTTTCCCCATGCGGTATATGTGGCAAAACATGAAACCTACCTTTACACTGCATACCCTGTCTAAACAAACCACGGAGTAATTTTTTACACTGGTGACAAATAGTAGGTCGAGTATAATTATGAACGATAAAAGTATGGGGCACCTTGATCCTCTTCTGATACTCTCTTTCAATCCACACTGGACGTCCGCTCCATGAGTTGGTACGACTACCAGGGCCACCTGGTGATGGGGGGCATATTGAACCCTGTACATTGAGGAGGTTCTACAAAATAAAACAATTAGATAGATAGATAGATAGATAGATGGATGGATAGGGTAGGGTAGGGTAGGGTAGGGTAGGGTAGGGTAGGGTAGATAGATAGATGGATAGGGTAGGGTGGACATGAGGTAGATGGAGGATGGGTGGAATAGGATGGGTGGATAGGATGGTAGGTAGGTAGGTAGGTAGGTAGGTAGGTAGGTAGGTAGGTAGATAGGTAGATAGAACAGAAATTATCTTGCACAATTCTACAGCTTGTGTAACAAATTGCGCAATAATGAGACAAACAAAAATATTATGTATTTTGAAACTTTTTTTAATTATAATAATAGACACCTAATATATACTTGACAAAAAATTAAATAAAATTTCCACATAACAATGCAACAGAACATTGGTTTTCATAATTCCTTATTCCTTGTAAAAGATAGAATAAATCAATATTACTTATACACTAATGGAGTAGCTAGTAAATATTCTATTTAACTTGAGATCAAATTATTCTAGAATAAAACACTATTAATGGAGATATTGTTGCACATAGATATCAATGTTCCTTCATCATAGTTGAATTGAATTAAAACATTAACTGCCAAGATTGTTGTTAAGAAGGTTTATTGACATAGAAAATCATGTATATATTGGAAAGTCCAGTTTCAATAACTGATTAGTGTACCTAAAAATGAAATAGACTGTTTATAAATTATTTGAAAGAGTAAATCAGGATGTGTTTACAAGGTTAAGTTTGGCTGCATAACCCAAGACCACTATTTCTTGAATGATGTTAAGATTCTATCATCCCAACTGACTGAGCTACAGTGTATGCTTAATGGAAAGTTGCGTATGGACATGTCTGTCTGCATAACCCAAGAATAAGCTGCAATCCATGCACCATACCAAGATATCTTTAATATCCTAATCTGATAGTATCAATCTTACAAGAGAGAAAGTTGAAAATATACAGTGGAAGAAGGAAATTTCCTGGGTGAGAAAAGAAGGAAACAGGATAAAATGTTATTTCTATAGAACTTTATCAATTAACACCTATAATCTGTTTATACAGTTCAAACAGATTTCCAGTACAGGACTAGTATTATAGATCAATATAACAAGAATATCTGTTAACTTATAATGATTACCTCAGAAACTTAAAATATCTGAAGTTCCATGTATCGACTTTCTTCACATATGTAGAAAGTTTCCATGCATTGTGCAATGAGGGAAATTTACAATAATTCCAAAGTTATAAATAAAATGAAATGGAGTTTTACATTCATCTCTACTGTACCAAATTGGGCTGGTAACAATTGGCAACGCCACAAAATGTGCAATAACATGTAGAAATTTATTGAAATCAAGAACAAGTTTCCTCTTCGATATACTACACATTACACATTTGTTTAATCTATTAGCTTTCTTATCAAATAAATAAAGTCATGATCAATCAGTTGATAAGGGATCCCTTTTCAGCTATTTGTTTGACTTTTCAGAATTCAAAGGCCTGTTCTAATACAATTCAACAAGGAACATCACCAATTCAATACTTCCTGTACCTTTTTTACTTCCTCACAGTAGACAACTATATCTGTTTGAGATGTGACAACCCCACTATCATTTGATCAATTATCTAGTGTCTAGCCTTTGCAAGTTGTCAACAGCAATTTGATAAGGGGCATTGGCAGATTTCAGATGTGACAACCAAACTGCCATTTCATCAGTTGACAACTGTGTAATCTGTTATTATTTATAATTGATGGCTTATGATTGATATAACTAAAAATTAATAAGGGATATAAGCAGTTTATTATATAGGCAGCTTTCATTTAACCATTCGATTACAGACTAATCTGTAACTGTTACGATTAACATAGTCTAGGAACTGTAAATTATTAAGGGATATAAGCAGTTTATTATATAGTCAACTTTCATTTAACCATTTGATTACAGACTAATCTGTAACTGTTACAATTAACATAGTCTAGGAACTGTAAATTATTAAGGGATATAAGCAGTTTATTATATAGTCAACTTTCATTTAACCATTTGATTACAGACTAATCTGTAACTGTTACAATTAACATAGTCTAGGAACTGTAAATTATTAAGGGATATAAGCAGTTTATTATATAGTCAACTTTCATTTAACCATTTGATTACAGACTAATCTGTAACTGTTACAATTAACATAGTCTAGGAACTGTAAATTATTAAGGGACATAAGCAGTTTATTATATAGTCAACTTTGATTTAACCATTTGATTACAGTCTAATCTGTAACTGTTACAATTAACATAGTCTAGGAACTGTAAATAGATAAGGGGTATAGGCAGTTTAAGATGCAAAACAAAATGTTCTATCACTGTCACTTGTTCTATCACTGTTTCGAATAATTAATAGTTAGCATTAAACAGTTACAAATTATCAGTTAATGAAGTCTTTGGCATTTAGCAATTGTAAGTACGATCTATAAACCCAGATTTATATAACAACAATTATAGGTTAAAGTTGGGTATGAAATGATAAGTGACGCAGGACGCTGTTGATGTGACAACATGATTGTCATTTTAACTGCAGACTAACCAATCCTAGTTTAACTATAATCTAGTAAGTAGGTCCACTGTCTGACTGTCAATATAATGTAGCAGTAAGAGATTTATTTGATATGGTTAATAGAGAAAGTGCCCAGGGGAGTTGAATAAATATACCATGAACTGGAACAACTGACAAGATTTAACCCTCTCAGGACCAACTCTTGTATGAACTTCAGACAAGTCCTGTCAGATAGATAATATAAATTAGCCCCTTTCTTTTCTAGTCTTTAACAGAAAATAAATACAGCACTTATAGGTTTGAATCCTAATAGAATAAAACTTTACTTTCTACTAGCAAATAGTATCATAGTAGAAAATTTTGAAGGTCTGTAGTGACTGAAGTGATGATGAATTGAAAAAAAAAAAACACAACAAAAAATAAGCAGAAGACCTATATAGTACATCACCAGTGCTGTGACCATAATAATTGAGATGGTATTTTGCAAAATAAATCAAACAAGCAAAGTGTCATTAGCTTTTGCAAATTTACCAAGTTTCATCCCTGCATTGACAAGTAATACTCAGTCACCTTTTGACATGCTATCCATTAAAATATTTGAAAAATGAAATTACAGTAAGCAACAAAATAGAAAACAGGAAAGCTATGTGGCAAAAACATATCAATTTTCAATTTTCAGAAAGTAAGCTTGAAGCTTAGGCTTGTTACAACCAATACAAGGAATAAAAACAAAATACAGACTAGCAAAATAAAATATCCTGTATATATACGGTAGAAGTTCATCCATTGTGAAAAGTAATTATTGACAAGAATAGCAGAAAAGCTTCATGAACCATCTGACAGCAAAGTAAAGTTTACAAAAGCTTCATGAACCATCTGACAGCAAAGTAAAGTTGACAAAAGCTTCATGAACCATCTGACAGCAAAGTAAAGTTGACAAAAGCTTTAAACCATCTGACAGCAAAGTAAAGTTGACAAAAGCTTTATGAACCATCTGACAGCAAAGTAAAGTTGACAAAAGCTTTTATGTTAAATATAGAAAAAGAACAGCAAATATGAAACATCCAATAGTAGAGAAATATTTTAATTGGTAATGTATAGAAACTGATACACTGATAATAAGACTTATATAATAATAACAAAATGTAAAGCTAAATCATCCAAAAAGAAAGTTGACAGATACATTTCTAGTGAAATAACCAAATACAAATTAGTGAAAGAGATTGTGAACTCTCTAAATGATATAAGTATGACATTTGCAATCTCAGATATTTGCAGTAACAAAAATTGAAAATAAGGAAACAGCAAATGAAGCAAAGTTGATAGAATTATAGATAGTTGTAACATTATGTAAATAAAGACAACAATAAAGCTATAACCATCTTAAAGAAGCTGATATTTTACCAAACGAAACAGAAGATATCAAATTATGTACCCTACCTGTGAATCCTGGGTCAGCGGAACAACAAAAGATGAACTTGGTAAACTTGAGAAATACTATAATTTTAATTCAGGCTAATATAATCAAATGAAATGGACTTAACGTGCTGTTTTTCTACACCTTATTAGACGTCAATGAAACACCAGTTAGTGTGTAATGAGGTAATGAGTTTTATCAGGATAGTGCCATAATCTTGTTTATTGATTTCCAACTATTGATTGATATCTAATAAGTACAGCTTGAAGCACATTACTAGATTTTGAGATGTGGGTAATAAGGGACACAATTTTTTGTCAGGACAGCACCATAATGTTGCTTATTTATTTTAACTGTTGTTTTATACGAACATTACTATAATTTGAAATATTTATAAAAGCACAAAGATCTAATGATATACTAATTATCACATGGACTATAACAAGCTCGGTAATGACCACAATTAACATCAACACAGTCAACTGTCAACAACAAAGATATTTGCTATCAAGGATATCCTTTGTTCAAACAGTGGGCCTTTAGAAATAATATAATCCTGATTTCAGAAAATTCGTAAATCAGAATTAACAAGCGGAAAAAAGGTCTTTATTTTTTCAAAATCACAATTTTGAACTGTTGTTACGCATACCTAATAATGAATTTAAAGGGACAAAATGTTTAACTTACCGCATTTTCAGGATAGAAGGGTTTAATTTCACGAGGTAAAGTGAACGGAAGTGATGATACACTACCAGATGATTGGCGTCTGTACCGATTATTCGAACAATTATTGGGTATTTTATATGCACATCTTTTATGGAAATTCAAACCACAGCCTGTAAAGGATTTTTCAATTAATATTTTAAAGAATCCTTTAAACAATTAAGTGATCACAATGCCAAGCTATAAAGAAATTGCACCTGGACTGCATTTCAACTAAAGCTGAGTGATGTCATCACTAACAGTAAAAAAGCTTTCTAGCAGGACAAAAGTTCAGTGGATTTCAGAACTGACACTTGGTAATGATATCTAAAACTTAAATAAGCTTCTCTAACTATTTGCAGCTTTGCAATAACTAATGGGTACAAACTTTTCAAACTAAACAAGTCAAAACTTACCATCGCACTTTAAGCCTTGTTTGACCAACCCAAATAATAATTCTCCACAGAAATCACAGAAATGAGGAGATTTATATGAATGAACAAACATCAGGTGGGGTCGGATCTGCAAATCTTCCATTGTGGCTGCTTCTGTAACAATATAACAATAATCAGATCAAAATACTTCATACTTCCATAGGTTACAAGAATATTGACTGCATTCAGCTAACCAGTTTATTTTACATTGAGCAAATTATAAACATTGGCACACATCATCATTTTCAAATTTGTTTTCATGAGGACAATTTTTTCTCAAGCCATCTGATGATAATATAGATCTAGATGACTTGCTTCATACTCTTTCTCTGGGTTACTTGTTATCTATGAACCATAAAAAAAAACTCAATTTATTGTTACGATTTCAAGAAGTATCTTTAGTTCTTGGCAGTTATTATTATTAAGGAAGATAATTCAGTATTTACCTGAGAGAATGACGTCAATAAGGCAGCCGTCAGTGACATCAGAAGCTGATTTGATAAGTTGAAGTATATTATCACTCTTACTGTCATGTCGGAACAGTAATATCTTGTCCACCAAATTATAAAATCCATGCTCTGGGAACTGAAGAAAAAATGAAAAAATTTGAGAAAAAAAAACAATTTACATGACAAACCAGTCTGTTGAGAATCAAATTATTGTCTGCTATGTATCAAGGTGCTTTTCCTACATCAAAGTATGAAAAAATCATAGGCAATGGCCAGTAGTTTCAAAAGCTGCTGTTATAAGCTTGAAAATATACAACCTCAATCTAATCAAATAAAAGCAGTCATATCATTTCTACAAAAGTCAAATTATAAAGCTACAATAAGTACTTAATGTAGGTCAATAATTAAATTAGCCATACCACATAATTTTACATTCAAAAGGTTAAAAAACTAAATAGCTAAACAGACTTTTCTTAAACAAAGCTCAAATGAAATTATTTACCTATAAACAATTTTAAAAAACAACTTAGTTTAAAAAAAGAACAATCAATCAAATTTTATTGCATGTATTTTTGAGCAACAAATTAAAATTTGCTTTAAATTATTGAAACTGAAATAATTATTCTATAGTTTTTCCTCAAAAATATTCCATCTTATTTAACAGCTTTTATTAAAGAGATATATCATAAATAAATTTTGTAATTATTTTGATAATGGAGTTTTCTGGCAAACTTTTAAAGTCTTATATAACCTGAATTTATTTAAAGTGTACTTATTGTAAGTTGAGCCGTTTAAGTTTGTTTTTAGTACTGAAATTAATACATTAGTTTCCAACACCAAGCTAAAACACAATAATTAAAGTGATACTGCGTCTTAGAATGGACATAAAATTGAAGTTATCAAGAATGGTCATTATGAGTATATATTCATCAGTGTACTTAACTACCGATTAATATATACTTTATTGGCCAAGTAAATAATGTTTAAATATTATGTAAGCTTACTTTCTAAAACGCAGGTTTCCTTTAAGAGGTTTATATTACACTTATAAATGATCTTGACATCATGTAAATTAATAGCGACATATTTTATTATATCTTTCAGAAAAGTATTTTTCTAGATTTTGGTCTTCAGTTTTTATCAATTTAGGCAATTAACTTCCTTAACCTATCTTAAATTACCAGATTGCCTCTTTAATAGATATGTTTTATAATGTTAAAAATAATCATTACAAATATATAAATTGAATGAGACACGGCACAAATCTAATTTCTATTCAACTTTAAAGCTATCATTTACAAGAACAAGTATCTTTAAATTGAGATATAAAATTAATTATAATGTTTTGAAAGAGACACAGTATTATTTTTGTTATTAATTGTTTATAAAATCAATAATAAGACAACATTGTCAATATTTTGAGATAAAATGTATGACAGTTCAGATATTGTTGAAATTATTTTAAATATTTCTAATATCAATATTATTCTTGCTATCTATGCCCTGCCATTACTGTGAAATGAGTATTATTATATTTGGTGACTGTGTGGATTTCTTGAATAAGCCAATCAAAGAATACATGGTTGCACAAAAACCTGAGAACCCTCATGAACATTTTCAGGGCAAGAAATATGATTAACTAGGGCGACACATCTTTAAACACAATACTCATAAATATATCTGGGCATAGAAATAGTGGTTGGCTTTTAGATACATTTTTGTAGGAGCCAAGTAAGCAAGCTCGAGACTTAGGCCAGTGCTTTTATGACACTCACAACTAACACAACACCAGAAAGAAGCAATTGTATCTGGTGCTCATACTGCTGCAATCTAATCAAAACTAGACAATGATTGTGTTTCTTTTTCAGATATTTTACATCTCTATTGTAATCTAACAAGGTTTCTACCACAGTGCCATTCTAAAGATATCATTTACAACCAATCAAAAGATTTATGTAAAGCAAAAAATGGAAATCAACAAATAGAATTTCCAAGAATGTGAATCAGAGGCCAATGCATGAAGATTGTTGCCAACAAAAATGAAAGATGTCACAGTATAAATATTTCCATTATCATTTCACAATAATTTTTATCAACAAATCAATAAGGGTTAAATATTTAATGTTCTAACCATGTTTCAATTCAACACATTATAAATATCTTATATTTTGATACCAGACCTTAAAATACTACTATAGGTCTAATCACTGAACAATCCTTCACAATCCTTAGGTCATGACCTTTGTAACCTTCCCAAGAGCAATTTATTATCAATATTGACAAGGATTAGATATAAATCAAGTTTCTTTGTGATGAAACTATTTTATGTTGAAATAGTCCTAGTGTAATGATGGTAATTTTCATCTTCCTAACAAAATACTCAAGAGAAATACAATTACAGTTTTATTTCAATATTATCTAAGCTCATATCAGGAACAGACTGGATTGTGCTGAGTAATGGTTTCAAAGGTTTCTACTTCCAAAACCAGTGCTTTTGTCAATCAGTCCTCTTCTAGTTTCTCTCCCATTTAAGATCTGTCTACATGATCATAGATTTGTTCAAACCACTGTCATACATTAGGATGCTTGATAGTCTAGATGGTCTTTCCTATTCTGAAGCTGTAAGCTGAATCTTTCTCAATATAAGATCTTATAAAGCTAATGGATTCAGTCTTGATTCATTAGCAAACATTTTGCTCTCCTCTTTTGCCTTTACTTTCAATATAGACGTAATCAATGATGCAGTAGCACCACTCCACAGGCTGCTTTGAGGATCCATGATATTTCTTCTTATAATGTGGTTGTATATGAGTATTGCTGTCGCCCCTGTCTGTCCATCAGGTAGTTCATCAGCTTGTGAACTTGATCAAGGTCACAGTTTTTATCTGATTGGTGTAGGTAAGTTTACATGCACAAGACTTTGGATAGTATTCAACAAAGCGTATTGGAGTTTCAACCTTTAAAAGAGGAACATTATGTGGCTGTCTCAGGATGTAACAGTTTATTTCAGAGGTTTTAAAAATTTTGTGTAATAGATTGGTTTACATCAGCATTATATTGGACAAGTTTTTGGTACAATTTGACACAAATTGACACTGCCCTTGTTATACTATTCATTAGATAATAAATTAGATTATTAGATTTGATAGTCAAACTAATTTTGTTATCAGATCACAATTGCAAATGCATTAGTTAAAGAGTGAGCATCAGTTCCTTCATTTTTGTTAATAATGTTGATCATTTCATGTTTTTCATTTAAAATCTGCACAACACAACTTTTTACATTTTTTACTTCTATCACTTTGATCATTATACAGATTACCTTCACATGTTTTTCTATTGTTGTGTCGGCATATAAACCTCGCCAATAAAACCCAGTCAGTAAGCTGATAGCATGACAATAAAGATTAATATTCTGTAAGTCCATAAAACACAAGGCAATACTCTGATCAAATGGAAAATAATAATGTTTATATACAATATTTATCAGTCCAAAACTACAATCTTTATTCTGAGAGTTAAAATGACCAGAATACAGTCTGAAATTTACTAGTTAAATTAGTGATGTCCCTATTAAATCATACTTAGAGTGGCAGTAGGTCTACATTTTTGACCAGTAGATCTAGCTAGGCCCTAGAGGTGATTAGATCTTATATCAACAATTACCTTTTTAAATTCATTGGTGACAAAATATGCTAATGTATAAACCCTTAAATCGTGTAAATTTTACTTTGATCCATATTAACATTTTTGTGTTTTTTGTGATTATCAATTGATTTTATTGAGTTTATGCCTCTCTGATTATTCCCATCGATAATATTTTTATTCTGATTACCCATCACTAAGTTAAATGGATTCTCTCACCATCGCTTGTTTTGTATTCAAAGATCACTGTCAAAAATGAGCTTTCAAATTCATGTGTGTCAAGAAATTTGTTTGAAAATTAAAATGATCACTCATCTTTTCTTGATGGTCGAACATATAGAACTAGTAAGGGGAATTTTTAGTATAAATATTTGAAGGGATTATAGATGTTACAGTAGTTCTAGTACATAATGAAGACCCAAAGCAATCCCTAATAATATGGAACCTTGGCTGTCTGGCCTCTGATAGCTAGTGTTGATGTTAATTGCAAGTTTCTAGCTGGTAGACTGTGGTCAACAATAATAGCTTCAGAGGTTAGGTACAAGTTTTGAACTTAATTTTCATTAGACATTTATTGATTTTAGAAGACAACAAAAATCAAATTAATAAAAAAAAATACTTTAAATTAAAACTTGTAGGTTTTATACTGTTGAATGTCAGCCATTAGTTTGTCAGTTAAATATGTGGCTTACTGGCTTCTTGTAATGTATTGGCTAAATTAATTAATTTCTAACTTAAAATTTGTGGCACAGGACATATGAACTTTTAAATTGCTAAAAGTCACAGGATCCTTACAATGAAGAAGTAAGGACAAAAGGATAAAAACAATTATTCAGTCAACATGTTAAGTAAATTGAGTATTTCAGGTCACGTTTACGCACGTTAAAATGTACAAGAAAGCTTTTGCAGGAGGGTTGCTTATTTGACAGTTATAGCCAGTTATGTTTGACTGTAGAATCAAAATGTCTTTTCAAATATGCTCATCATGAGGATATCACAGAAATAGATTTTGCATGAGTTTCTTTAGGTTTTTAAAAGTTGCACCTTTTGTAAAGCAAGGCATCATAACAATTCGGAACACTAATTGCCACTAAACATTTGTGAATTCAACAAACCTATTTCAGGGAGTTCATACAAGCAATTCTGTTTAATGTTGTATAATAACTTCAAATAAACAGCTTACAATCGATATATAGGTTCAATCAAAGACTTAAAAATAAATTGCTAGAAATATGCCAAAACAGCTGATAATAAATGTACATTTTCTTAAGAACTAATTTCCGTCTACAGGAAATATCTCAGATTATGCCAAGCAAATATTACTAGGAACAGAAAATAATATGCCAATTCATTATCCAATGTTTGTTTAATGGGAAATTCTATCTCTGAAAAGATTTTTTTCAACAAGTCACTTGATCAAACCAAGGTATAAAGAAAGTCACCAAGTTTTAAACTTGGTCCCAATTTGTCTCCAGTTGGCAATTATTTTCAACTATTCTAGTTTTCAGGTCTTTAAAACATAAAATAATGCGATATTTGTTCATTTTTAGTTTTCTAGTAGTTTTGAAGACTTTGAATATTTACAAAACCCAAATGAACCCCTCAAAAAATAGCAAAGCTGTCTCTTTGGCTTACTAGAAAAATATCACACCAGATATTTTGGGTTATAAAGGGATACTGCATCTTACATGAAATTTGAAAATTGTTCAACTTGCACAAAAGGAGCTCAATTCATCAGTAAATATACCAGCTGTCATAAATAACATAAAAAGAATAAATAATTATCCATACAAATAAGTAATTATCCATAAAGATGCATTTAATTATTGAAAAATGCTGAATAAATTGATAAGCTTTTTTCAAAAATGAATTAGTTTTGTGAGTGTTCTAGATTTTAAGGGATTCTGTTACCGTACATTACGACATCAGGTAAGTTCACTGATGAATATAATGCTCATGTTGACCATCCTTAAGAACTAAAATTTTATGTTCTCGCTAAGACGCAGTAAGTAAGACTTCTTAAAAAAAAATTCTGTGGTACTGATCTCATGCTTAGAATGATGGGTTTTATATACCATATGTAAATCTTCTTACAATTCTAACAACTACCGGTACTGATAATATCAAACATATAGAAGGAAAATTTAAATAAAGGATGTTAATTTTTTTTTTAAATGTTGAAGGTCACAGGTGGTTAAGTCTTGGAATCAAAATTTGTATTCACCAGCTGAGCTGAGCTCTGATCTTAATCAATAGGAATGGCATTAGTAGCAATTAAGGGTTATTAATCTCTGTTTAAAGTGTGAGTTTGTCATGTGAAAAGTGACATACTCTGTACTCTCTGTGACTGTAGTTTATATTCCTTTTTTAAATATTTGAGTGTCATTTGAACTTGAAATGTATTTTGATAAAAAACCAGCAATAACATTATAAACACCATCAATATAATAAATATAATAGGCCTATTTTGAATAATTTTGGGTAACGATCGTGATATTTAACTGGGCGTGTTCTTAACCTTCAATTGTAGTTTGTTAAACCGTGACTTCGCCTTGCAATTGGATTTTCCCTGTTTGTATTTATGATGTCAAAGTTACTCAAAAGTGTCGAATTAAGAATAAAAATATAACAGCAGATGTGACCTACCTTTTTGTCAACAAATACACAGGCCAAGTCCTTTAATCCAGTCAAAGTAACTTCTCCTTCAAAATACACCTGTTCGCGAATTAGACCTATCTGTAAACAAATATTCAATTTACCGTTAATCGCATTTTCTGTGCCCGACATTTTACCGTGCGAGCCACGCGATTTGACTCAAGGCACCTAAGTCAAAGCCAAGTGAAATTTCAGTCTGTCAACCTCGGTTAATTCTTCTCTTCCTTCCACACACAGTGAATGAAATAGCGTTTAGTACACATTTTAATGGTATTGGTAAAAGTATAGAATAAATTACTATATAGTCCAAAAACGACACATTTCCATATATTTCACTGAACACACTTTGAAATACCGAATTACATTATCTGATAAAATTTATATTCAGGAATAATTTCAAAGGTATTTTCTACCGTGTTATTTTATCAATTTTCACGGAAGCATACAATATAGGAAGAAAACATTAATTTCGTTATTTGTTTCAAAATAATCTGAGTTAAAAATTGTACGGTACAATGAAAATTTGACAGAAGATGAACCAAACGATCTATTCTTGTCACCCACAAATCCTGGTCTACACTGTACTGCGAGACAGAACTCTGGGATAGGGTTAGAGGCCAGGTCAACATTTGCTTCGCGGAATCTAGTTTTACAGGTGCTGGTTTTTACATTACCATTACCAATTAAATTCTAATTAACTCTAATTAGTGAAAGTGGTAAATTAATCGAAAACAGCCCACTTAATATTATCGATACGTGTTAATGAATGTGAAATACTTCACAACAACTAGGTCTAGGTTTTTTTTTATATTTATATAACCATAGAACTATAACGTTATAGTTCTATGATATAACTAAGAAAGGGTAATTGTATTATATAAGCCTAAAAGGGACTCATTGAACAGTAGGAGTTAATTGATTCCTGGCTTCGGTGAAATGGCATAGGCCTTCATGCCTAGGAAAGAAAAAATGCTTAATGGAGAAATTAGAAAGTCGAATTATCGAATTTAATTGTAATTAAATTGCACTAATTTAAACAGGTTAGCTATTTGCCAAGTCACAGTTTGGAAAAAAATTGCCTTCACCTTAAAATATTAAGGTTGTTAAGAGGTGTTGTTTCAATTTTTAGTGAACCGCGGTATGATCGATTTATACTACATGTATTTCAATTTTCAATTTAAAAATTGCACTTCTTGAAAAAACAATTGAAAAACTCTCCGTCGTAGCCATCGCAAAAGCTGATAATAATTTTAACTTTATTTACAAACACAGCTTTTACAAAACAGTGGGCATTCGCCCTCTAAAAGGCACCTATATTTGCATAAGGCCTAGCCTATGTCAGGTGTGCCAAAATTTTTTATTCTGACTCCCCAAGAAGCGTATTCCATATTTGTATTGTTAAAGGGAAATAATACATTTTACTGAAACTGAGAATGGCTAAACTACAGACTACAAATACTGAAATAGCTATATATTATTAAAGCGAAGTAACAAAAACAGACTACAAATAAATAGTCTTGTTTTTTATTACCAGTTTATTTATTTACAGAGGGCGCTGTAATGTCAGTGTGTCAGCTGCAAGAGGTCAGCGATGGCAGGACCAGTCCGAATCCACAATGTTTTATCCAATCTTAGGAGCAAAAGTGCACAACTGGGAAAGGTTTTGCAAGCTGGAAATTGTGAGGGAGAAGTACAGAGATGTCTGAGAAGCGGCATTGCAACTGCTATAACTACAACGAGTTTCCCAGAGTTCGACTCTATTCATCAACTCAATTCTCACTTGGATTTGTACAAGCTGAGTTTAGAGAAACCTGATATATTTTGGGGAAAGTTGGCCAGATCCAGACTTACTTGGAGTAAAGATTTTGATAGAGTCTCAAATTGTGATCTGCCAAATGGTCTGATTAATTGGTTTATTAATGGAAAAATCAATGCATCAGGTAAAATTTTATTGATACTTTGTGAAACAAATAGTTACAATGTTGCTTTTAATATTTTCATCAAGGTTGAATGGTAACAGTGGTAGAAATGTTTAGCTGTCAAACTAATGTCTTTTCTTGAGACATTGGCATAGAAAGGACATAATTATTTTGGATGCCTCATTATTTAGACATATACATGTAATGTGAAATTCCTGTGTAAAGGAATTATGCCATTTTCATTCATAATTCTGAAGATAATTTACTTAACATTATATTCAAAACCCAAATCAACCCTTAAAAATGGTGAATCTGTTTTTAAATAACTTTGGTTAATGAGATGTTCTGTAAGCTAGGGGTGACCATTGGCCTAATTTTGACCCTGCCTGTGACCTCACCTTACCCCAAATAAATTTGGTTTTCTGTCTTAGCTTTAGTTTAACATTGATAATCAACTTGTCACCTTGAGCTAGTTCTTGAGTAGATTATTGAACTTTCTTACTATTTTAAAATATGTCATAGAGATAATGTGATTTTAAAAGTGTTTTCTAGCCTCTGAATGCGTCATAGACATATGCACACCAAAAGCTTCTTTACAACATTCCATAGTTCCTGTAAGTTCTGAAATTCCTGACAATTCTATAACATCACTCTAATTTACTGTGACGCATCTAAGATTGAACTGTTTCCAGAAAATTTTTTTGCCACGCTATTCAAACAATTCTACCATTCAAGTCAAATTGTTTATTTTTGTTTATTTATAAGTGCCTATTCTATTTTGATGGATAATAAACTTGTTATAAATTTAATGTTTTTCAGAGTATTTAACAACAAAACTAGTTTGTACCATGTTTCAATAGCAACCATGAAAATAGCAAATCATAAAAAAATATTCAGTGTAAAGGGAAAAGGGAATATATAGCCTATAAAACTGAAAAGTGATATCATATCTTATAAGTTAAACACCATATAAAGAATATGAAATAAACAGTAATTAAAAAATGTGAATAAAGTTATTTTACATAATATATAAGTACTGTACTTGAGTTATATAAACTTTAATGAAGAACACTTTGAAGATAAAATTTATATTAAATTCAATATACTGTAAGGCTACAAATTATTGCGAGATATAAATTAATGCGTTAAATGAGACCCTATCCACGATCGCATTAATTTGTATCCGCATTTTTAAATACATATTTTCAAGTGAATTATATAGGTTAAGTATTTAATTTGAGACCAGGCGGGATTAAGTAATTAGGTAATTATCTCTAAATTTGAAACTGATTAGCAATCAATGACGTTCACACTTGACTATTTAAAGATAAAATCTTGATCATTGTTCAGGTCTTCATTCATTTAGCACTTGTAGACACCTATCAGGGATCGCATTAATTTGTACTCGCATTTTAGTCTCTATACCCCATGTCGCATTAATTTGTTGACGCATTAATTTCTAGCCTTACAGTAATTAACACATAGTATAGTGAAATTTAATATTTCTTACACTTTTAGACTCTTATAAAAAAACATCAAATAAGCATTACCGGCACATGCATATGAAATATGAACATTATGCCAGGAATACTGACAAACCTTTGACGACCTTAATACCATATAAATATTACAAGATAATATGTGAACTCTCTGAAAGATATCAAGTTGACAAACACAGATAAAGAGAACTTAATGTATAAAACAGAAGTACAGAAGTAGAACAGAATGTGATATTGAGGTCACCTTAAACTGTTTTAGGTCTAAGATAAAGCTTGGTATAGTTGATAATGATATGTTTTTTTTTATTAAAGAACCTCTTAAATCTTTGTCCCATCCAAGGGTTTTCGCAGCCTTAAAATTGTTTTAATTTGGATGGAGCCTTCAAAATACATGTCTCAAATCATTTAGAGCTCTTATGTCCAATTGCCCACATGCCCCTATGATAGAGATAACAAATATTATGATAATAACTGCACAAATTCTATTATTTCAATGTGGAAACAGCAATGAGGTTTTGGTTACAGTAAACAAGGGTTAATTTGTGTTTTATTTTTGCAGTAAATTGTGTTGACAGACACCTAGATAAGTATGGTAACCGTGTGGCATTGATTTGGGAGAAAGATGAACCAGGGAAAGAAGAATATATCACTTATAAGTATGTTTAATACTTTGATTATCTCACCTTCTCTATCTAATTGAAATACAGATCTAGATATATAATGTTTATATTTTTTCTGTTGGTGATTTCACTTAAAGAGATTGCAAAATGCTTTCCTATAAAAAATATGTGAATCAGGGAAACTAATTGCATCATTCCAATTTATTATCACTATAATGCGATTGATGATGTCACTAACTAAATACTTACTTTTTTAAGAATTGCAGGAACCATAACAAAATTGCCTGAAAATTGGAATTGGGCAAATTTAATCTTTTCAGTGTCCCACACAAAACAAGTTTAGATCTTTTCTTAAGCACATCATTAAACCAACCAACAGATTGTGATACAAATCTTTGTGCCTGTATGTAATAATTAAATTTCTGTCTTACAGACAGTTGTCACTGCTCGTGAATAAACTATCCAATGCACTGAAAAATAATGGGGTGAAGAGAGGAGACCGGGTAGCTATATATCTACCATGTTGTCCAATAGCTGTGGCAGCCATGTTAGCTTGTACTAGAATAGGAGCTATACATAGTGTTGTGTTTGCTGGTTTTAGCTCTGAAGCTCTAGCTGGCAGGATTTTAGACGGTGAGTTAATTCTTTTAAGGTTTCAGTGACATTTTTTCTGTAATTTTAGCCTTGTTTTGACAAATTGGTACACATGCAAACAATGTAGACCATCTCATAAACCATGAAGTAACTGTTGTTTGCCTGAAACATAAATTGATTGGGGATCAGGTTTGAAGGAAAGTGGAACTAAATTTCTGCATTATCTTACTATAGATTGTTGTTAAGAAACCTGAATACAGGCTGACAAATAAATGTCATCTTGCATGAAACCTGACTGTTAAATGCAAGGGGGTTTTCATTCTACAATTCTGGCTCTCATTCAAAAGCTAATAACTTTTATTGTATTGGTTTCAGCAAGAGCTGAGACAGTAATAACAGCTAATGAAGATGTTAGAGGAGGTAAAATATTAAGTTTAAAAAAGACGGTAGATGATGCTGTTGCCAAGGCTCCTTGTGTGAAGCGTGTGTTTGTCTATGATTTACTTGATAAACAAGTTCCCATGAATAAATTGGATATTCCTCTAAGTAAGGTATGAACGATTGACTATAGGTTCTTGACCATCCTATCTGATCTAACTCCATGGCATTAATTTTACAAAGATAACAATAGGGGTTCTGGAAGATCTTTCTACCAGTTGGTGTTCTTGGAGCTGACTAGCCCTCTAGAATGTGCATAGTATTTCTAGGTCTAGATTAACTCTTTATTATTAAATAATTTTTATATATAGGTTATGAGAGAAAATAGTGGTGAATGTGATGCTGTTGCCATGGATTCATTAGAAAGTGTGTTTATGTTATATACCTCAGGTAGCACTGGCAAACCTAAAGGTATCACTCACTCTCATGGTGGATACCTCACTTACACTGCTGTTACTTTTAAGGTACTGTTCACAAGAAATAAGGACTGCAGGACATCAATCAACTTATGTTTTGTGCATCAGATTCATACCAGATTGATGCCAAACTTATTTGTTTTAGGGCATTTAAAAAGTACTACTTTACTTCTCTTTCATATGCCCTATATTAACTAGGTTGAACAAATTTGTGCCCTAAGCACATGCAAATTCTAGAAAACCTATATTGATTCCTTAGCACAACTTAAGAATATTATTTCAGCATGTATTTGATTATAAAGAAGAAGAGAGATTTGGATGTCTAGCCGATATAGGATGGATTACTGGACATAGCTATGTGGTTTATGGACCACTGTTAAATGGTGCAACTACTGTGTTATTCTCTAGTACACCAACTTACCCTGATCCAGGTGGGTAAAAAATATATAGTAGGTGATCATAGCTCATAGCAAATTGTTTTTTAAGCAATATCCTTTCATTTAAATATTTACCTACCTAATTATAGATGAATATTTTGTGTAACACAAACTTAAAGACAGTACTTTGCTCTAGAAACTGTAAAATGTGTTTTTCATTAATTCCAAATTTTCATTTTCAAAAGTCTTTTTTTATACGCCCACATGAAATGGGGGGTGTATATTGTTGTCACCCACATCCGTCCGTCCGTCGGTCCGTCTGTCCACAATTGCTCGTAAACACTCTACACGGTGTAATTCTTGACGGATTTAGATGAAACTTAATATGAGTGTTTATGATCACGCAAGGATGAACCCTATGGAAAATCAGCGAAATCGGAAAAAATTTAGTATGAGTTCGTGCCCTTGTTCTTGAATGGCTCGTAAACACTCTACAACGTGCAATTCTTGACCGATTTTGATGAAACTTGGTGTGAGAGTATGTTATAACTCAAGGATAAACCCTATCGAAAATCAGCGAAACCGAAAAACATTTAGTATGAGTTATTGCCCTTGTTCTTGAAAACGCGTTCAATTTTAGCTTGCAACCACTCTTGAGAGAACAATTTTTAATGGATTTTAATGAAACTTGGCCTGAGTATTTGTTATCACCCAAGGATGAAGCCGATTGAAAACCAGTCAAATCGAAAAAAAATTAATATCAGTTATTGCCCTTGTTTTTGAAAACGCGTTCAATTTTTAGCTTGTAAACAATCTACAAAGCACAGTTATTGACCGATTTTGACGAAACTTGCTGAAATTGTTTAATATCACCCAAGAATGAACCCTTTTGAAAATAGCACATATCGAAATATATTTAATAGGAATTATTGCCCTTGTTCTATAAAATGTGTTGGATTTTTGCCTTGTAAACACTCTTCAAGTCACAATTCTTGAGCGATTTTGACATAACTTGGCATGAGTATTTGTAATCACCTAAGGATGAACCCTATTGAAATTCAGTTAAATCGAAAAATATTTAGTATCAGTTATTGCCCTTGTGTTTGAAAACGCGTTCAATTTTAGCTTGTAAGCACTCTAGAAAGAACAATTCTTAATGGATTTTGATAAAACTTGGCTTGAGTATTTGTTTTTATACGCCAACATGAAATGGGGGGGGTATATTGTCGTCACCCATATCTGTCCGTTGGTCCGTCCGTCCGTCCGTCCACAATTGCTCGTAAACACTCTACAAGGTGTAATTCTTGACGGATTTAGATGAAACTTAATATGAGTGTTTATGATCACGCAAGGATGAACCCTATTGAAAATCAGCGAAATCGGAAAAAATTTAGTATGAGTTCGTGCCCTTGTTCTTGAATGGCTCGTAAACACTCTACAATGTGCAATTTTTGGCCGATTTTGATGAAACTTGGTGTGAGAGTATGTTATAACTCAAGGATAAACCCTATGGAAAATCATCGAAATTGAAAAACATTAGTATGAGTTATTGCCCTTGTTCTTGAAAACGCGTTCAATTTTAGCTTGTAAACACTCTTGAGAGAACAATTTTTAATGGATTTTAATGAAACTTGGCCTGAGTATTTGTTATCACCCAAGGATGAAGCCTATTGAAAACCAGTCAAATCGAAAAAAAAAATTAATATCAGTTATTGCTCTTGTTTTTGAAAACGCATTCAATTTTTAGCTTGTAAACACTCTACAAAGCACAGTTATTGACCTATTTTGACGAAACTTGCTGAAATTGTTTAATATCACCCTAGAATGAACTCTTTTGAAAATAGCACATATCGAAATATATTTAATACGAATTATTGCCCTTGTTCTATAAAATGTGTTGGATTTTTGCCTTGTAAACACTCTACAAGTCACAATTCTTGAGCGATTTTGACATAACTTGGCATGAGTATTTGTAATCACCTAAGGATGAACCCTATTGAAATTCAGTTGAAACGAAAAATATTTAGTATCAGTTATTGCCCTTGTTTTTGAAAACGCATTCAATTTGTGGCTTGTAAACACGCTACAAAGCACAATTATTGACCGATTTTGACAAAACTTGCTGAAATTGTTAATATCACCCAAGGATGAACTCTTCTGAAAATAGCACATATCGAAATATATTAAATACGAATTATTTCCTTTGCTTTATTATAAAATGTGTTTTTTCCTTGTAAACACAAGTCACAATTCTTGAGCGATTTTGACGTAACTTGGCATGAGTATTTGTAATCGCCTAATGATGAAACTTATTGAAAAATATTTAGTATTTAGTTATTGCCCTTTTTTTTGAAAACGCGTCAAAATTTTTAGCTTGTAAACCCTCTAGAAGGTACAATGATTTACAGATTTTGTCAAAAACAAGAAATATCACATAACATTTGATTGCCCTTGTTATTTTAAATGATTTCAATTTTTTGGCTCATAAACACTCTGCAAGTCACATTTCTTGACTGATTTTAACGGAACTTGGCATGAGTATATAGAATCACTTAAGGATGAACCCTATTGAAAATCAGATAAATCTTAAAATGTTTAATATCAATTATTGCTGTGTTTTTGAAAAGAAGTATATGTATATTTTATTTTTTATTCAAAATCAATGCTGCCAGTGGGTGTATATTACCTTGCCTGGCAAGCTATCTTTATACAACTTTAGGAAGATATTGGGAAACAGTCGAAAGATTGAAAATAAACCATTTGTACATTGCACCAACAGCATTACGTTTATTACTAAAGGGAGGCGATTCTTGGGTCACTAAATACAACAGATCTTCGTTAAGAAAATTAGGCTGTGGTAGGTATTTTTCATTCAGCTCATTTGAATTGTCCTCATCAGGACAACTGTTTGTGAATAAAAGTGACCAAGTTTTGCCCAGGTTCAGATCTTTGTTGAGAAAAGTAAGGTCAAAGTAAGTATGTTATTGAGAACTTATCTCAGACTGCTATATGGTGCTTTGTATTTTCATGAGAACAACTCTATGTTTGGAAATGGGCCATGAAATTTAAAAAGGAAAATGCATGTATAGCTTGAGTAGTAGAAATATCAAACTGATATACATAATGATATTGGTTTTCTAGATTTTTCTATAAAGATCAAGTGTTTGCTGTAATGCTCTGTTTCTTCAGAATATAAATATTACACATTTCTTATTACACACGGACTGTACTAGCCAGTTGATTTAATGAGATTGTACGCAAGTGAATACATCTATCATACCTATTGCAGATAAACTGTAAACATTATATGGCTTATTGTTTACAGTCTTTCTGCCATTTGTGCTAACATACAATCACAGCAAATTACCAACTTTTGTGATAGCTTTATATACATATTGTTAAGATGTGTCTACTTATACTAGTGACATTATGATATTAGTAAAATGAATTTGTGTGTTATGTAAATGACTTGTAATATATATCATTTTTAAGTTGGTGAGCCGTTGAATCATGAAGCATTTGAATGGTATCGTGATGTAATAGGAGAGAAGAGATGTGATGTCATTGATACCTGGTGGCAGACCGGTACGTTGCTTTCTTCAAACACTTTCTAGATGCCTCAGTGGTGCTTGGATGGTTTAGTTATAGAAATTGAAAGTTGACTTCCTGCAGTTTATTATTACTTTCCATAAAAAAGAATTATTTATTTCTGTGAAATTGAGTCAACCAATCTTCTTCCCCATAAAATATAAAACATTGTAAATTCTGTGAATGCAGTAAAATTATTGATTGGGTAAAAAAAGAATGTTTATTAAATGGCTAAATATAGAAGTATAGAAAACCAGGTATTGACCCAAGAACTTAAATTTAGAATCCTAAATAATGAAATTTTGTATCAATGTATATGCATTCGAGGACAAATTTACAAAATTTGATATAGCATGTTTGTTTATTTAGATGATGGAAATTAAATCAGTGTCTGATTATTTTATAGAAACTGGAGGTATTTGTATTGCACCCAGACCTTCTGATCCTGATGCTCCTATTTATCCTGCCATGCCAATGAGACCTTTTTTTGGCATCGACCCAGTTTTATTGGACAGTGAGGTAGGTATAGAGTCATTTAGATTACTTATTCTTCTAATGAGGCAGTGTTCCAAACTTTCAACTTTCAAACTGAGTTAAATGTCAAAGAAATATATTTGTAGTATTGAAATCTGGACTGAAACATCAAAAAGGTTTAATGCGTTGAAGGTATTCAAACATACAAACTCATATTGACAACTATAAGTTGTTTATCTATTAATCCAAGCACATGTAGTTTGTTAATATTTTTAACTACAGGGCCAAGTAATAAAAGAAGATAATGCATCTGGATCATTATGTATCAAACGACCCTGGCCTGGTATGGCACAAACTATTTATGGTGATCATCAACGATATGTTGAAACTTATTATCAACCATTCCCTGGTAGGTGGCCTAGTTTTATTATACTAGCACACACAATTACCCGGAGCCATAGTTTTTTGTTGTAAATTGTTGTGATGACCACTGTGGAAATCAAAAGGTTTGGCCAGGGACCAGCTGGAAGATAGGATTTTCGAAGCTTGAGTTGTTATCCACGTGAATCTAAGGAGAATAAGGAAGAATCTATGAAGTTTTTACTGGTGTACAATGTGAATGTTTTTTTACAGGTTATTACTATACAGGAGATGGTGCTGTTCGTCATCCTGGAGGATATTATCAGATTACAGGTCGTATGGATGATGTGCTGAATGTCAGTGGTCATAGACTCGGAACAGGTGAAATAGAAGATGTTTTGGTATGTATTTAGCTCTTTTGTTGAGAGACTCAGCTTGATTTGATGGATCATTAGATTAATGTGTAATTTTACATGATAAATATTCCGTTTCCAATATATATATATATATTTAACCTTCATATTCATTGTTCAGTGACCTCTTTTCAATAATTTAAGAGGCCAAATGAAATTGCTGATGACACAGAGGATGGTCACTTGATTCAGACTGTTGTCAGTCTACATTTACCCAATCAGGGGCAGAAAAGTAGAATGCAATATCTTGTAATGAAATCATCACGAGTTTATTTTCAATGTAAACTTTTTATTTTGTACTATCTATTCAGGATGACCATGAAGCTGTAGCAGAGTCAGCTGTTGTTGGATTTCCACATGATATCAAAGGAGAAGGTATGAAATACTTAAATTAAATTAACACATGCTTTGGCCAACTGTATTTAATAAATCACTTATTCTGCTTGTTACATAGTAATTTAGAAGAGAAATAAAACAAAGACAGTCCCAGAATGCTTCCAAAAAAAAGGATATACAATTTATATTATCATATCCTCAAAAATAAGTAAATTCAGAATAGGCTTCATTTTTTTATGCCTCAATATATTATGTCTGTGTTTCCAGGAATCTATGCCTATGTTATTTTGAAAGATGGCGTGTCAGAGAGTACAGAAAATATCACCTCAGAATTACGACAGATGACTAAAAAAAGACTGGCTTCTTATGCTCAGCCAGACATGATTCAGGTCAGTTCTCTCCTCCATCTCATCAAATTTATATTTATACTGGCATTAGACTATTGAGAAATCTATTGTTGCCACCCTTTCCCAGCTGGGTAAACTTGAATAATGTCTAACTTTCACATGCTGATCGAAAATTAGAACCCATGACCACCATAAGCTCCAGAATGCCAGCCACTTGTAAACATGTTATTTTGTGTCTTCCATTCTACCCTCTATTTAATACAATTCATACAGCTAAAATTATGACTGACTGATCCTAACCACTAAATATTATACTGTTCAAGTGATTTTTATTTCAGTTCACATCTGGTTTACCAAAAACTCGATCTGGTAAAATAATGAGAAGAATATTACGGAAAGTAGCAGCAAGTTCCCCAGATGACCTTGGTGATATTTCTACTTTAGCTGACCCATCAGTCGTTGATGTCATTATCAAAAACCATGAGAAAATGGTCAAAAGCAAATAAATTTTACAGCAACAGAAGAAGTGTGAGACCTATCACCCAAATATCTCATGATTATTTATCAGAAGACATAATTGTAACTGATTATTTGATTTCAATTTGAGATTAAGAGGTGTCTTGTCACAATTTTTCTTGGCTCGAAATCAACAAATTCATCTTATTGAGCCAAAATTATATCAGGGAAAATATATATGTGTTTTATTATTGTTAATAGCTTTAGTATAGGTCAGCAGAGAAATACTATGTGGTTACCCTGGAACAATTTAAATACAATTAGTCTGCTGTATTTGTAGGTATTTTAAAAGGGCACTATGCAGGGTTTTTTTTTGATTAAAACTTTCAGGCATGCATTTTGCTAGATTTTGGTCGAAAGTTGTTATAAAATTGAAAAGTCATTTATTATGCAATTTGCCTTGAAGACATATAGGCAGCATAGTATTTTAACACCAAAACATGTTTATAGTCATTTCTTGTTTTATGTTTGTACTTGTGTTTTGTGTCTCATTATTATGTAAATTGTGGTGCTTGGCTTTCTGATTAAAGTAGTTTTGATAATTGTTTTACCTGCAAAATGAGCCAGATTGCATCTGTTGTGGACGAATTATACTGCAGGGAATCTGTTATATTTTGTTCTCTTAACCTAAACTCAATCTTAGTACCCCCACCCACTTATAATTCAAACTATGATTTATATATAGATTGTTTAGCCAACATAGTATTAGGATTTTAGATCTTCTTCAGTAGTAATATTTTTTTTTCATTTTGAATGATCTTAACTTTATATTTTATTCTATTTTATGTTAATTTACATAATAACTCTTTATTGAATGAATTTCATTGATAGCCATGATCATGTTTTATATATCTCAATCTTATACATTAAATTTTTATAGCAGCATAATATTGATATAAGTTTATGCTGAAAATTTGTCGAGAAACTTTTGACAAAAATTGAATGAAAGCTTTTTGAAGAAACAGCAACTCAATTATATTTAACATGTTATAATGTTATAACTTTTGCTCAGATCTATATCTCAGTAATTATATAAAAATATTGGTATACATTTAATAAACAAATTATATAAACTAATTTATTTTTTCATCATGTAAATATTGAATAAAATGTTTTGTTGGGTCTCTGGGAAAATACACAGTAGCCTTCAAAATTCTTGCACAGAAAAAAGTTTTTCTAGTCCCGAGTCCAAACCATCCCATTATTTTCACTTGACTTCAAGTCATTTAAAAATGGTCCAATAACTAAACATCCCAAAGTTCCAATTATATACCACATCTTCCAAATAGTTCAAATAAAACTAAGTCTACAGGAAATTGCCTATAAGTTTTGCGTCAAGTTTTCAATTTTTTATCTGCTGGTTCTTTGACATCATTATCATTTTCGTCATCGTCTTCTTCATCATCTTCCATCTCGTCTGAAACAATTTATTAAATAGATATGTTCTTATTCAACTTACATCAGAATGACATAGTAATATTAATAACCTATTATTTGAGTTGTTAACAGTCAACTATTTTCAAAATTGTATCATGTATTCTCAAAACAGGTTCCTCTCTTTGCAAGTTCCTCTATAGTGGTTTCCACCTCTTTTTTAATCCCAGTGGTTTCCTAGCACTAAGATTTTTCCAAGAATATGCAGCTGGTTTGAAGACAGAAACAAATCAATCTGTTCTAGACTGCTCTGTCAAATGATACAAGTCAGTTATTTTTATTTCCATGATTATTTGTCCATATCACCACAAACTATAAAACGTACCCTGCACTGCATGTTCATTGGTGTGGTTCTGCTGATCAGATTTTTCCTGGTTAATAACTTCAGTCAGAGCCTTGTTACAATCTCCCTGTATTTTTCGCACAGAATTCTGCAGCTGAATCAAATCCACTGAGCCGTCACCATGTCCCACTGGTTGTGAAAATTCCATGACATTACCATTTCTAAGATTAAGATCAATTTTAACTTGTGAACTCATAATTTTTATATTTCAAAAATTCAATCTTTCCCTTCTTTCAGTTTGTTAATATTTTATTTAAGAGTTATCCCCTCCTTTCCGGTGATGATGCATATAAGTACTAAGTAATAAAGTCCTATTATTAGCAATCCATATTTAAGCTGTATTATTAACTTCTAAAGTGCACAAAAATGCAGGCAAATAATTGAAATTTCTATTAAAGAATAGTTGATATATTGTAAAAAATAACATGATAGCTCATTTCTTTTTGGAATAAAATAGCCAGATATAAAGTTCTTAACACCGATTAGTCTTGAGCTACAAGTCTTACGTGTTATAGACAACAGACTGGTTCGTTCAAAGCTAGTTTATTTACTGGATATAATGTGAAAATAACCAGAAAAGCCCAAAAGGTAACAATTTTCAAACAATTGAACAATTTAGGGATATTTTAGGGATTCGATCAGTGTGGATGGAGAGGTGAGCTAAAGGGGAAAGGCGTTAATCCATGATGATTGAATAAACCCGATAAAACATAATATTATATAATATAGGCTACCGGTAGGCCTACCTTATAGTTTTATTCTGGCAAACCTACCCTACAGTCCTACAGTACACCTAGTAGACTGGCTAGACCCAGCATATCCTATAATAATGTATAAGAGATGATACAGCTCTAATGGGTATATACATAGAAGAAGTAAAGATGGTACAGTTTGAATCACTATATGCATAGTAGGCTATAAGTAAAGATGGTACAGTTTGAATCACTATATGCATAGTATAAGTAAAGATGGTACAGTTTGAATCGCTATATACATAGTATAAGTAAAGATGGTACAGTTTGAATCGCTATATACATAGTATAAGTAAAGATGGTACAGTTTGAATCACTATATGCATAGTATAAGTAAAGATGGTACAGTTTGAATCACTATCCTACATAATATAAGTAAAGATGGTACGATTTGAATCGCTATATAGGCCTACATAGTTAAGTAAAGATGGTATTATGTAATGTAGTAGAAGTAGAGATGGTATAGCTTTAATACATAGTAGGGCTGCAACGATACTCAAAGCCATGATACGATACAGTATCACCACCAAAGAACGCGATTCGATAGTATCACAATCTATCGACAAAAATTGATTTCGAAAATTTCTATAATAAAATTTGGGTTTAAAACACAATGAAAATGCTTGAACAAAAAATAAATATTTTGAACACTACTTAAGTGTTTACTGTTGGAATGTTTTTTGGACGTCAAATTTTACGTTGCTGTTCATTACAGCGTCTTAATTAACTTTTGTTTATGGTAATCTTTTACATGAGGTCATTTTCAATATTCTTCTTCAGAAGCACTAGCAATGAAAAAGATTAAGAGAAAAAAAATATAAGAAAGTGGATAAAGTTCGAGCCATCCAAACGCTTAATAATTTAGCCAAGTCATTAGAAATAATATTTTTAGCAAGCTATTCACTCAGGCTGGAATGTGGAAAGAAAATTTAGATGTAGGTTATTGAAATGAAAATTAAGCGTGGTGCACCGATGAATCGGTAAATCGTTGCAGCCCTAATACATAGTATGCAGAAAAAATTATTACACAATGCATGCATAGCCTACCATGAGCAGCCGAGCATGAGCATCTGCACCTACCTGGTTAATGAAGACGGGCAATGCCATGAAGTGTGCAATGAGGGTAATTTTGTCAGGACAGCGACATAAGCTTAGCCTACTCTTGGCAATTTCAAACTGTCAAGGGATTTTAAGGTGCACAACTACATGCATCACTGACAAGGGGAAACAATGCTGCAAAACAGATCTTTGCTCAGAATGAACCCTCAGGTTAGGGAGCATCTAACTCACTGAGCACCACAGCACCCAGTCGAAATTACATTAAGTAAAAGGCCTCTCATCTTCATCGAATAAACCACTTTCCTCAATTCCAATGGCCATATAGCAATATTATTTTACTGTTTCAGGCTGTGTTGAACCCATTTTAAAACATTCCAAATGGTGTGATGGTATCATCTAGTCAGCCAGTCCTTAACTTACAGAATATCATGTCCACTTCATGTATCGAAAAGGAACAGCAATGTGTTCTGCACTGGTTTCAAGGGTGGAGCTCCATGCAGAAAACAGACTTCTTAAAGGACATGCTGGATAAAGCAGTGCCAAACAATGTTGATGCCTTATTTGATGCCATGGACGGAATGAGTGTACGAGATCGCCCGCCTTCTATATTTCAATGTCAGTTGAAATTATTTACACAGTGGTTTGCTACATGGTCAGAAGCGGAACGTAACCAGTTTTTGATTCAGTTACAAAGTATTGATCCAAATTTTGTTTCTCAATTTAACATGGCAGTTCAACAAATGAATGGAGTAAGATCATGACCGAAAATAGCAGAATACCTCAAAAATTACATATGAAATCTTCTAAATGTCTACCATATCCTGCAGTTCTGGAAGAGTTCAATCAAAGGTGTAAACTTACATAGATATTGACATATAGAGTGAATTGTGACTCATTTTAATAAAAAAAATTCCAAAATTCATTGTCAGTAAACAGTTTTATCCTCCAGCTAACCAGATGGACCAGTCGGTAGGAAGGATTCTTGCAAACAAATGTTGGTATCATTGTTAAAAGGTTTGTCCGAAGACCAGCTGGCAGAGACAAACCAGCCGACAGAAATGATCCTCACATACCTCAGTTATCATAGTAAAATCATTGCCATGAGATATGGTCAATAGCCTGTTGTTAAAAAAGATCAATGCAAACCTCGCTTATATTAGTTAAATCATTGCCATGAGATACGGTCAGAGGAATTTTACAAAAGACCATCGCAAACCTCACTTGTTATAGTAAATTCATTGGCAAAAGGTTTGGTCAAGAACCAGTTGGTTGAAAAGATCCTCAATTTGGATCAAGCAGAAAAGAGAAATATTTGCAGTTTGATAGCAGGGCTGTTAATATGGCTATCAAATTATAGATAAACACAACAACTGAAAACAATCATATCTTTATTTAAATCTTAAATTATATCTCTTTAATAGAGGCTATGACATTTAAAAACATTTTATTTATTATTTTATGATGTTTCTTATAAAATCTCTGGTCCAAATCATCTATGTTAGTTATTTGATGAATAACAGCAATGTAATAACCAATTCTAAGGTAGACCAGGCCTCATATTCTTGAAACAATCTTAGCATTAGCTGGCATCTTAGTGTTTGACTGTCTTAAAAATCCAAGTAACTAAGTATGGTAACTACACTGAGCTTAAACATTTGTGCATATTAAAGGCCAATTTAAAACATAAACAGTCCATATTAGTTCATGGTACATTAATAATATGTACAATATAAATCTGTTTTGCTTACACCTTGACCCCAAGTTCACATATGTACTTCGCCAAAAACTATGTAATATAGGTCAAATATTTACAATAAGCTGTAAAATCAGCCATCAAATAAAATACCTTTTGAAAATCTTTATTAATTGTATCTGCACTTAACATTTATGTGATGGTTCTTTAAAACAAAATGTCAACTTGAAATACAATATTATTAAGTTATTTTTCCTCATAGAAATAAATATATTTTATATTTTTAAAAACAATACATAACAAACATCACATGATTATTATTGTCCATAACAATATATTTATAAATAATTCTAAGTTCTTTAATTATAATATACATCAAATCTGTAAAAACTGATCTGAAGTTCTCAGCAAGTGAAAGCAATTAAAATCCCTTATAAACAGGGTATTTGATAGAAATAGTTTAACTAGTATATACTTCATAAACATTATTTACAAATATAAATCTTCAAAGTTTGCACACAATGGGAACATTCTTAAATTTGGAACTCTTCACAAACCAATTTGGATCATAAAATAAAAATTAAATTTTAAAAATCTATCAATAAAATATAAAAATTTATAGAACTTAAAATATGATATAGCTCTTTTTAAAAAATAGATAAAAATAATGGAACAAAATAAAAGATCAAGAGCAGCCAAGATTTGAGATCTAATTTAATAAGAAGTTACCTTCTCAATATGACTAGAGTGAAAACTTTTAATAACCCACAAAAAAATAAGACTAGAATATGATCTGCTGCACAAGTTGATCTTAAAGGGGAAATATAATTTTTTTTGTAAATTAATAACATTAGGTGCTAAAATTAATGAAAACTACATGCCCACAAAATTATCTTGCTGCCCCAAAAAAATCTAAATAAAATTTACTTGATTTTTATTCATACAAATTTTGCATTATTTGTCAGATACTATTGGTATATTGATTGAAATGCTTGTATTATAATATAAATCAACTCATTCTATGAAAACTGATTGATTTAAATAATTTAATTAGTATAACGTGCAGGAACTCTAATATATAAAACTTTAATTATTAACTCTAAATGAAGCAGAGTGGTTAGCAAGTTGGACTGTCGTCTGCTAGGCAACTAAGTGCCATGGGTTCGAATCCTGATCGTTGCGAGGAAATAAAAAATAGGTCTGATTCCTAGGCCCGTGCTTTCCTTGAACTACGAGATAGTAGTCCCCCCCCCCTTATCTAAATGAAGCAGATTTATTTTTGATAAAAAAAAAATTCCTAAAACTAGTAACAGAACTTCATCTCATAATAAGCCTACAGATGTAAATGACCCAATATTAAACCATGATTGACAGACGTTTTCATTTTGATCATGCTTGTTAGACTTCACAGCATAACTTCTTGCATAAATACGCTACCAAAGAACAAAACTATTTTTATAAATACGGTACCGGTACATCAAATTATAATATATAAAATAAATTATTAAAAATATTATTTCCTTCACCTATATATACAATATTAAAATTTAAAATCAACTAAGTAAATGTGTTTTATGTAACATATTTATAGAGTTACTCAGCTACTGTACTCAATGGGAGGCAAAAACCTAAAATCACCCTTGTCAAGTATATTTCAGTAGTAAAAAGTAAAATTTTCATCAGTTAAATAGTATTAATAACTAGTTTAAGTCACACTTTAACAAGACATATTAGAAATTTTTGTCATTGATATTGCGCCGAGTATTATTCAAGAGTCTTATAGATTTTAATTTTGTAAAACTTACAGAAAAGTGTATTGTGATTCATAGAATTGAACAATAATAAATTCTTTACTTAAAATATCAGATAAAATTTTGATTTAAATATTCTTCCCTGTAGTTGAATTTGGAATGTTACAGTATGAGGGATGCTTTATGACACAATCTTATTCATCTTCATACTTTGTCTTATACCTTGACTGCAATAGCCACATGTAATCACAGAATTTAGCGATTTGTAGGATTATACACTGGAGTATACAGCCTATCCACATGTAATCACAAAATTTAGCGATTTGTAGAATTTTACACTGGCTAATAAAGCCAATCCACATGTAACCACAGAATTTAGTGATTTGTAGGATTGTCTCAAAATATAGTGATTTGTTAGATTATCACAGAATGTAGTGATTTTGTAGGATTATCACAAAATGTAGTGATTTGCATTAGGATTAAACAACAGCAAATACAGTCAATCATTGCCCACAGATAAACTGATCATTTTTTGCTTACTGTTTACTCGCTGTAGAATCCCCTGAGTATACAATCAAATCAATTCATTTATTTACAACCTTCAATGACACATGAAAGGTGGCTATTGCAGTCAACTATAAGTAAGAAGTTAGTAATGGCTTGACTTTGTGAAGATGAATATTATTAAGATAATCTTGTTTTGAATCAATTCTAAATATTTTGAAGATTTTCTAATCTTGTCAGTGTATCAGGGATATTCATAGCTCTACACCATTTTGATTCCCTAATACACACATTTGTAAGAAAACCTATTACTTTTCTCAAAAACAAGAGTTTTTAAAAACTATGACATACAAATAAAATGTCATAGGAGAAACAGATTCAATCAATAGGCAAGCACTCTTGAAAGTCAAACTTTGTCAAAAATATTTTTTTGAGCACAGTTCAACATTAAATTAAAATAGTATAATAATATTAATACATAAAATAGAACTAATGTCGAACTAAAGTAAGGAATTCTTCCCTAGTTTTAGGATCTTCTCTAAAAACACCCAACATGGTACTGGTTACTGTCTTACTGCTGATCTTCTGAACTCCTCTCATTACCATACACATATGACTGAAATCAGACCAGACTGGTTAATAGAAGGATTAGAGTTTTAGATGTACTTTACTATCAATAAAAGGAAATAGGAATTCTTCATGAATGTATTTACCAGTCATATTCAGACTAGACTGGTTGTTAGAAGTAATGTTTCTTTGTATGTAAGTGATTGGTCAGTCAATTCTGTTAGCAGGGATAATGATATGACTATGATAGAGAATGACACAGTTGTGTTTTACCTCAAATAACACAGAATCTTATTATGTAAGACATTATATTTCTATCATTTCTTAACAATGGTATAAAAAGTTATTTCTATTGAATACGGGTCGAAAAGTTCATTATATTTCAAATTCAATTTTTTTAAGAGTTTGTAGGTTTATTTCCTTCTGCTCCACCTATTTCTTTAAGTACAGTACAGTTCAATCAGTTGAAAAATTGTAAAAACTTTCTTTTTTTAAACTTTCAAGGAAGTGAAAGACAATATTTACAAAACTCAATTCTTCACAATATTTTCATAAAAAAACTTTTGATTTTATCATTTTCAAGCTTTATGATCAAGGTAGTTTTAGCATATTCAATAACCATTTGAAGTACAATTTTCAAATTCATGTCTAAACCCTAACAATAAATAGAGAAAAAATATTTCATAGTTCTAAATTTTTGAAATTACGGTACTAACAAAAACAGAAAAATAACTGATTGCACAGGGAGACTTGATGCATAATCACCATGTAAGGAACAATTATAATAAATTACTGTTACTTACGTTGCCTCTATAACTACACCCACACCACTAGGACAGATAGCCTCGGTTATTGCTACAGCTATTTGTTTGGTTAGCCTTTCTTGAACTGAAACATAAAGGAACAAATTGTGGCAAAGGGCTGGTATTTCTGTATCAAAAGGAACGTTCAACAGTTGGAGCCATGCAGCTTGTGTATCAACATTACAAGGAAATAACCCTATCAACATTAGAGGGAAGGTGCTTTATTGTACATAGATGTAATTTAACTTACAAATCTTACATATAACATTGAAAAGCCTTGAATATAACATTGAATAATTATGTCTACTGAAAAAGCCTTGAATATTATATTGAATGGTTATATGTACTAAAAAAGTCTTGAATATAACATTATTTAACATTGAAGTCACTGTTTCACAATATGGCATTGAATAATTATGTCTACCTAAAAAGCCTTGAATATAACATTGAATAGTTATGTCTACTGCAATAAGTCTTGAATATAACATTGAATGGTTGAAAATATCATTATTTAACAATGATGTCACTGTTTCATACAATAATTATGTCTACTGAAAATGTCACTATGCCATAATGTTACATACCTTACTAATTACTAATCTACTGAAAAAGTCACTCATTGCAATGAATGGTCTGGACTACTGAACAAGTCACTCTAATATACTGCAATATAGCATGAAATGGTTTTGTCAACTGAACAAGTCACTCTGTCATACTGTAATGTAGCATTGAATGGATTAATCTACTGAACAAGTTACTCTGTTATACTGTTATATAGCATTGAATGGATTGATCTACTAAACAAGTAACTCTGTCATACTGTTATATAGCATTGAATGGATTGATCTACTAAACAAGTTGCTCTGTCATACTGTTATATAGCATTGAATGGATTGATCTACTAAACAAGTCACTCTGTCACACTGTTATATACCATTGAATGGATTGATCTACTAAACAAGTCACTCTGTCATACTGTTATATACCATTGAATGGATTGATCTACTAAACAAGTTGCTCTGTCATACTGTTATATAGCATTGAATGGATTGATCTACTAAACAAGTACTCTGTCATACTGTTATATACCATTGAATGGATTGATCTACTAAACAAGTCACTCTGTCATACTGTTATATACCATTGAATGGATTGATCTACTAAACAAGTCACTCTGTCATACTGTTATATAGCATTGAATGGATTGATCTACTAAACAAGTCACTCTGTCATACTGTTATATACCATTGAATGGATTGATCTACTAAACAAGTCACTCTGTCATACTGTTATATACCATTGAATGGATTGATCTACTAAACAAGTCACTCTGTCATACTGTTATATAGCATTGAATGGATTGATCTACTAAACAAGTCACTCTGTCATACTGTTATATACCATTGAATGGATTGATCTACTAAACAAGTCACTCTGTCATACTGTTATATACCATTGAATGGATTGATCTACTAAACAAGTCACTCTGTCATACTGTTATATAGCATTGAATGGATTGATCTACTAAACAAGTCACTCTGTCATACTGTTATATACCATTGAATGAATTGATCTACTAAACAAGTCACTCTGTCTTACTGTTATTGAATGGTTTAGTCTACTGAAAAAGTTGTTTCATGTAATGTTTTAAATTTTTTATGAAAACTGTCTAGCGATGCTTTCTCTTCTTTATTTACTTACTTTGTAGTCTTCTGCTAAATATCTCCACAATCCTGAAAAAAAAAATATAATCAATTATAAAAATTTATTGAGAAATGAAACTAGAATTAAGTATCTATTCCCAGGTCTTCTTGTAAGACATTGATAACTTCTGTACTTATAGTGTCATATGTAGGGTGATTAATGTCTTGTGTATCTGATGATTTCAAATTCTTTGTCACCTTATATAAAGAGAAAAACTGAAAAGAATAATAGCCATCATGTGTGATATTGCACTACTAATCAGGGAAATATCAGCCATCAAAGATTTATATATTAAGAACTAAATGAACTAGGTTATTGATGTATATTTTGACAGTATAGGTAATACATCATAAAAGATTAATATGTAAGCAGGTTCCGAATTTATTTCTTTGCATCACGTTTTTTGCTCAATGGGACAAAATTGGATAGCAATTTAGAATTTTGTGGAGAAGTTTAATATTTAACAATTTTTTTAATTCGAGTTTTGCTCCTAGGGTGAAAACACTCTGCAAATTCCAAACAGGCAGTCTGTGCAACACTATTCATAAAATGTACCAACAAACAAAATTTCATTATTTTAATTATTAGAAAATATTATGTATCACAAAAAAAAAAAAACTGTTACTAACGAAAAAAATCATATTTTGCCAAAAATTGTATTGCAAACTGCATGCTAAACTGCTTATTTCAAACCCTACTAGAGTAGCATCACAACCAATTCTGCAGTTTGATATTTTCTGGAAATAAGCATCTTTTCATTTTAAAAAAATAATAATGTTGAAATAATACACTTTCAGACTGCACACAATGTACAATTTGGGCTGTTTATTTTCAATGGTGCTACCTACTTTATCTAATTAGTTTTTGTGTTGAATCTTAAGTATAAGTTTAGATTTAAAAAAAGATATATATTATATCATCTTATCTGATACAAGTAAATGAGTATATAAGGTATACTTGACAAGGTTGAGGAGAGACTGTGTTTTTTTATAATGCTTTCCCCTCAAGATTCTAATCTATTCTATTCATTGAACTCTCCATATTTTATTCCTAGTGATTCTGCTTCAAAAACTCTGGGGTTTTTTAATTGATGAATTAGATGTTTTGTGTGAACTTGCTCATAAAATAGGACGCAAATGCTGTATTGAAATATTAAGATATAGTTTAAAAAAAATTTTAGGCTAAATAATATCTAAATGCAGCTAAACTGGAACATTTAAATTTTTTTACCTAATGTACACCAGGGCTGTTGATTTGACAGTCAGTAATAAATTGAGATTTGCTCTATATTTAATGCAGTCTCTCATGATTTTTCGAAATGTCTGATTGAGAGTTTCTAAAATCAATAGCCTTGGTGTTCAATGTAAAAAACAGTATGAGAAGTGTAAGTAATATAGTAAACATACTCATAAAAATGATAAAAGTCACGTTATTAATAATATTTTGTTATTTCATGGTTGTTTCAGTAGTTTATCTGAAAATAATGATCTAATAACATGCAACATTGAATTGGAAATTAATTTCATTGTATTATCTTATCTTAAAGTATATTTATATTGCTAAATTCATCAAAAATAATAGACTCAATTAGAATGCTGTGTTTAACAAACATACTAACAAATAAACATTATTTAGCTATGTGGGCTCAGACCTTAATACATTGTGCACTAGTGAAAATTGACAAGGAACAATTTCTTTCTCAGTAATGACACCCTTCAAAAACCATTTTAACATTATTTGTGACATTTTCATGCAATTCTGAATTTTGTTGTTAAATATTCATATAGTGATGTATACACTTTAATGTATAATGAATTGCATATCATTATTACTATTATTAATTTTTATATTTCAATGGTTTTTTTCATGACATATGTCCTTGTTTACAATAATTAATTACTATTTAATCAAGTTCAAAGATTTCCTCCAAAGAAAAGGATTAGGCCAATTTCCTGAATATTCAATGACTTGCATTTGTAAATTTTCAAACGTTCATAAATAAGGTCATATATATATACATTATTCCAAAAAATCCCATGCAGCATAGTTATTTTTCACTCTGAAACTGACGAGTCTCAAAATGTTAAAATTTGCCTTCTCAGACCAGCCAATTCAGTTATCCACATACTTTTTAGCATTTAGTAAAAAATTTTATAGAAACAATATTTGTCTGACATAAACATGGAAAGAATTGGGGACATGGCCTTTATAACCCCTCTCCTCCTTAAGTAATTAAAGAGTGAATAAAATATTTGTTTAAATATATAAAAGTCCTTATTCCCTGATCTGACAAGCCACTGATCTGTTATACACTGAATTAAAACGGCTGGCCTTCCTTTGTACAATAAAAACATTGTGACGTCAAGAGATATAGAAATGATATTTTTTTAACTTGTATAATTTGTGCTCCATGATTTAATATGCACTAAGACTAATATCGACTATTGATCTGCCATTATTGATTATCACTTTGCCATATCCTTGATCTATTTAACATTCAATATCTTCAGGAAATGGAGATTTCATGTTAAGATCAACGCAATCTATATTTGGGACACTCATCAATGAATTTAATGTATTGGAATGAATAGAGGACAGCCTCCATTAGTGTGAAGTGTTGACATGTCTTTTAGAAAAATTATAAATAGAAATACCAGTCTGACTTTTGGTCCAAACTGTTTCTCACTATAAGCTAGGGAGATTTCCTGCCTTTCTAGACTGTCTCAAATCCACTGAAAACAATGAATAATTGTGTTGGTTAAGACAAATTGTGTCTTCCTTGATGGCAATCATAGCTGTTTTTAATGACTGTCTTAAATAAATCAAAACAATGAATACATTTTGTTGAAACTCTAAGTGTGTCTTTGTAGGCTGCAATCCTTGCTTAAAATTTCTCAAAATATTTCGAATAAGATTGTTTTAAATCAATCAGTCAGATGATGTTTATTATTGATGTTTACTTGAGGAATAAGTCCTAGTCAAGAATCTATCAATGTCTTGTCTCCAAATGCAATAGCACTTTACTAACATTTTGTTCAATAAGTTTTTTTCGATAACAGAACATCATTTAATATATTAAATTTCGTGTTTGCTTTCTTTAAGTAAATTACGTGATTTTTCTCTCATTTCTTTCAATATCTGAAGATTTTCAAAATATTTTGAGATTAAAAATTGATAGAACAGTTTCTATTTACTGTATTCATGGTTCTTGGTATTCAAAGTTTCATTCAATTAAATGGATCTTAAGATGTCAAAAATAATCTTAGAAATAAGTCTGAAAGATTTGAAAAAGATTATGAGATGAATTTCAGATATTCCATTCCTCAAAACAAAAATACAAGTAAACTAAAAAAAATCAAAATAACTGCCTGTTACCTGTTTTAAAGATCATTTTGCCTTCCCTTTCCTTTAGTTAAAATAACACATGATTGGATCTTGGCATACACTGATATTAAATTTCAACAAAAACCCACATAAAGTGATACATATCAGAAAGACAAGGATGAAAAAGACTGTTGAAGAATATTTTTAAGACGTAACAAAAAATGTTATTGCTATATTTACATCAATAATTTCTGTCACAATCTAAATATATTTTAAGATTGAAGTTTTTTTTATTGACTTTTTGGAAATTACCAATTGAGTAATTATTGAGAATGACATTTTAAAAACATGTTTATGACATTTTAGATCTATATCATGAAATCTATAAAAGGAAACTGTAATCTGAGTGTTTCTATTTTTGATTTAAATTATTCTGAAAGTCCTTGATGTGAAATTGTATAACCGGATGCCATTGTTAGGTGTACAGAGAAGATTTACAAAAATATAGAAATTCTTATATCACAAATAACATTAGTACATAATTTTCAAGTGTTTTCAACCTGAATAAACTTTATCAATGCTGGGAATCCTGTCAATTTTTGACGTTAGATATTGTTTTAGAATTATTGTTAAAGTCTTGCAGTCTTGAAAAATGCTTACATTTTTTATTAAGTAACAGTTTTTTTTATTGTGTGGACATATTGTGATGAGTAAAAGTGGACCACTTAAAAAACTTTTTAAAGGGACAAGTAATTTGACCAATAATACTTTAGACTCAGAAACAATAATTATTTTAAGCTGATCAGTAATACCGTTCACGGCCAACTGTCAAAATTTGAGTGTTGAGTCAGTTTTGAACAATTATGCAATTTTTTTGCATTTCCAGTACATAGGAATGAAGACTATCTACATATATTCCTAACACAAAAAAAAAACCTGAAAATAATGACATGACACTTATGACCCCCCCATTGGAAAAATTTTTTAATCAATGAACGTCATTTGTTCTGCCCTCCTCAGAGTAATCGATGCCCTCCCCTTAGTGCTATATTTTATTAGATCAAAACCACACATAAACAAAATCTGAACTAGAAATTAACTTCATTCCTACCTTGCTAGTTTGCTTAAACCAAGAATCTTCTTATTGGGTAAATATCCTATAGATACCTGGAATAAAACAAATTAATATTGTTTAATATGCTAACATATAATACACATGGCTTAGCTTATAAAGACAGATAAATCCATGAAGGACCAGATATACTAAAATATGTGGAACAAAAATAAATTTTCTGTGTGTGTATTGGGGACAACTATAGCATTGATTTGAACCATTCTAATTCAGTTAGATGCCTGTGGTTCTTGTTTTTTCACGTAAACTAAGTCTTTTATGACGTCAATAATGCAAAAACTTCTTATATCATAGAATGCCCTTTGTGATAGTGACATCTTTAAACACTTAACACAAAGTGTTAGTGAAATTACAGGAACCACAAATGTCTGATAATAATTGAAATGGAGCAAATGGTTTTTTAAGCCTCGTTACAATCCCTTTAAGCTAATGAGAAAAAAAAACATGAATTTTAACTGAACAATGATAAGTACTGGTGGATGAGGCTCCTGAGACAGAACATGCTTACTCTACAAAAACACCTAATGCTAATTATCTTACAATATTGGAATAGAAATATACAAATAGTTTTAGGGAAATAGTTAACTAAGCAAATAAATGTCACCTACTTTTCCCATAAAAGGCACTAAATGATGTTCACACATTGAAAACATTTCTATGTCTTTAACAATTACCATTTCATCATGATCTTCATCAAATACAGCATTGTTTAATACATCTGGAATGAAAGCGGGATAGTGGTCAAATTATTTTCTGTATTGTTTTGCTGATTGGTCGATAGCTTTGCAATGTTGATATTTACCCATCAGATTTCTACAGATTACTTAATGCGAGAGTCGTGAGTTGTCAAATTTCTGACAAGCCCCAGAATCATACATACCGGTCCGTTTTATTTCATGGAGATCACTTGAAACCTTGTATGACATTATTTGACATGAAATTACTTTCCATAAAAAGGCAAATAACAGTTGGTAAGGTGAGAATGACAAAGATGAGAATGGATCACAAGATCAGTACTTTTACTTGCTTGGGAATGGTGCCAGTAAGTTGAGATAGCTTGCCAGGCAAGGTAACATACGCCCACTGGCAGCATTGAATTTGAAGAATTCAATTAAGCAATAACTCAAAAAATTTTCACTGAATGGATATTGAAGTCAAGGGCAATAACTCAAAACCGTTCATTGAAAAACTGTCAAATTCAAACTTGACTGAGGTCTAATTAATTCCAATACTCACACCAAGTCGGATGAAAACTATAGCTTCTATTGCGTACACAAGTAAATTTCAACATTTTTTTATTTAATCAAGGGCGATAACTCATAAACCGACATCTGGAATCGCACCATTTTTTAACTTGTCCGAGATGTTATTAAGGTGAATACACATAACAAGTTTCATTCAAATCGGATAAAAACTACAGCTTCTATTTTGTACACAAGTAAATTTTAACGTTTTTTCATTAAATCAAGGGCAATAACTCACAAACAGACATCTGGCGAGATATAATCAAAATGAATACACATACCAAGTTTCATTCAAATTGGATGAAAACTATAGCTTCTATTGCATACACAAGTACATTTTGACGTTTTTTCATTTAATCAAGAGCCATAACTCATAAACCGACATCTGAAATCCTGCCATTTTCGAACTTGTCTGAGATATTATCAAGATGAATACACATACCAAGTTTCATTAAAATCGGATAAAAACTCTGGCCTGTATCGCGTACACAAGTAATTGTTGACGGACGGACGGACCTTTTGACGGACAGGGGTGATGGCAATATACATCCACATTTTCATGTGGGCGTATAAAAATGACCATATATGGCATATACAAGGTTTCAAGCAGTCACACACACTATCTTTTAAATTCTACAGTTAATTCAGTTTGAAAAAGGCATTATAAATATGAATATTTTTTATTTTCAATTAATTGATTAAGTTTATAATGTGAATGAATTGTAATAATAGCTGATGTGTTGATTAAATTCTCATTATTTAATTTCATATATTTATTATTTATTGTATTATAGTTATGAATTATAAATTTGAACAGCCTAGTAAAAATTTATCAATGGAAAATAGAATATAATGCACAATGTTAAACAATCTATAAGATAATGTTTAATTTTCTATATTGTTATGGTTTTTTTATTAAAGGGATATAATCAAATAACAATTATTCCCTTTTTTGACCTAATATAAATTTTCTATGGGTTTATTTAAATGAAAACCAGTACCAGGTGGTACTTATCTGATTATCATCTAGTAAAAAAATTAAATAATAAAATTAAATTTTTAACTCGTTTTGTCAATAAAAATTGGAGATAAAAACAACAAAATTACACTACATTATGATGAACAAAGAAACTTTCATTCATTTCATAGATGAAAACAATAAAAGTTTCCTTTGATTTGTTGTAAAACTAAAAGTCTTTACACTTTAGAACAGAAAATGAAACAAGTAGAGGTAAAGGATCATTAACAGGTGAATTAATGTAACACCAATTCATATCAGGGATGTTGATGTACACTATGTAACACTTTAAAAAAAAAAAAAGGACCTTCCTCAATCCAATTAAAATAGAATTGCTAACAATTATGAAGTATTTCGACAGCCTTGAAATATTATGTAGGCTAAATTTGCAATGACCTACATCTAGACAATATATTGAATATCAGTTGACCTAGTTTTCAAAGTGATAAAATAATTAGGTCACACCTTCCGTAACGGTTAAAGATGGCAAAAATATGAAAATTATAAATTTTTGCTGTATTTAAGTACACTTATCTCTATGAATTTTTTAAGTAAGCCAAATTAAAAAATACCTATTCGTAGACAATATATTGAATATTATTTGACCCAATTTTTGAAGGTCATATATTAAGTGGGTCGCACCTTCCGTAGCCGTTAAAGTGACCTTATTTTGAAAAAATCGAAATTTGAATAATTCGAAAAAAAATACGAAATTTCAAAATCGGTCTTTAGATAATGATACAAGGTATCTATGTGCTAAATTTCATCTAAATCAGTCTATCAATAGTGTCTGCATTTCGGCATTAAGAATTGTAATGAAAATTCAAAATGGCGGCCAATATGGCAGCTTGACCTAATTATTTCGGTCAAATCGATTACTATTGACAAGTTATTTATAAAACAGTTTTCACTTTTCACCTAGCTATTATAGACCGGAAGTTACGTAATTACGTCATTTGAGGCTTAACCAGAAGTCAATTTTTTTTTCAAAATTTGTCAAAAATTATAATCATATCGCCTATCAACTGGTACAGTTTCAAAATTTTACCATCTATATTAAACGAGAAATCACGGTCTGAAATTTTTGCCGATGACCCTTGAATATTGAATTGCAAATCGTGGGTAAAAGATTTAACTGAATTGCATAAAACCTATAATTGTTAGTTGACAAATACATTGAAGTTTGCAAATCTGAAAATCCGGTCGATATCAAACTGAAAAAGCTTAAGCAAAAAAACCTCAACTTCAGGTTCTCAACTTCCCGTCAGAGATAGAACTTCCGGTTTTGTTTTATTTGATAATAGAAATCATTCTAAAATCAACTGTAGATTAAGAATTTCTGGACCTTTTACCAGTTTGTCTGCAAACTCATCCAAGAATCGCAAAAAAAAAAAAATAAACTAGATCCCCAGGCTTCGCGAGGTTCTGACGCAGTGCATAACCGTTTTGATATACGCTTTAAAACTGTCCCTGAAAGTATCTGTAGAACAGTAACGTTATTTTACAGAGTATAAGTCGTTTTATTTCAAAGCATAATCGGTTCTCTGAAACTTGTGTCATGTAGATCGCCCAAACGCATAATTCAACAAATAGCTTTTAACGATGAAATTCGCAATTTTCAAATGCTAATAAAACGGAAAGCATACATCGTACAACAAAGTATAATATATCAATGGATAGATCTTATCGAGAGCTATCACATTTGTGCAGCTCACAAGGTCACCAAAGGTCAAGATAACAATGTACGACCATTCGAAGTTTTTATATATTACTATCAGATAAAATATCAAAATCAAAATCAAAATTCAAAAATCTGTTTCCAAATATAATTCAGCAATAGATATTACATTCTATAGATATCAAAATTACACGAATCGTAGCATCACCAGAGGCCACATTTCGTTTAAAAGAAAAATTACGCACAGTTACTAGAGAAGAAAATAAAAAATTTTCAAATACTAAAAAGTGCATTTTTGGTGGAAATATGAAGTTTTATATATCATTACAAAGAGCATACAAATCGTAATAAGATTCAAAAGGAATTTTGTTATTTATAAATTAGTTCACGTGACAGAGCTCTTTAAAAATAAAAATTACAAATTTCGATCGACTATAAAACCGGAAGTAACCATCGCACAATACAAATGATTATATAAGTGGATAGATATCAACAAGGGCAATAAATCGTGTTCAGGTCACATGGTCACCAAAGGTCAAGGTCACGAAATATGGAGCTTTAAAATTTTGGCCATTACCAAGAAAATTAAAATGGAAATAAAATAAAATAAAAATAAAAATTCAAAATTCGGCTTCTAAACAAAGTTGCGCAATCGACTCTAGTTATTAGATATGAAAAAATAACGAAAATCGCTTTATCCCCTGAGGCCCCATTTTGAATTTTACAAAAGTTTGACATTTCAATATGGCAGTTTATTGTTTGCTTCAGGTCCGGATTTTTTCATCTTCGTTTGTTTGCATGACTATTTCTAGCATATCGCAAAAAGAATTTTTGAAATATCTTCAAAATTCCGGAAGTTGAATTGTTAAAGTTCAAAAGCGAATAACGTCAAAACCGGAAGTCATTTAGAAAATTGAAAAATGATTTTTGATTGCATTAAAAGTTTCTATCTACCTATAAGTTTTCAAGTGGATGGGAATAAAATTGTAGAAGTTGATAAAAATGCAAAAAATAAAATTAAAAAAGTCAGCTACAAAAATAATGAAATTAGCAGTTTAAAAATGCAGTTATGTAGCTAGCAGTTAAAAGAAGCTAAAAAAAGAAGTTCTGTCAAAATCAGTTGAAAAATAGAGGTAATAAATGGCAAAAACCAAAACGAAGCCATTGCCCACAGCTCGTTTCCGGTCACTCTGAATGACGTCATTTTACATTTAACAAATAGTAGTCTTGCAGTTTGAATGGCAGACAGCAACAGGTAGTTTTCAGCAAGTTGCCTTCTTAGAAAATAATCGAGGGTAAAATTCGAAAAAAAAAAAGACATTTCGAAAACAAAGCGTTCATCGAACGCACTGCAATAAAATAATCCGAACAATTACAATACGTTTTCGCCAAAGTCAAAAAACGTAATAAATATAGCGAAACCTTACTTGTATATTGTTTCACCCAAATAATACCTGAGATGGACTTTTCTAAGTTTCAAATCAAATTTATATAAATCTTTGTAAATGATATGTATACCCCCTAGTCATTTGATCAAATTAATCGTAACTCTCATTCCATGTAAGGTATATTCCACAGTTGACATGTGGCTGAATTTAATAGACTAATGAATAAAAGATGACCAAATTATAAAGCAAGATTAATAAATTGAGTGACAGCTGTTCTGTCTTTATTAACAAGTTCATACCCTAATAAGATCTACCAGTTGTTCTGATTCTGTATCATATCCATCTTATTACAGGATACTGCGTCTTACAATGACACAAAAATTAAACTTGGGTCATTAAGAGCCTAATATTCATTAGTAGATAAACCTGCTGTCTTAAATAACATAACAGAATCCTTATCTGATGAATACAAAAAACTTACAAATTTTCCATAAAAATGCAATTGCTTATTGAAAAATGCTTAATAAATTGATTAAGCATTTTTAAATAATTACTCAGTTTTGAGAGTTTTCCAGATTTTACTGGTATTCTATTTTTTTAAAGACACCAGGTAAGTTCACTAATGAATATATACCCATCCTTGAAAATCTATATTTTATGTCCATTCTAAGACGCAGTATCACTTGAACTCAAATTTTTTTTCTTTAAGGGGGTTGACAACCTTATCGTTCGAGGTGTATTTCAATAAAAAAACGTATTAAGTTCATATTCATTCTATTTGGCATTAAAAGGAACTCATCTAGTAAAAATTTTAGCTCAATCGCTTCAGTAGTTTGTCAGATATTGGTCCGTAAAGATAATCTATTTATAGAACAAAATGGGGTAATCCTCTATGTAGACGTACAAATTACGTTGTCAGTTGACATTTTTGAGTACTACGTCATCAGCTAAATAAACCTTTTCTACGTTCGTCCAATGACATTGCGTTTGTCGATCAGATTTGCATTGGGGGAATCCAGAAGTCATGTGATTTCCCATAAATCTTTACGTCACATGTAAACAGAGAAATTTTATGATTGGTGGGTAGGGGTGTTTTAACATGTGCTAAACCATTGTTTTAGCACTCCAATTGTGTGGTTATCGGTTCATATCGATGCCTAAAAGGTGCTTAAAGATTTTTACAGCATGAAAGACAATCTTTTAACAACATGATCGTTAATTACGTAAGGTTTACATGTGTTTGCAAAATGTTGAAAAAAACTGCCATTTTTCCAAAAGCATATCTCGCTTACAATTTATCCGATTTTTACAAACTTTGGCTTCAGCTAAAGCTTACGATGTCCTCTATAACTTTACGTTGGCTTTTTTTTATAAAATGAATAGTTTTTTAAAAATTCAATTTTTCGTAAATGCACTCGCAAAATTTGGATTTCTATCAATATCTTCAGAACAAAACAAAATTTTCCAAAAAGCCAACGTAATTTTGAAGAGATACATGTAGGCTTGCGTTGTGCAAAATTTCAACCTTCTATATTAAATAGTCTAGTAGTTATGCTAATTTTAAGGGAATAATTGACGTTTTTTTCGTTCATCTTTCATACCCTATTTCTCAAAGTTGAAATGAAATAAATTTTATATTTTTGGATAGCTGAAATATTTCAGATAGGTGGAAAAGAAGTGGTTGAAATCGTCTATTTTTTGTACATAGCTTTAGGGTTGTCAACCCCCTTAAATAAAATACGTATAGTCCTATACCTCATTGTTGTTTATTTTAATGATGTATGAGTCTGTCTTTATCTTGAAACTCATCACTGAAGATGGATAACATTATCATAAATTTGTAAGAGGTGTCATCCATTTAAAATTTATTTGTCAAAAAACAGTTAACTTCTCAACATGAACCAAGAGCTCTACCTTGGCCATTCTTTAATACTAATATCATTGAAAAACTAAAAAAAAAGTTAAAGTAAGCTTACAGAATTTGCAATCCAAAACTTTATGAATTGAAATAAGCCAACGATATTGTATTTTGGATATTTGGGATTAGTCCTAAAACATTATTCTTTACTTGTTTTTACCCTAAAAACTAAAGATATGAATTGCAACAAACATCAATGATTCATTTCTTCATTTTTAAACATGACTGGCATACAGACATAATATAACCAGGCAACATAATGTACGCCCACTGGCAGCATTGAATTTGAAAAAAAAATTGGGCAATAACTCCAAACACAATTACTGAAAAAATTTTTGAATGCCATTGCTCGCACCAAGTTTCATCAAAATCCTTTGAAACATACAGCTTCTATACACCAACAATACCATTTTAATGCGATTAGTCTAAGTCAAGGGGAATAACTCAAAAACTTTCATGGAAAATCATCAAATTTAAACTTGAATGCCATCTTATCTATTCCAATACTCGTACCATATTTCATCAAAATCTATTAAAAATTGAAGCTAAAAAAATATTAAAAATAAGTCAAAAACCATTTGTCAAAAATTGTCAAATTCGAACTTGATTACTGTGTTATCAATTCCAATGCTCACACCAAGTTTCATCAAAATCCATTGAAAATTGTAGCTTCTGTAGTGTCTACAACAAATGTTGACGGACTGATGGGCCAACAGACAGGGGCGACGACAATATGTTATGTCCTCATATACATGAAGGTGTATAATACAAAAATTCAAATACAAAAAACTTGGCATAAGAACAAAAAAATGATCTTATTTTTAATTTTCCAAGTATAAATTTAAATCAGCTTGGGAATATGGTCAATAACTAAAATCCATAAAAACACATTCGCCTCCTACGCTATCCTATTTCTGATCAAGAACAAGGAATTACAAATGATCCTTCAATTACCATACATATTGAATTGGTTGAGAATCAGTTTGGAATCTGTTCCCATTCCATTAATTCACTGTTTATTCCCAATGACTGTCATGTTTGTTTAACAGATTGGCATCTCAATGAGACAATGTTTGTTCATGGTAGTTTATTGGTTCTTCATTACATATTATATACTACACAAAACTTTAGCTAATTTTAGAAACTGTCAATTATTTAGACCCATCTTGTCTGACTGCAGCTTTACAATGTCAAGTTTGTATTGTAGAATGGCATTTCAATATGGCAATGTTTGTTATCGATGATTATTGGCTATGCCGTAATATTACACATGATGCAATTTTTCGTTAACTTAAAAAAAAATGTTTTGGCAGTCATGTTTGAATAAAGTTCTAGACTTCTTATTTAATTAATGTTTCGTCTGATCTGATGAAAGCTTGAGAATGTATTTAATGAGCAACCTGAACTTTAGACAAAAATTTGGCTTTTCCAACTGGTCTTGTATGGCTTCTAGTTCTAGATTTTTTAGTTGGTGTGTTAAATTTTGTCTGATCATGGTTTCAAAAAAGGCGTATTTATTTGTTTCACAGATAGACTCGGAATGAGACATTTCATATTTATTCAATGCCATTTTATCATTTTTGTATATAAAATGAAACTTTTGCCGATTTGTTGAAATATTTAACAATCTTTAAAAGCAGGTTTATTGCCATGACCTGAGTTGTTAGTAGCCTACTCTCTGATGAAGACACATATCTCAGAAATAACACTATATGAATACAATGTAAAACTTTTTAGAACAATGTTTCAATTTAGTCTTATCTTTAACATATAGATAACATATTTTCCATTTATCATATTATTTCAAAAATAAACTCTTATATTCACTTTTAATACATAAAAGAAATGAAATTGTCATTTAATATTCTTGGATTTCAAAATATCAGTTAAGTACATAGCAACATGTGAGGGGGTTCAAAAAACACCCCAAAGAAAGTTAACAGTATATTTGTGTTTAATTATAGTAGGACCACACATCAGTTCTGACTAGGCATGTATGCAAATGTTAAGCAAATGAGACAGAACTACATTATCATTAAATCTGCTTAAAAACTGGACAAAAAAAAAAGAATATAGTACTAGTAGGATATATATATTTCTTAAAGGAATTTGAAAATGAGCATAAAATTTACAAATTTTAAACTCGGCCAATTAGAGCATATATTCATCAGTAGATATATAGGGTACCTACTGCCATACATAATGTAACAGAATTTGAAAAAAAAACTTAGTAATTAACAAAAATAATTCATCAATTAATGATAAGTTCACTGATGAATAAACTGTCCTTTCTTTAGGACTTAAATTTAATGTCCATTCTAAGACGCAGTATCGCTTTAATACATTAGGCCCTTACTAAGAATTAACCACTTGCCACAATTTTACAAATTTAACATAAACATTTTATACATACCTTCTATATTCTCTGAATAACCTTTAGTAAAATACATTAAAGCTTTGGCCGCTCGCTCTGGCGTTTTTAATAGTCCTTGTCTTTCTGGGTCTTCGCCGACTCCTTTTAAAATATGTTTAAAATGACTAGACACATATGCGATGCGTTCCTCTTCTGTACAACCCTCTTTCCTGTTTCCAAAACTATTAGCTACTTTCGATTGTACCTTGTCACCTTTATCGTGCCCGTTATTATTTACCGTAGACGTAAGCACATGTGAACTACCGTTTATACTTGACTGTTTTACCATCGTTAATTGTCTTAACTTTTCTTCTAATTCGGCATCAGGGTCAGCAACAAATTCTTTCACTGTACCATTCATATTTAGCTTGTTTTTCGAGTTATTCTGTTCAAGATTTTCTAATTTAACAAATGGTCAACCTGAGTAAAAATGACATCTGCTTTGTTACACACTGGCTGTCATCTTTTATAAAGCAGAACCAAATTATCATACTTCATTTTTATTGGTTAATAACTAGACATGTGCTTCCAGTCTCTCTTGTACAATGTTTACCCGTTGAGTTAAAAATATTTCTGTAGCCTGGGATATCCAGTGTGAAACGATTATGGATGAAACAAACACGACTGGCTTATTTACCAAAACTCAGCATTTTACCTGATTTACCTGATCTTCCATTTTGGATGCTTCTAGTTCACCTCGTTTTTATTTGGATTTTGTGAGCATACATGAACAACAGATTGTCTTTCAAATTAGCATTGGCTCTCAATATCAGGTTACTGCATTATGGAGGAGTTGAATTTAATTTTATTAAATCTCCAGGCTTTGTTTAGGTTAGATTTGAACTGGTTTAGAGTTTCAGAGATGACAACATATTCAGGCAAGGAGTTCCAGTTATTTACAACTCTTGAGGAAAAGTCTGGAGTCTCGCTTTTCAATTTTCTTTTAGTGGCCTCTAGTCTTCACAAATCTTAATCTGGGGATAAATTGATGGTTGGGCAGGTATTCTTTTCCATTCAAAGACCAGTAAACTTGGATGCAGTCGTACCTCTTTCTGCGATATTCTAAGGTTGGTAGGTTAAGTATTTTGAGCCTTTTTGCGTATGTTCTTTTGGATAGTCCTTTTACAACCTTTGTTGCAAGTCGCTGGGTATTTTTAATGTTTTGTATGTGTTTTAGGTAGTGAGGATACCAGGTAACGTATTCCGGCGTAGGCCATATCAGTGATTTATATATTGGTAGGAACATGACTTAAACGTTCTTTTCACCATTCCAATTAGTCTGTTGGCTTTCTTGATGCTATTGCTTATGTGTGTACTGTGTAGATTATCTTGGATTGTTACTCCCAGATCATTTTTCTTTTTTTAGTTGGTACAATACTTTGGATGGTAGTATTAGTGCCTAGGATGTACTTATGACTCTTGTTTTTGAATCCAAAATGCATAGAATTTTGTCTTCTGCTTCTGATGTAGTCCGAAACTTGCTGACTCTATTCCCAGCCTTTGATAGCTATTTGGACAGATATGGCTGGGGGAGAGTCAGATAAACTAGGCACATCCGCGGGTCCTGGTATCTCTTAGGATAGATTCCATGGTCTTACATATAATGCTGGTCAAGCTGAATGGTCTGTAGTTTGTGTTCGTCTTCTTTCCTTTCTTAAAAATAGGTACTACTACATTAGCTGTTTTCCATGCCTGGCAGGGTGCCTTCTTCTAGGTATCTTCTTAAGAGTAGCTCGAATGGTCTTGCTTGTTCGGTCTTTGGTCATTTAAGACTACGGATGGTCCTGGAGATTCGGAAGTGTTTAATTTTTCTAGTTTCCGAAGAATTGTGTCTGCTGTTATGTTCACTGTTTCCTGCAGCTTTGGTGTATAGATCTTGCTTGCAATGGTTGGTATGGATGTTGTGTTTTCTGTGGTGAAGACACTACTAAAAAAAATCTCATTGAGTTCTGTTGCCGTGTGGATATTTTATGTACGCAGGTGTCCCTCACTACTGATCAGATTCTTTACAGGGTATCTTAATTTCGTTTTGGATTGGACATACTTCCAGAAGTTCCTGGGATTTGTCTTGATGTCATTCGCAAAATTTCTTTCATATCCTCTTCGTGCCCCTCTTTGGGTAGTTGACTTGTCTGTTAGACAATAGTTTTCCTTTATTTTTCTGCTTATCTGGTTTGGTGGCTGGTATATGATCACGTAGTTCTTTGTTGATTTTGTCTTGTATTGTAGACCATGAAGTCCATAAGATGGAGTTCGTTGGTCCAGTCGATCTAAGCAAGGCATGTTCTCATCTTGCTATAGTCGTCTTTGTAGTATCTGGTGGTGGTTTGGTTCTTTTCGGTGCTCGGAATTTCGGATGCGAATGTCAGGATAATTGTAGCATGATCACTCTTTCCTATAGGAGACGAAATGTGGAGAACAGCAATATTAGATCTAATATTGACGGTGTATCAATGGATCGCATTCTGGTTGGCTCAGTTACATGTTGTATCAGGAAGTTGTCTTTTACACATTTCAGGAAATTAAAGGTACAGGATCCTGGTTGCTTGGTGCTTGTTTCTGATTTCCATTCTATGTCTTTATAGTTGAAGTCACCAATTACTAGTATCAGGAAATAATGATATTTTACACATGCTGCTTCTATTACATCGTTTAGCTCTTCGCTGTTTTCTCGTGGACTGTTTGGGCTTTTGGGATTCTGAATTAAGATTCGGCTTGATTTAGAGAATTACTCCTAGAACCGTGTATGTTGAATTTAGCCTCTTCTAAGTTTCCTGGGTTTTGTTTAGGTGGAAGCTCTGTGATACCTATTATGTCTGGGTCGTTTACTTAATAAACTACATGTATATACATTGCTGTACATGACTCTCAATTCTGTAACAGGTACAGTATTTACAAGGTGGGTATAGTTAAAACTGTCGTGCTATTCTTGGTAGTAGTTTGTGTAGCCAGTTATATATTTTCTGTGCCATAAATCATTGTTTCTTCATCTTCATAAATATTGGATTTCGGGGAAGGGGGGATTGAATCTCCCAGATGTACATGCCTAGGTTGGAACAAATATTTTACTGAGAAATGGGGATTTGGTTCTGTTGGATGATTTTCTTCTGTTCTGATCTGAAATAAGAAAAAAAAAATAACTCGCCCAATCGTCGAGAAGTATAGTACCTGTTAAGTACAGAATGCTTTGGGTTTACTATGAACAAGGTTGTCATTTAAGTTCTGATTTTTTGGAATATGCAACTATCATTTTCTGCTTATAGACAAGGGGAAATTTCTCTTAAAGACTCTTATAATGGGCATGAACTACTGGTATCTTGCTTGCTTTATTGCTGGTTGTATTGAAGGGGACGACAAAGGGTGATATGCCCACACTGTAGTGAATATTAAGTCCTATGGTTCTTTCTGTATTTAATGTATCAATCCAATGGGCTTCTCTTGGTGGAAGTTGGGACATGTAGTTTCATCCTAGGGCAAGTAGATTTCTATGCGCTCGATTGGGGTTAGGGTGAGATCGTCAAGTGAATGGTCGTCAAGATTGAAATGATTAGAAACAGGCTTGTCTGTTTTCTCTCTCTCGGAAGCTGGAAGCCTGTAAGTGGACGGATATCTGGTTGGTTCTCGTGTCGGTAGCGGTGGGTTGATATAATGATACTGGGTTCTTTGCATAGGTTCCGTGACAACCCTGTCGCCCCTTATCATCACATATTCACCAGCGGATAGTCTGTTCTTTAATTCGTTTCGTAGAGTTTTCCCAGCATCTCTTTGTCGTGGGGTCAGGTCTCGTTTTACAATTACGTTCTTGGAATAAAGTATGATTTGCTATTTTGGCTCGCATTGTATGACATCCGTTAAAAATTTGTCTACGATCCTTTTCGTTGTATAGAACTACTTTTACTGATCTTGTTTTACCCTTGGAGGAGTTTCCGATACGTATTACAGTGAAGAGCAGAATACCGGCAGCACCAATAAGTCTCATGAGGAATTGGTCGTATTCGGTGTCTCCTGTACTGACAGTACTTGTTTTTTCATAATATCATGTGAGGTTTCTGTGCTCGATAATTTAACACACTTTGATGGCAAACTCAAAATAATATCATTGCAGAAAAACAATTGTTTCTCCGTCACACGTCAGTACGTCAGTCAACACGTCAAACACGTCACACGTCAATACTACCTTACAAATAGAAGAATCAAATTATATTTAATCACAAAACGAAATATACAGTATATTTTTTTTTAAAACACGCCAATGCTACCTTACATTTTACAGAATTCCGATATTTTAAAAATAAAAAACGAAAGGCTGTTAAATTATTTTATCTTCAAAACACGTTAGTATATTAAAAGAAACATTGTGAACTCTTTTATACTGATGTTATTTTGACATAATCAATCGCAAAGTGGACTTAGGTGTTCCAGTATGAAACAAAAGGTGTTTTCATCGCATGACAGTAGGTAAAAACATCCATCCGTCAGTAAACACGTCAGTACTAATAAACAAATCAGATGACTGGTCTTCGTCAGACACGTCAGAACTCCAGTCCGTCACTAAACACGTCAAGGAACTGCTATTCGCTACAAATCCAGTAAATACGCTTTATGAACTGTCTTAAACGACTGCTTTTTGACAAACTCAATCGCAATGTGGACTTAAGTGTTCCAGGATGATTCTTAAGTGTTTTTATGGCACATCAGTAGGTAAAAACATCAATCCGCCACTAAACACGTCACAGAACTGGTCTTCGTCACACGTCAATGCGTCAGTAAACACGTCAGACACGTCAGTACTCCAGTCCGTCACTAAACACGCTAAGGAACTGTTATTCGCTACAAATCCAGTAAATGCACTATGTGAACTCGCTTAAACGACTGCTTGTTGACAAACTCAATCGCAAAGTGGACTCAGGTGTTCCAATATGAATCATTATGTGTTAATATGGCACATCAGTAGGTAAAACCTTCAATCCGTCACTAAACACGTCAGAGAACTGGTCTTCGTCACACGTCAATACGTCAGTAAACACGTCAGACACGTCAGTACTCAAATCCGTCACTAAACACGTCAAGGAACTGTTATTCGCTACAAATACAGTAAATGCACTATGTGAACGCTCTTAAACGACTGATTTTTGACAAAGCCATTCACAAAGTGGACTCGGGTGTTCCAGTATGAATCATTTTGTGTTTGTATGGCACATCAGTAGGTAAAACCATCAATCCGTCACTAAACACGTCAGAGAACTGGTCTTCGTCACACGTCAATGCGTCAGTAAACACGTCAGACACGTCAATACTCCAGTCCGTCACTAAACACGTCAAGGAACTGTTATTCGCTACAAATCCAGTAAATGCACTATGTGAACTCTCTTAAACGACTGCTTTTTGACAAACTCAATCGTAAAGTGGACTCAGGTGTTCCAGTATGAATCATTATATGTCAATATGGCACAGGAGTAGATAAAAAGATCAATCCGTCACTAAACAAGTTAGAAAACTGAGCTTCGTCACACGTCAATGCGTCAGTAAACACGTCAGACACGTCAGTACTCAAGTCCGTCATTAAACACGTCAAGGAACTGTTATTCGCTACAAATCAAGTAAATGCACTATGTGAACACTCTTAAACGACTGATTTTTGACAGATTCAATCGCAAAGTAGTCTCAGGTGTACCAGTATGAATCATTACGTGTTTGTATGGCACATCAGTAGGTAAAACCATCAATCCGTCAGTAAACACGTCAGAGAACTGGTCTTCGTCACACGTCAATGCGTCAATAAACACGTCAGACACGTCAATACTCCAGTCCGTCACTAAACACGTCAAGGAACTGTTATTCGCTACAAACCCAGTAAATGCACTATGTGTACTCTCTTAAACGACTGCTTTTTGACAAACTCAATCGCAAAGTGGACTGAGGTGTTCCAATATGAATTATTATGTGTCAATATGGCACATCAGTAGGTAAAAAGATCAATCCGTCACTAAACAAGTTAGAAAACTGAGCTTCGTCACACGTCAATGCGTCAGTAAACACGTCAGACACGTCAATACTCCAGTCCGTCACTAAACACGTCAAAGAAATGTTATTCGCTACAAATCCAGTAAATACACTATATGAACTCTCTTAAACGACTGCTTTTTGACAGATTCAGTCGCAAAGTGGACTGAGGTGTTCCAGTATGAATCATTATGTGTTCGTATGGCAAAACAGTAGGTAAAAACATCAATCCGCCACTTAACACGTCAAAGAACTGGTCTTCGTCACACGTCAATGCGTCAGTAAACACGTCAGACACGTCAGTACTCCAGTCTGTCACTAAACACGTCAAAGAACTGGTCTTCGTCACAAGTCAATACGTCAGTAAACACGTCAGTAAACACGTCAGACACGTCAGTACTCCAGTCCGTCACTAAACACGCCAAGGAACTGTCCTACAAATTCAGTAAATGCACTATGTGAACCCTCTTCAACGACTGATTTTTGAGAAGAAAATTCGCAAATAGGACTGAGTTGTTCCAGTATGAATCATTAAGTGTTTGTATGGCACATCAGTAGGTAAAAACATTAATCCGCCACTAAACACGTCAAGAAACTGTTTTTCGCTACAAGTCAAATAAATGCACTTTGTTAACTTTCTTAAACGACTGCTTTTTTTGACAGACTCAATCGCAAAATGGACGCGGGTGTTCCATTATGAATCATAAGTTTTTTCATCTCACTTCAGAAGGTAAAAACTTTAATCCGTCAGTTTACACGCCAGACATGTCATTACTCCGACCTGTTAGTAAACACGTTAGGAAATTGTGGACGCTCTCAAAAATTGTTTTTTTTTATAGACGCAGTCGCAAAGTGGTATTAGGTATCCAGAGAAGTTCCAGAATACATCAAATGGTGTTTTCATCGGAGATCAGTAGGTGAAAACATCATTCCGTCACTAAACACGCCATTAAGCCTCACCACACATTTTATTTACGAGATTCTTTCCTTTTAAATTGTCGGTATTCTGAATGTCATAAAAATTAAAGATGATTCCAATTTTACGATTAAACCCATTAATTAGGCTTTTGAAGATTGTCGGTATTTTGGCAGAGAAATGCAGGACTCTGGTAATAAAACATACGCAAAACGAGTAATTGAAGTATTATATAATCCAAATCTAATTAGATATTCTTGTATTAGAGGTCAATTTCATTGGATGCTAGGTTTTGAGCAATTTAATAAACAACTTGTAAATCATTTCACTGGCAGTTAATCGCTGGGGATTTATTGTCCTTGTGCTGGAAAAGCCACTCTTGCGGATTCAAATGTTTTTTTTTAAATAAATAAATAATATCGTAATAAGTCTGTTCCTCGTCACTCCTTCTAGGGTTGTAGAAATTATATTAACGGTTTTAAGCGCTGACATGAAATGATGTTACACGTCAATGCGTCAGTATACACGTCAGACACGTCAGTACTCCAGTCCGTCACTAAACGTTTTTGCGTCAAAATTGGCTTATGAACGCGATAGAGATTACAAATTCCATTGGATTTGAATGAAACTTGGAGTTATCATTTATATTTATCTCGGACAAGTTCCAAATTGCCAATTTTTGCCCTTGACTTAGTCAAAACGCGTTGAAATAGACTTGTGAACAGGATAGAGACAACAGTTTTCATTTTTTGTGTTATTGCCCGTGACTTAGTCCAATGAAAAGAAAATTAGCTAGTAAATGTATAGAGACTAGGTTTCATCTGATTTGAATCAAATTTGGTGTGAACATTTATATTGAGAACTTGGATTAGACCTAAATAATATTAGGATTCTGCCTGCGTTCAAACAGGTGGCCTTTTTTTCAATTACAAATTTCCTGCCAAAGTTTTTAAATATAAGTTTCCGTTTGAAAATTCAAAAATTTTGAACTTGACCTTCTGCAGCCCTTATTTTTCTGCACAATCATCTTTATTGGCAAAAGTTTCATTAAGGTACATTGATTTCTAATTTTGGTAAAGAACTCTTGGTTTAATAGGGCTCTGAAAATGGGTTGTTTGCATATTTTTCGTATCTTCAGATGATCATATCGTATGAAAATGACTCTTGGCAACATTCTAATTGACATTATTTTCATCAGCTTTCTAACAATATCTTTAATTTAGCTATAGACCAAAAATTTTTGAAATACGCCTTGTGGGAAATAAGCAATTTGAACATTCATATTCTATCATGATTTTTAGTTCTACTTAACTTAAAAACAAAATTCGAACAGATTTATAATGTTCAAATCTTTCAAACAATATATAAATCAATATGTATGAATAAAATTAACAAATTTTCTAGAATAAAATTACACCCTAATTAAACAGATATAAATGTTACAAGAAGAGTTAAGAAGATTATGTAACAGGTCATAAAGTTGATTTGTAGGTTAATGTTAATATATTATCTTTTGGTCAAGACCCAAATTTGGAAATTTCCAATTTCCCAACCAATCAAAACAAGTCATTAGACTTAGTGGGTGTGGTTAAGCCCAGAAATTTTTACACCAAAAACCTCGATTATTGCCAGTCTATTAATAAGTTGAATTGTCATTGTTTAATTAGTTATTGAAGGAGAGGAGTACTTACATGTGTGACGGGTTTATTGACGTGTGACGAAGACCAATTCTTTGACGTGTTTAGTGACGGATTGATGGTTTTACTTACTGATGTGCCATACAAACACATAATGATTCATACTGGAACACCTCAGTCCACTTTGCGATTGAGTTTATCAAAAAGCAGTCGTTTAAGAGAGTTCACACGGTGCATTTACTGGATTTGTAGCCAATAACAGTTCCTTGACGTGTTTAGTGACGGACTGGAGTACTGACCAGTCAACTCGGAGACATGTCAACTCGGGGACAGTTAACTCGGAGACAAAGTGAGTTAACTCGGGTACAACTTCGAGTTAACTCGGAGACAACTTCGAGTGAACTCGGAGACAATATATATTATTGAAATAAAGGTGATATCTTAAAAACCTTTTGATTTCAAATTCCCGATCAATCGATCGTAACTTCTTTTAAACATGATTTCGGTAGTAAGCGAGATCAGCGGTAGATTGTTTTTCCTGGTCGGAACTTCCTTTATTAAACATGGTTTCGGTAAATCTAGGCCCGATTAAACGATTAACAAACTAATTAATAATGAAAACACAATTACTGATACGTGTGATCGGAACTTCTTTTAAACCGAGATCAGCGGTAATGTAGCCTACTTGTCCGATGCCCGACTTATGAAATTTTGTTTGTCGGCACATTTTATGAATAGCGTTGCACTTGTTTGAAAGTCTGTTTGGAATTTGCGGCGTTCGATGCTTTCTTCGTATCATTTTCTATTGAAATCATAGTGGAGGTGTCGACCCGGGGGCAAAAATCGAATGCACCCACCTCGCAGATTCGCGTAAAATATGCACTGCTCACGTAATGTCCTTCAACATTCAGAGACAAAGACCGCTCAACAAAATTCTAAATTGCTATTAATTTTCGATCTGATAGAGCAGAAAACTACTATTCAATAAATGAATTAATTCGGACGCTTGATAATCCATTAATTAACAATGATATGCGATCATTTAATTAACTGAAAGATCAGAGGCATTTGAACTTTGACATCTACAAACCGAAAATAGAATATAATGATTAGCTGGTATAAATATACATCTTTTATTGTCCAATCAGATTAAATTATAGTCACATGTAAAGATGGTTCCTTCATAGAATTATTCTCTAACAAGATGTGATTTATCCATGTTTTCACGGCTATATCGTTTAACCGGAGACAACCGCAATGTAAAATAACAATGAATAATCTCTATCTGTTTGACCTAAAAAATGAACTAAAGATATTAACGGCATCGGTAAATTTGTCCCCGGGTTGACTGGAGAATATTGTCTCCGAGTTTCATTTTGTCTCCGAGTTAACTAACAAAAATGTGTCTCCGGGTTGACATGTACCCGAGTTGACCGAGTACCGACTGGAGTACTGACGTGTTTGACGTGTTTACTGACGCATTGACGTGTGACGAAGACCAGTTCTTTGACGTGTTTAGTGGCGGATTGATGTTTTTACCTACTGATGTGCCATACAAACACATACTGATTTATACTGGAACACCTCAGTCCACTTTGCGATTGAGTTTGTCAAAAAGCAGTCGTTTAAGAGAGTACACATAGTGCATTTACTGGATTTGTAGCGTATAACAGTTCCTTGACGTGTTTAATGACGGACTGGAGTACTGACGTGTCTGACGTGTTTACTGACGCATTGACGTGTGACGAAGACCAGTTCTTTGACGTGTTTAGTGACGGATTGTAGTTTTACCTACAGATGTGCCATACAAACACATAATGATTCATACTGGAACACCTCAGTCCACTTAGCGAATGAGTTTGTCAAAAAGCAGTCGTTTAAGAGAGTACACATAGTGCATTTACTGGATTTGTAGCGTATAACAGTTCCTTGACGTGTTTAGTGACGGACTGGAGTACTGACGTGTCTGACGTGTTTACTGACGCATTGACGTGTGACGAAGTCCAGTTCTTTGACGTGTTTAGTGACGGATTGATGTTTTTACCTACTGATGTGCCATACAAACACATAATAATTCATACTGGAACACCTCAGTCCACTTTGCGATTGAGTTGGTCAAAAAGCAGTCGTTTAAGAGAGTACACATAGTGGATTTACTGGATTTGTAGCGTATAACAGTTCCTTGACGTGTTTAGTGACGGACTGGAGTACTGACGTGTCTGACGTGTTTACTGACGCATTGACGTGTGACGAAGACCAGTTCTTTGACGTGTTTAGAGGTGGATTGATCTTTTTACCTACTGATGTGCCATACAAACACATAATGATTCATACTGGAACACCTCAGTCCACTTTGCGATTGAGTTTGTCAAAAAGCAGTCGTTTAAGAGAGTTCACAAGGTGCATTTACTGGATTTGTAGCCAATAACAGTTCCTTGACGTGTTTAGTGACGGACTAGAGTACTGACGTGTTTGACGTGTTTACTGACGCATTGACGTGTGACGAAGACCAGTTCTTTGACGTGTTTAGTGGCGGATTGATGTTTTTACCTACTGATGTGCCATACAAACACATAATAATTCATACTGGAACACATCAGTCCACTTTGCGATTGAGTTTGTCAAAAAGCAGTCGTTTAAGAGAGTACACATAGTGCATTTACTGGATTTGTAGCGTATAACAGTTCCTTGACGTGTTTAATGACGGACTGGAGTACTGACGTGTCTGACGTGTTTACTGACGCATTGACGTGTGACGAAGACCAGTTCTCTGACGTGTTTACTGACGGATTGATGGTTTTACCTACTGATGTGCCATACAAACACATAATGATTCATACTGGAACACCTCAGTCCACTTTGCGATTGAGTTTGTCAAAAAGCAGTCGTTTAAGAGAGTTCACAAGGTGCATTTACTGGATTTGTAGCCAATAACAGTTCCTTGACGTGTTTAGTGACGGACTGGAGTACTGACGTGTCTGACGTGTTTACTGACGCATTGACGTGTGACGAAGTCCAGTTCTTTGACGTGTTTAGTGACGGATTGATGTTTTTACCTACTGATGTGCCATACAAACACATAATAATTCATACTGGAACACCTCAGTCCACTTTGCGATTGAGTTGGTCAAAAAGCAGTCGTTTAAGAGAGTACACATAGTGCATTTACTGGATTTGTAGCGTATAACAGTTCCTTGACGTGTTTAGTGACGGACTGGAGTACTGACGTGTCTGACGTGTTTACTGACGCATTGACGTGTGACGAAGACCAGTTCTTTGACGTGTTTAGAGGTGGATTGATCTTTTTACCTACTGATGTGCCATACAAACACATAATGATTCATACTGGAACACCTCAGTCCACTTTGCGATTGAGTTTGTCAAAAAGCAGTCGTTTAAGAGAGTTCACAAGGTGCATTTACTGGATTTGTAGCCAATAACAGTTCCTTGACGTGTTTAGTGACGGACTAGAGTACTGACGTGTTTGACGTGTTTACTGACGCATTGACGTGTGACGAAGACCAGTTCTTTGACGTGTTTAGTGACGGATTGTAGTTTTACCTACAGATGTGCCATACAAACACATAATGATTCATACTGGAACACCTCAGTCCACTTAGCGAATGAGTTTGTCAAAAAGCAGTCGTTTAAGAGAGTTCACATAGTGCATTTACTGGATTTGTAGCGAATAACAGTTCCTTGACGTGTTTAGTGACGGACTGGAGTATTGACGCGTTTGACGTGTTTACTGACGCATTGACGTGTGACGAAGACCAGTTCTCTGACGTGTTTAGTGACGGATTGATGGTTTTACCTACTGATGTGCCATACAAACACATAATGATTCATACTGGAACACCTTAGTCCTCTTTGCGATTGAGTTTGTCAAAAAGCAGTCGTTTAAGAGAGTTCACACGGTGCATTTACTGGATTTGTAGCGTATAACAGTTCCTTGAGTGTTTAGTGACGGACTGGAGTACTGACGTGTCTGACGTGTTTACTGACGCATTGACGTGTGACGAAGACCAGTTCTCTGACGTGTTTAGTGACCGATTGATGGTTTTACCTACTGATGCCATACAAACACATAATGATTCATACTGGAACACCTCAGTCCACTTTGCGATTGAGTTTGTCAAAAAGCAGTCGTTTAAGAGAGTTCACATAGTGCATTTACTGAATTTGTAGCGAATAACAGTTCCTTGACGTGTTTAGTACCGGACTGACGTGTCTGACGTGTTTACTGACGTATTGACGTGCAACGAAGATCAGTTCTTTGACGTGTTTAGTGGCGGATTGATGGTTTTACCTACTGATGTGCCATACAAACACATAATGATTCATACTGGAACACCTCAGTCCACTTTGCGATTGAGTTTGTCAAAAAGCAGTCGTTTAAGAGAGTTCACATAGTGCACTTATTGGATTTGTAGCGAATAACATTTCCTTGACGTGTTTAGTGACGGACTGGAGTATTGACGTGTCTGACGCATTGACGTGTGACGAATACCAGTTCTGAGATGTGTGTAGTAACTTACTGAATTGCACCTTTGGGTTCATCCTGAAACTTCCTAGAATACCTAAATCCACTCTGCGAATGAGTTTTATGCCCTCCTTTATGGGAAACATTTTAAATTCACATAGCGTATTTAATTATGTTTAACAGAAGAGATTTCTTCTAGCAAATAACAGTGTCTTGACGTGTTTACTGACGGACTTGAGAATTGATGTAGTGACGTATGGCGGAGATGTTATGGGATTAACTCCGTGTTTTCTTGAAATACCAACAACAAAATATTCGTTTTCTGTTTAAGAGTAGTAATTGTTGAAATTTATACACGACGTAAATTTAATTCAAATGACTGAAATAAATGACGATATGATTTGTAAGTTTATTGAAATTTCGTTTTATGATGAAGCGGCTTTGATAAACATAAGTTATGAATTTGTAAGGTAGCATTGACGTATTGACGTGTGTGACGTGTCTACTGACGGGTCTGACGTGTTTACTGACGTGTGTGGCGTGTTTACTGACGTACTGACGTGTGACGGAGACCTTACTCGAAAAAAGAGACACATTTAGTCACTTAGATGTTTATAAAATGTAAACAAGAAACGATTATGGATGAAACAAACGCATTTAATTCACGTGCAATGATTACGCATCATGAAGGCCTCTCAAGTCTTGGCGTAAAGACTATCAGGTCGCACGATTCTCACTGAATCTGAAAATTATAGTGAACTGAGAAGTTTGGAAGCGAAATATAAAATGTTAAATTAAAAATATTATGACGCGGGGAAGTCGTTACCTACACGGTCATGGTGACAAGAGGCTATGCAAACGACAAGCGGTTGGTGTTTGGGAATTGGGGGAGAATATGATCAAGATACATGTGTATCATAATTGATATGAGAGTTGGTTATGCGGAGTATTATGTAACTGTGACCAAATTTCAATGACTGTCATTATTATTATCACGAAAATACTTTAATCTGTCTGTGACCAAAATACCTTGTGCCCGCATAACTACATATTCATAAATATTGAGTCATTAAGACTGAAGATATATAATTGACCGACGGATTCGGTAAGGCCTTACCGTACAAACGGTAAGGAACTGCGCTGTTACGGGTTACCTCATTAAAGGTGTTAAGAGTTCATTGACGGTGACGATCATTTATGGAAATCGTTCACTTCAATATATATTAAACACTAATTAATGATTGGAGAGTATTTATGAATTTGGTGAAAGGATTCATTATGGATCTGAAAAACACCACAATCAAGCAGTTCGCGTCATCAATTAGCTCTATTCAATCAACGGATTAATATACCAACACCAGTTAATTATCGGAAATTTCGCTTGGTGTAACCTATTAGCAGTTGCGTGTCGACTTCTGTCGTTTTATGTCAGATTATGAGAGATAAAGCAGGGCGTCCCATAGTCAAAATCATAGACAAAAGTGGTTTCGCTTCGCTTCACTCTGTTTATAACAAGTCAATAAGTGGACTAGGCGTTCATTATACTTAAAAAGCTGCTAAAACTGTTGAAGGCGTGTTAATTAACAGTTTTCTCGCCTACATTTTCATAGTTAGAAAACAGGACTGTATGAGGATATGCCAGTTATTGACTTTAGTCATTAAAATAATGATGAAAATATTTTCCATAACTCTAACCACTCAAAGTACTGACGTATGAGGTAGCCCTTACTCAGCTAATGTACGCCTACCGTTTTAGGAAGACTCTGATATGAGTAGGATGTCTCGCAATAGCACACATCACTGGAGACTGTTTAATCGAGACACCGGAAACCCTACTTCCACTTTTCTGGCGCTTAGACTGTAAAGTGTAAAAGGTTTTGTTTGGGAAGATTTCTTACATTTATCACGTCTAAAGTCTTTAAATTTACTTTGGATAATGATATTTCTTGAGTAATTAAACAATTTGGATTTTGTCTAGTTTTTATAGCGTTCGGTATGCACATTTTGAATGGTGAACAAGTGTTATAAAACTTAATAGTGGTCTGATTCTATAATGACGAGCCGTGGCTAAAATTGAAATTGCTCATTGATTATTGCTTTTAGATTTATAAGTTTTAAGTCCTTCTGTATTGAAAGATAGTACATAAAATTAGTGTTGTATAAAGTTTTCAAGTCATTTAAAAATTTTTTTAGTGCATAATAGCTAATTTTAAAGACAGATATTGTGCCAAGGGAAATAATTTGAATAACCTGATGGATGATAGCTTTAACAATTGTTTAGGGTATTTCTTCTAGGAACATGTGGAAATCAGATTGCCCTGTTTTCTAGTTTAAAGGTATATTGTGATGGATATGAAATCAACATGTTAAATGTTGAAGAATTCCCTCTATTAATACCTCAAGATGATGTAGGAAGGGTTTATCAAGGGTATCTAACCATAAAGGTAATTAAAATGTCAGCTCTCAATAACCTGCAATAGGAAATATATGTCCTGTTTTGGAAAAGATTTTGATTGCCTTTTGACCCTTTGTATGAACATCTTTGTATAAGACATTTAGAAATCCTAATGTGAAAATTTTTTTAGAAGTTCTTTATACTTCAACTTGCCTCCTTTCTTGTAGTTAACAAAAATAAGAACACTAGGTCAATATAATTTACTTTTATTATATCATTATTTTCATTTCTTGTTTGTTTGTGTGTAGAATGAAGATTATAAAATTAAGATTAAAATCAAAGACAGAGATGATCTCAGTCAAACAGTGGTTGAGGCGGAATGGAAAATACAAACTATTATAAACCAATATTGGCCTGTATTAAAACAGGTATTTTGTAACCATTGATATTTCCAAGCTTAAAGAGATAAAGTTGTCTAAAGTCATAATGGATTGGCCAGTTGCCAATGTTTTTCAAAAGTAAAATGTGTAGACCAAATATAATTCTGGATGTTTTAGAACCTATTTACGGTGGCTCAAATATGACATAATTATTATTATTTTTTCAATTAAAAACTTTATTTTCAACCATGGTGTAAAGTATTTTTCACCTAGGTAAAAAGTGGGTGAAAAGTCTGGTTGTTTTTATTTAAAAACTTTTTTTTCAACCATGGTGAAAAATATTATCACCTGAAAAGTATAAAAACACTTTTACTTATTAAAGTAGTTTTTTTTTCAGAGATTAGTCCAGTGTAAAAATTTAGGTAATTTTCTGAAAGATTTGGTTAATGTTGTGGTGAGTTTTCAAAAATCACACTATTCATAATGAAAATTAAACTTCTGGTGCATCTTCAATTAAATGTAATTGCAAGAGAGAATTGAAAAATAGTCTTATAATATTATATTATAATTACCTATTATTATTATATATATTATAATAATATTCTACCGGTAGTAGTTGAATTGTCTCATATTTATTTTTCCTACACAGAAATTACAAATATGGTGGTTTCAATATATCTTATAACTGCAAGAATAGCAGTCTGGAAACATGAATTGTTTTTACTTGATTGCAGATGAACAGGAAGTTGAATTTATATTCTGATAAGTGTTAAAAAAGCTTAAATTGAGCTCTATTATCAGTTCATTAAGAATAATACTCTAGGTAGAAATTGTCAAAATTCTATTTTACTGTGATAGTCATTTACCCAAATACTTTTATTAGATTGTAGACGAACTGAAAATTTTATATTCATTTTGAAAAGTTTAACACTACCTGAAAATTAGCTCTTTTATCAGTTAATCAAATATATGGATATGACGTCATTGCTTTATTGATAGACCAGACAGTTGAAATCTGATACAATACCTTTTTAGTTTGTTGACGTATATAAGATAGATTCTAATTGGATTATTGATTTTTATGTGGCTCCTTTTTTATTATAAAAGCATTTCCATGTATCTTTTTAGCTGCCATTATTTCATGATATTAAGTCATTCATATGTAATATAGTCTTCACAAACAGTGGGGGTGGACTAATAAGGTTTTAATTACCCAATAGTTGTAGTTGTATTTCTAACGAAGGATAGTCCAGAAATTTCATCATAATAAAACGTTTGAAAAGTCCTGGCTTCCATCTTCTCATTGAAAATATCAATGAAAAGAAATTGAACCATGCTTAGCATCTGCGAAAGATGAAAATAATTGCTAATCTTTAGCTTAATTAGATCTTTAAATGAAAACTTTATTGATTAACTTAAAAATGGTCATATTGCTTATATATATGATGGCATTGTCCACAGGGGCCATGGATCTGTTGGTATAGTACACACGTTGCTAATTTGCAGCAGGGTTTGCCAACTGTAAAAGTTCCAAGAACCATTCTCTTCTGATCAATTAATAAGTTTATTTTTGTAGGAAAATGAGCTGAAGCCAGAAGACTTGTACTCTAACTGTAGTTTAATTCACTATTTAGTTCAACAATTACAAACTATAGGCTGGAATAGGTGAGTAATTGATATATTTATATTCTGCTTTCTTTATCTTTACAATATCTGCTATAAGTAATATTTATAGCACAGTTTTCATGAGTTAACCAGCCCATGTGTATTTTATGGTCTGATTTCTTCGTGGGCAGGGCTTTCTTTACAAATTACCTATTATATTGTATAATTGTCTATAGTATTGTATAGAAAATCGTGCTACTGAGATTATACCTAGTTTTTGAGTTCCGCCTATCAAATTAACCTTATTATACATTGAAAACAGGAATTTTGCAAAAAAAACTTTAACCAGTGTTTGTTGAATGCTGTGTCTATATATTGTACTAGCAATTTCTAAATGGCAATAAAAACAATTGGTCAAACGATTTATGTGATAACCATTTGATAATAGCATCACTCAACTGTCAGTCATCTGTTGCTAACACCTTGAATATACTGAACCATAAATATAATATACACTGTATGTAAATCCGACATTAGTGGGATAAAACTATGTGTATTAATTGATAAATTATGTAGTAAAAACAAATTACTTAATTGTGAGACCGATGTGCAGACTGCCTGTGCAATAAATGAGATGATCAGGTTCAGAGAAATAAACTATAGAAACACAGATAAGAGAAAGGAGATCATCAAATTATAGAATTTATGCGTACTGGGTTATGTGTACATTCTATTATTTATTGTACTTAAACTTGTATAATTGTATAAATTACGAATAAACATATTATTATTATTATTATAGACCAAGGCTCAAAAACACTAAAAGTTCCTTGAAATATACAAAAAAGTTAGAATAGAAAAGACATAATCTTATGTGTTAAATAAGAAACTGAACATCCTTAAAACAAAAAATTATCAAAATCAATCAGGAAAAGTAAAGAGTTCTGTGTTTTATGGCAGAGCCAAGTTTGATGAATTTAAAGCTGTCTATTGACTTGTAAATAAGATATATATTTTAAGATTAAAATGTGTAAAATTGAGATGTTAAGACAGGTTAGTCAGGTGTAGTGGCTCTATGTGAATGACAATAAGCTCAGAGGAATTAAGATTATATGTACAAATAGAATATGAACTGTTTATTTCAGATTAAAGTCTATTGATACAAGTTTTGAGAAAGTGATATTAGTTATAAATGATTATAAAGATAGACAACATTTATTACAACTACACTTTGATTCTCAGGTAAAATTCATCTGTTGTTTAAAAGACATATAGAAGTAGGAAAGTTACATTTGAGACACAAAAATCATATATTTTTTACATTCTGTTCTTTTATTTTTGTATAACAGATACAGTATATCCTGCTCATACGACCACCTTTATTTAGAGCCCACCTTCAATAAACGACCACAATAAATTCCCCCCTACGAGTTTTCAATGTAATTATCGACTAATAAGCGGCCACCTTCATTACGCGACCAGCGGCTATGTGTTTATCCTCCCAATTGATTAAAATAACTCAAGTAAGCGACCATGACACTTTTGATTATCTCCCGTAACAATAATCAAGTTCACGCGTCGGTGATATTCAATGAGATTATCGCTAATCGGTAATTAGATCATCTTCTACAGATTAATTTTATAGCTTGTTGCTGATTAATATTGAAAGATATCATCATATTGACAATTATTATAAAGTACTGTAAAGGCTTCAATATTTCGTTTTTGGTCAAATTTAGACTACCGTAAATTTGATCAGAAAGCGAAAGTAGGGTATATCGGATGTTGTTATAAAAACATATTAATCAGGTGAAAATGGAATAAAGAGTGTTACCGGGCAATTAAAATGCAAGTAAAGAAGGATATCTTATTGATTTAAGGTAGAGAATTTTGACTTTGAAAACGATAATAACTGTGAGAACTTTGGTATCTAAAAGAAAATAAAATACGACAAAATAGAGTATCCCGTCGGTAGATAGGAGATAGCATGCACAAGCAGTAGAAACTATACATGTATGAGTAAAAGTAAGATCCTATGATTTCCAAAACGTCAAAACGAAATGGGTTTGCAGTTCCTCTCTTAAGAGGCCACCTTCACTCAGCGACCGTTTTTGAATATTCCCTTGAGTGGTCTCTGAATGCAGGTTCTACTGTATATCTGATTTTGATTTTATCACATTCATCGCATTAAGAGGCCATTAATAATATAAACAATATGAAAATTGCTTTTTTGTACCTTTTCTATGAGAAAACATCATATATTTTGCATTGATTAATGTTTATCTTCGATCCAAATTATTTTATTTTACAGACTTTATCTGCAGAACCCAAATGTCAGAGTGATTTACCAAACAGATTCATATATCATTGGAACCATCAGGTCAGTGAGTGTTAAGATATGAGGTATATTTTGAAATATTTATGTCATAATTAGAAAGAGTAGGAAATAAAACAAATGGTGACAAAGTGTGTTTAACATCATCAAAGCAGGATAACTCCATCTTATAACATTAGTGATGAAACCAAAACTGAATTTACAAAAGCCAAAAACCTATTTTTGAACACTGGGATAAAAAACAAAATTTTATTTTTATAAAGCTGGTACTATTTCCTTTTTAATGAGGTCATGTACGATCCAAAGATCAATAGGTCAATGTCATCGTGGTTGTACCCAACTATAAAATGTTCTGGAATATTGTCACCATGATTGTAAGAAAATTGAACAAACAATAAAACAGATAAAATACTTAAATTAATTTCTAAATATGTATCATTCAGAAAATGCTGTTTGTTTTGCCCATAAAATCTTTTGATACTAATTTTAGGATGGTTTGAAAAGTTTAGTCCATCAATTTGAAGAAAGTTTAAAACAGTATGAAGAATTCTGGGATGAAATGGAAGAGATTGATAGCAATACTTGGATTTTAGACCCAGAACAACCGGGATTTAGTTGCACACATAGACGTATTGTTATAGGTAATGTCTGTTCTTTGTATTTTAGTGCTAAAATCAGCACTGTACATGAAGGTGATTTGTCTGATCTGTGGCTATATTTACATGCCTACAAGATAAATAGGACGTAAACTTGTCCCACCTGTTAACATCTATTGTCAGCACAATAATCTTGATTCAGATTGTCGGACTAACTGGTTATGGTTTTACAGCAAATCGTCTTCAAAAATGATGGTTTAGTTTTTAGGCTTGACCTAGAGATTTTTCCAAGTTTGAAGGCTTCTAGCATATACTTAATTTTTGCTCACTTTTCAAATTTCAGTTGTGTTTAGAATTTTAGTTTGAAATGGTAATTTTGAACTTTTTAGGACCTAATGCATCAATACAAATTAATGTGGATGCCAAACAACCAAGAAATTTTCCAGAGAGTATTTTTTTAGGAGCAGATCAACTCATCAATCCTCTAAAAGAGAAACTGAATGAAAATTTACACAGATGGTAAATAACACATTAGAGATACCGGTACTCTTTTGATGAGTGCTTTCAAGTCTAATTTTTGTGATATATTGTTTAAAATAGCATAGTGAGCAATTATGGTCTTATGGAAACGATTTGGCAGAACTATTCATTTAACTGTGGTATTTTACTGTTAATTTTGGGTCAAACAATTTTGAGAGATGATAAATGAAATGTGTGTTATATGTTATAGGGATTTAAATAAAAGTTTGTTAAGTAATTTAGAAACAGTTTTAGATGTTACGTTTCCTTCACCTACTAATTCTAAAAAAGAAGTAAGTATAATACTATGTATATCCAACATCCCAATACTAGTAATATGGACACCTTTTGCCAAAATAGCTTCCCATGCAACTGGAACCTCTTTACAGAGGTGATTTGAAATCAAACTTACTTAATGCTTTGTTACTTTCCAATGTAAGTGTCCTATCCTTGTATTTTGTTAACCATAACTTCAGTTACTTTGCTGACTATTATATATTTTTTCATCAGCAAATTTCAATTGTATGAAACTTTGCCTCAACATTCTATAGAATTTGTGTTCTATGCTGTCTCAGTAGTGTGGGCATGCCCTGATGTGCCTGTGACAAGATATTTTGAAATATTTTATAATTTTTTATTCGCAGGATTTTAGTGTAGAATGTGGTATTTGTTATGCGTATAAACTAGAGTTGTCTACTCCTGATATAGTATGTGATGATAAGAGATGTGCCCAAGCTTTTCATCAACATTGTTTATATGAGGTTTGTCTTCTTAAAATAACAGGCATACATATAATACTTACATTTATTACACTAGAGACAAAGATATCTGGCATATGCTAGGAAAATTCTCATCATACCTTTGAACCATTTATATCTTGTTAAAGTAGTTATAGTTAAAGTGGTAACTCTTTCAAATATATTTCTTCCTCATGAATGTGCAATACTTTTTGATAAACCCATCAAAACAGGGCTGGTGATTTTAGAAATTCCCAACTGGAGGATTTTAGAGAGCTTATCAGACAAGACTGGCTAATACATTTAAATCAACAGTCCTGCATCAAACTAATGAATAAATCCTTACAATTATATATAAGATCAAAGTCAATTGTCATTGGCAAAGATGAGAGAACAGACAGTATTAAAAGTGAAGAAATTCTTTAAAAACCCTATGTAAATCACTAATCAAGATCACACAGAAAGAGATCTGCCAAAAACATAAGAGTTGTGACAGTAAAAGATTTGCAGTTACTGTTCTTGATTAGTGGTGAGGATTAAAGGGAGAAAACTCTTCTTTATACACCCACACGAAATAAATGGAGTTTTACATCCTACTCTTCATGAAATGTGGAAGTAGGTATATATACCTCTTCTTTATACACCCACACGAAATAAATGGAGTTTTACATCCTACTCTTCATGAAATGTGGAAGTAGGTATATATACCTTGCCTGGCAAGCTATGATAAAAAGAACACATGGCCTCTGATAGCCCAACCTGCTTAGTATATCTATGTAGATATAATTCAATAGACTGCTAGTGTCTTACAAAGACAGGCCAAAATAAAAAGATAATCCATTTAGTTAATAGAAAAACTTAGTCCAAATTTTATTTTGTGTCTGCTAAATACAAATAAAAGGAGGAAATGTCATATCCATTTTTTAGCTATAGAAATGATCTTATATGACATTTTGTAATACTAGTTTTTACACAGAAAAATATCATCAAACCACTCAATTTGGGTTAATATATGTGATATCACCTTTAAGTCAAATTTCAAAATGTGAAGATAGTTTAGTTAAATGGTATTGTTTTGCCTAAAGTATAACATTGATCTAATATCAAAGTTGAAATATGTTCACGAGTCTTAAGATTATAAAGTGTTAAAGGGTGAATTTCGTTCAGGGATTTGAGATTTCTTCTAGAAATTTAAACAAAAAAGGTACATTCATAGCTTGAGGGTGAGCTGAAATCAGTATAGGGTAGAGACCTTTCTACACCTGTATTGTTAATGAGGTGAGCTAAAATCAGTATAGAGTACAGACCTCTACACCTGTATAGTATGTTCATTGAGACTGCAGACATCCCAGAGTTCACTTCTTGTTGTCACGTCAGCAACATAACAGACAATTTTTGGGGATGGAGTTTCAAGCCTTTTTTAGGTAAGCCTTAATTTTTATCAATAATTTTTAGTTTTAAATTTAGGGATACATTTCATGAAGAGGAATATTTCCTCTAGCCTTTTGTGATTTCTTGAAATCAGGAGGGTGTTCAATCCATCTATTTTATAACATTGTCTTTATATGTTTCAGTGTATGGTTTTCAATATGAGTGATATCCTGGCATGTAAATCTGATCAAAGCTAATAGTTGCTGAATTAAACACCATTATTGATAAGGTAAATGTTATTTGATATTGAAAGCATGCTAATATGTCCATCTGAATGTTTGAATAAGAAAAGGCAAGAATCTGAAAGTGAACTAAGTGAATGAAATTAACTACAAAATGTATAAGAATGCCAAATAGAGCTAAGCTCCTAATTTGTCCATGATTTTTTAACACAAAAAATAATAGTAACTTGTGTTTCAGACTTTAAATAAAAATTAATTCCTCTATCTTACAGCTATACATCATAAAGGAAGATTCATCTAAAAATCAAAAGAAGTTCAGTTTTATTCTGAGGTAGGTCAAAATGTAGATTCCTTAAGATATTTGCTATGATTAATATATGTATACAATGTTGCTTATTAGGAACTAGGTATATGTAAAATGTATAATAATTTGTAAGAATTAAAGGGTATGATTTTCACAATAGTAAATTTATGATCCATATTGGATTATAATTTAAGGCTCATGCAACAATTGAATAAATTTGAAATGCATTGATCAGTGTAATGTTATATGTTAATGAAATTGAAGTAATGATAATGTTATAATATATAATAGGAGGGAATGATAATGTTATATTATAGGAATAAAACTGAAGAAATTATTATGTTATAATATATGATAGGAATAAAACAGAAGGAATTATCATGTTATAATATATGGTAGGAATAAACTGAAGGAGTGATAATGTGATAATACATAATAGGAAGGAATGATTTTTTTTGGAATGATAATGTTATATTATAGGAATAAAACTGAAGAAATTATCATGTTATAATATATGGTAGGGATAAGAGAATATTTGTTTACAGGACAAAAGAGCACCAGAATCAATAGTAAGAGAGTAATCATATTGATTGTTACATTCTGTTAATTATAAATCTTCTTCCTATTCTTAACAGGATCTTCCCATGGTTACGATATAAGATCCTATCCACTATAAGGATAAAAGGCATTAGGTCTCCAAAGCATAACAGGGCTCCTCATAAAACTTCCTAGGGAACGGTAGGCCTACACTGGAAAATGAGAATTTATTGGGTTTATTTATGCTGCCTGTTGAACTTTTTAGTAAATGTGTGAATGTGTTTTATACAAGTCAAACTTAAAATTCTATTTTGTTTGAAGAGAAAAGATGACTTCTTTAGGTTATAAGGGAAGTCTGGCCAAATTTTCTCTTCCTAATTCAAGTCTTTCTACTACTGTGGCTATAATCTGATGAGCTGTGTATCATATAAGATGTAAAGAATGAATGTTTAAAGCTCTCAGATTTATAAAGGTTGATTTTATGTGGACAATATTTTAGTCACTCAACATGAAATCAACTTAAGTATGAGTGTATTTCCAAGTTCAACAGGGGCTTTGTTTGTAAATACAACTTCTTTAGGATAAGGGAAGTTGTCTAAAACTAAATTTTGGCATTAACTGGACATATTTTAGTCTTAAATATTAGAAATTCTCCCTCTGTAGGAATGGCCATAAGATTGATGATGTTATTTTTTACTAAACTGGATAGGGAACGGCGACCTGCATGACAGCTGAAGGCAAGCATGTGGTAGGTGTGGGGGCCACTATTACTGCAGGGCGGCTCTGAGTAGGTGTGGTCATGAAGTCCTACGGTCGCAAATTAGATCATTAAAAAATCAAATGGCATTCTATATTTTATACCTTGCTTTAGGGGGATCAAATCTAGACTAGTGCCAGATATTTTTCTAAATTATTCTTATTTTTTATATGTTCAATGGATAAAGGATGTTTATGCCGGGCTGGTTCTGCCTCTGTTGGTTGATACTAAACTATGACCTTGAAGAAGAGATTTATATAGTGTAGTATAGAGTATTTCTAGGGTAAATGTAGTAAAGTGGTAAGAATGAAGGTTTTAAAAGTCTCTCAGCAATATTAGATAAAATAAAGTATTTTTAATATATTTAGAATTCTGTGAACTGATAAAAGAAATATAAAAATATTGAATTAATGAATTAAGTTAATTGAATTAAGATAACAATATGAATTAGCATTGTTTATATGAACAATTTGAAATAGTTAAAAAGAAATGAAAGAACAAACCAGATAATGTTATATATGATCAGAATAAACTGAAGGAATGATAATGTTATAATACATGATCAGATTAAGCTGAAGGAATGATAATGTTATAATATATGATTAGAATAAGTTGAAGGAATGATAATGTTATAATATATGATTAGAATAAGTTGAAGGAATGATAATGTTATAATAAAATAGAAATATAGGTGAGGGAATATAATGTTATTAATATATGATCAGAATAAACTGAAGGAATGGAAATGTTATAATATAATAGAATAGAAATATAGATGAAGGAATGATAAGGTTATAATATATATATAAAGATGAAGGAATAATAATGTTGTAATATATGATAGAAATAAAACTGAAGGAATAATAAAGTTATAATAAATTATATAAAAATAAGTTGAATGGTTAAATATTTGATAAAAAAAAAACTGAAGGAATAATAAAGTTATAATAAATTATATAAAAATTAGTTGAATGGTTAAATGATATTTGATAGAATTATAATTGAAGGAATGTCAATACAACAATTCGAATATAGACACATCACAAAATTGGGATCAAATCAGGTCATTGATAAAGAGAATATTTGTTAACAGGACAAAAGAACACCAGAATCAATTGGTTGTTATATTCTGTCAATTATTAATCTTCTTCCGATTCTTAACAGGATCTTCCCATGGTTATGATATAAGATCCTATCCACTAGAAGGATAAAAGGCATTATGTCTAAAAAGCATAACAGGGCTCCACATAAAACTTCCTAGGGAACGGTACACTGGAAAATGAGAATTTATTGGGTTTATTTATGCTGCCTGTTGAACTTTTAAGTAAATGTGTGAATGTGTTTTATACAAGTCAAACTTAAAATTTTATTTTGTTTGAAGAGAAAAGATGACTTCTTTAGGTTATAAGGGAAGTCTGGCCAAATTTTCTCTTCCTAATTCAAGTCTTTCTACTACTGTGGCTATAATCTGATGAGCTGTGTATCATATAAGATGTAAAGAATGAATGTTTAAAGCTCTCAGATTTATAAAGGTTGATTTTATGTGGACAATATTTTAGTCACTCAACATGAAATCAACTTAAGTATGAGTGTATTTCCAAGTTCAACAGGGGCTTTGTTTGTAAATACAACTTCTTTAGGATAAGGGAAGTTGTCTAAAACTAAATTTTGGCATTAACTGGACATATTTTAGTCTTAAATATTAGGAATTCTCCCTCTGTAGGAATGGCTATAAGATTGATGATGTTATTTTTTACTAAACTGGATAGGGAACGGCGACCTGCATGACAGCTGAAGGCAAGCATGTGGTAGGTGTGGGGGCCACTATTACTGCAGGGCGGCTCTGAGTAGGTGTGGTCATGAAGTCCTACGGTCGCAAATTAGATCATCAAAAAATCAAATGGCATTCTATATTTTATACCTTGCTTCAGGGGGATCAAATCTAGACTAGTGCCAGATATTTTCTAAATTATTCTTAGTTTTCATGTGTTCAATGGATAAAGGAGGTTTATGATGGGCAAGTTCTGCATCTATCAGTAGATACTAAACTATGACCTTGAAGAAGAGATTTATATAGTATAGAATAGAAAGGGTTTAATGCAGTAAAGTTGTAAGAATGAAGGTTTTAAAAGTCTCTCAGCAATATTAGATAAAATAAAGTATTTTTAATATATTTAGAATTCTGTGAACTGATAAAAGAAATATAAAAATATTGAATTAATGAATTAAGTTAATTGAATTAAGATAACGATATGAATTAGCATTGTTTATATGAACAATTTGAAATAGTTAAAAAGAAATATTTACATTTCTACTATCACTCCCTTCAATGAACTAGTAAAACAAACTGGCATTTATTTTCCAATAACTGTAGTTTGTCACGTGATACTATGACGTGATTGACGTCGTCAAGGCACCACATAATGACACAATCTAAGATTTGTGGCAAATTCAAGGGAACCGGTCATAAAAAAGTGAAAATTGCGTTAATAAAAGTAGGCCTATCTGAATGTAAATATAAGAATTAAATGTTGGTCTCACTAGCATTATTGTTATTCTACATGGTAAGCAACTTAGGTTCACAGTTAAAGATTCTTTCTACCAGCTGCTCCATTACCAAACTTTCCTAGCATTGTTCTTTCCCGGATTGTCCATACCCATTTATAGCTGGGTAGAAAGGATTTATTAGTGTGCTGTAGAACTACCAAAAAATATTAGACAGAAATTGAGATTTATATTTTACTTGTACAATGCATGGCTAACTGGAATTTATACTTCCCACTTCTTTTTAGTGAGTTTACTTCAAGTTTTAATGTTCAACTGAATATCATAAAAAGTTCTCAGCAAAATGAGATGATCTTTTCTCTTTCAAATGAATTTCAGTATTTAATTTAATATATACCCTGTTTGTAGTCTGTTTCAGTCTTATGGCAGTAATAAAATCATATTTATCCCTGTTCATTTTTTTTATCAATGAAGCTTTTGTAGTACAAGTTATGAACTTGTAATGGTTAGAAATAACCAAAGAATATTTTTGACTTGACCAAACTTTCTGTTTAATTCACTATGATATCTTTCAAATTGCATAAATTCATAATTTTTTAATAGAAATATTGATTCTGTGGTAAATCCATTTTAATTTTTTTTTAATGATTTGAATTGTTTCGAAACCCTGTTTTGATTAGAATATCTACTTTAAATCTTGTTGATGATCGATATTAGAACCACAATGTTTTTTTTCCTTAAATTGATCAAAATTACTTGATTACTTCTAAATTTCAATTTGATGGTTTCAATAGACTGCAATTATTGATTCTGCGGTCAAATTGAACCATTTTTACATATCGTTGCTTATGTCAGAAATACTGTTTTAAACGGAGCTCTCAAATGTGTAATTGATTATTGTTTAGAAATGAGATTGTTACATAAAGCTATATGTACCTCTTGGCATTGATCTTTCCCGGATTATCCGTACCCATTTACAGCTGGGTGGATACGAAAGTTTTGTTTCTGATGTGAAAATTTATTATTTTTATTTGGTTAAATCTTGTAAAATCTAGATTGGTTAAATTACGAATATTTCATTGGAATATATTTCAGTTTAAACTTCTGTGGTCTGTAAAATTTAGGAATTTATATCGGAATATTTCTCTATTTCTTTACATACTTTAACATTAATCCTAACTCTACACCTAACCTTAACACACTTACACATAGATTCCTAAATTCTATAAACCACAGAAATATCCCAAAACTAAATTTAAAATTCCAGTTTCAAATTTATTTAACTTTTTATTCTGTTACCTGAATTAGAATTTACCTTCAGACGAAATTTGCTGATAGGTTTAAAATGACATGTTTCTAAATGAACATATGTTCATATCCTTTAGGCAACTGATTTTTAAAGAATTGTTACGAAAATTTAAGACTGATTTTTACCGGCTATTTGATTGATTCAATTACAAATTTGGTATATATAGATTGAATATAGAAATTGTATAATTGTATTGATGGTATATTTTATAAATGATTAACACTTGGTTTGTTTTCTATTCTAGATATGCGACCAGAAGAAATTTATAGAAAGATTAGGATATAATGGGATGTATTATTATTGTGTATATTTTAGAATTAAAAGGATATGAAATGTGTTGTTTTCATTCAACAATAATTGAAATTTCTGCTGTCTATATAAAGAAATTTCAAAACTCAGTAGGAAATCCTATTGAAATAATGAGTACATTTGCATACACACAATTCACTGGCACATCCCTTGGGTACCAAATGGACCTGCTAACGACTTCATATAACAGAACAAGCGGTTGCCTAGCAAGATACGTCCACTTTAAAATATATTTTCTGTTTTAACACAGGCAGAAACTCTAACATTATTAAAGTCTTATCCAACTTCTGATCAATATAAAAGCTCACACAAAATTTCATTCAAATCAGATTTGACCTAGTCTCTATTGCATTTACTTGCTAATTTTCATGTTTTGGACTAAGTCAAGGGCAATAACTCAATTACAGTTCATCGAAAAATAGTCAATATTAAACTTGTTCAAGATCTCAAAAATGGTCACACCAAATTTCATTCAAAATCAGAACTGTATATATCACATTCACAAGTCTATTTCAACGCGTTTTGACTAAGTTGTCACTAATAAACTTATCCAGCGTCTCAATATAAATGTACACACTAATTTTCATTCAAATCAAATGAAAACTGTTGTCTCTAGGTGTTCACAAGTCTATTTCGATGCGTTTTGACTAAGTCAAGGGTAATAACTCAAAGAAATGTTCACCGAATAATTGTCGCTATCACACTTGTCCAAGATCTCATCATTATAAATGATAACACCAATTTTCATTCAAATCAGATGAAAGCTGTAGTCTCTATAGCGTTAACAAGCCAATTTGGACGCGTTTTGCCTGAGTCGAGTGCAATAACTCCAAAACTGTTCATCGAAAAATTAGCCAATTTCGAAATTGTCCGAGATCTCATCAATATAAATAATCACAGACAGTTTCCTTTAAAGCCAACAAAAACTGTAGTCTCTATTGCATTCACAAGCAATTGTGGACAGACAGACAGTGGTGACAATATACGACACATAATGTGGGCGTATAAATATATTTCTAAATCACGCCCATTGATAAATAGTTAAATAATTTTGCATTAAGGACAAGCTTAAAAAAACGTGAACTCCATTTTGACTCTTGAAATTGCATTAATTTCACAATTTTAAGAGTATGGCTTTTAACACAGTTCTTGCCACTGTTGTCCATTGTTTTAATATAGGGGCTCTTTAAAAGCACTGTCTTAAAAAAAATAGTTTTGTCACTGGAATAAGCAAATATAATATTTCTATCAACCACCAGTATAGATCATAAAGTCTGATCAGTTCATATAAACTGTGGATATTTTGGAATTATTTATTTTCAAAATTTCAAAATACCTTCTTTTAGCAACACTAAACTTGGAGGACTATTCCATAACTTGTTGACCTAACTGATTTAAGGGCATAATCTTACTACAACAAGGTACAATTCTTTACAGATTTTGACAAAACTTGCTTAAATTGTTCACCCATGTATGAACCTTATTGCAAATCAAGTTATTGACTTGTTAGAAGGTACACTTCTTGATAGATTTTGATAAGATAGCTTGCCAGACAAGGTAACATACGCCCACTGGCAGCATTGAATTTGAAAAATAAATAGAGCAATAACTCAAAACACATTCACTGGGCAAAAACTCAAAAACTGTTCATGGAAAATTGTCAAATTAGAACTTGACCACCATCTTATCTATTTCAATACTCATACCAAGTTTCATCAAATCTTAAAAAAATTGTAGCTTATTTTGCACCCACAAATATTTTTGAATCATTAGATCCCGAGACCGCTTGCGGTCGAGGGTCTCTAATGGTATATTCATGCATGGTTAAATATCGAATAAACCCCCTCTAAATCTAAAACGGAAAGTCGTTTATCGGAATTGTACCTCAAATTGTGATGATTTTATTCCCGGACTCTTTTTATGGATAATTTAGACATGGGCTATTCGGTTTTTATGACGTTAGGTGCAGTATGACGCACATAACAACAAACTGCACGTGCGCTATCGAATGAAAAAGAAGACATCCTTTTTATCATTAACATTAACAAGATTTGTAACTAGTTCGCTGAAATTAATACGCCAAATTGCAAAGACATGATGTCAAATTGCTATTAAACCCCATGTATTTCGACCAATCAGAACTCAGAATTTTTGTTATTTGTGGTACAATGAATATTACCTCACCCGGCAATTTATCTTTAAATATTTTTTTTTATATTTTAAACAGTGGCTCAGATCTTTACCTTCCAGTAGACAAAGTTTTAATACAATATATGGTGAATGTCCATTCTGTAACAAGGTAAGATGAAATTCCATGATGGGAAGGAAGGACTGGTGGTTTGACTGAATTTTTCAGGTTTAACTGAATCGAATGTCTGGGAATAAGTAGTCCTTGTAGATACATTGTAAGGTGGTATAGAGAATCTAAAACCTGCGATTTCCATTTGGTAAATTTTTATAAAATGGTCCTAATATGTGACAGTCTTTATAATCTATTTTTTGAATGACATGGCAATTTGAATTTTTACCATTTCAGGCAATAACAGTCAAGTTACCAATGACTTGATTGATGAAGATGTTGATTGGAAAATATTTTAGTTTTTGATCCCTGATCTGACAAATTGTTTTGGATCTCCTGTTCAGAGTTATTCAAAATTCTACCAATAAAAGTGCTCTGTTCAATACATAATATCCTAAGGAAATCTTGTACAGTCATTTTTAAACTTTGAACTGAAAAATCTTATCAATGTTTGATTGGTAAACAATGCAAGTTATTACATAGTGCTGTTCATGAATTGAATTTATAAAAAATATCCAACTTTAAAAAAATGCAAATTTATTACGTTTTTAATAATTTATAACACCCCGAGAAAAAAAAAGAGTACAGAAACAATTTTAGACAATCAAGCTAAAGAGTAGTGTTATCTTGTAAATATTCAACTTTTTGCTTGACAACAAGAGGGAACTGTTGTTAAAATGTCGCCGAATAAATAAACTCAATAATTGTTTATCCATAAATGAAGCTTAGTTAAACAGTGATTATCAAAAATAAAACTTCAAAAAGTGGGAAGGATAAACAATGCTGATTGAACTAAAAAAAAATTTTGATGTATTGTTCAAATTGAAACACATTATATTTCAACTATTGTCAATTATAATATTTCAATCAAGTAGCCTAGCCTTGTATGAATATGATACTGGTACTGTATTGGCTGTATTTTTGTTGTTGATATATGTTATATTTCTGACTCAAAATATTAAAATCCTCTACTTTCCAAATGAATTGATTTAATGATAGATTTATAATCTGAAACATGTATATACAAGAAAGGATAAATCTTGAATTGAATGACTGCTATTGTTTGAGTTGGACAAAAGCCTCTTTTTTATATACGATATTCCATAGTCTAAATAATTAGGAGTTATTCAATCAGTCAATGCCACTAAGGCGTCCACAAGATTTCCTTTATGTTTCCTTAATGTCTTTTCAGCCACATTTCTCGGTATTTCCATTTCATTCACAATCAAATCCACGTCGTCCTTGTTTATTTTCACTTTTGTCAGTTCTTTTTCTTTGACTTGTCTTTCTGCTGCTTCCAATTTCTGTTGGTCACTGACAGCTTTCATTGCGTCCCCGATACTATGGGAAGAAATATCAGCCTCCTCGACATAGTCGGTGACTTTTTCCAGATCAGCCGTTCCCGAATCATGCTTCTTACTCTTTGGTTCTTTCGTCGTTTCTCCGTTTCTATCAATGTCAATATCCATGCTTTCTGCGTCGGTAGCCATTTTTGTGATCGAGAGTTACGTTCCGTTAGTATTGAAACTCCTTTTTTCCAGTACGGCATTTGTGTGCTGAAAATAATAGCCTAATATAATAGAATCTAAATCTTAATATTTTTGTTTAGATTTCACTCAGATATTCCACAAAATATTTTATATTAACTCAATTATATCTTTGATTAGGTCCTATGTTCTATTTAATTTACTCGAATAAAAACGTCTGGATAATCGTGAAGGAAAGTAACCTTGGGCTTGATGTAGTAAGGTGAAGGCCACATAATGATAACCCGAACTTACGTGAACGCAACACTGCTCTACTTCATATTTTTCAGTTATTTCATCAGATATTGACTTTTTGAAGTTATTCTCTGGTGGAAATTTTTGTTAAACGTATTTAGAAGCCAGATAGTGTACTGTGGAGGTGATAGTAAGTGGTCAGTACAAAAATAAATCAACTTAATCCAAGGCTAGCTCACTGTCTTGTTCAAGAAATATTATATGTTCATTATTATACAGTGTATTCCGTACCAGCTTGTCCGCATTAATTAACCAACTTGTAGTATTTAGCAAAGGCACAACGTACTCACAATTTTACCTGTGGATAGTTTCGGATCATTGATTATTGCTGAAAAGTTAACAATGGCTGACCAATTTAGTGCAGAATTGTCCAGTGAAATCCGTAATTGGATGGAGTGGGATAAAAACGAAGGAACAAGGAAGGAAATCCAGCAACTCGTCGATGCCAAAGACGCACAGGAACTTGAAAAACGCATGATGTCAAGGATTGAGTTTGGAACTGCAGGAATGCGAGCTAGAATGGCTGCAGGCAATTCTGTGCTAAACGATTTGACAATCATCCAAGCTACTCAAGGCCTGACAAAACATTTACTGGAAAGTTGCGCTGATGCCAAGTCGATGGGTGTTGTCGTGGGATTTGATGCACGTTACAACAGCCAACGTTGGAGCGAATTAACTGCGGCTGTTTTAATCAGTCAGGGCGTTAAAGTCTTTCTCTACTCCAGAATCTGCCCTACACCTTATGTTCCATTTGCTGTTAAACATTATGGAGCCGCATGTGGCATCATGATCACTGCATCTCACAACCCCAAAGAGGACAACGGCTACAAAGTCTACTGGAAAAACAGCGCCCAAATTATATCTCCTACAGATAAAGACATTTCTAAAGCAATTTGCGAAAATCTCGCTCCTTGGGAAGACTCATGGAACACTAATCTGGCACGGACTAATTTGCGGGAAGATCCTTATGCAGAAATTTACAAAATGTATAACGAACGACTTTTGACATCATGTATCAGCCAAGGTAGCAATAGAAGCGCACCACCGCTGACATATACTGCTATGCATGGCGTAGGCTATCATTATATTCAGGAGGCTTTCAAAGTGGCAGGATTCGCTCAACCTATCCCAGTTAAAGAACAGGTGGAACCTGACCCGGATTTCCCTACAGTCAAGTATCCGAATCCGGAAGAGGGCAAAGGGGCGTTGTTGTTGTCCATGAAAACAGCGGAACAAAATAACAGTCGTGTGATCCTCGCGAATGATCCCGATGCTGACCGTTTAGCGATAGCCGAGCAACAACCCAAAGGGGATTGGAAGATATTTACTGGAAACGAAATCGGTGCTTTGCTAGGGTGGTGGTGCTGGCAAAGATTCCGAAAACAAAACCCAGATGTTCGACCTTCTGATGTATACATGCTGGCCAGCACAGTTTCTTCTAAAATATTACGGTCAATCGGCGAAGTGGAGCGCTTCAATTTTATAGAAACTTTGACTGGTTTTAAATGGATGGGCAACAAAGCCTTTGAATTGATGGGCAATGGAAAGTATGTGCCTTTCGCTTTTGAGGAAGCTATCGGGTTTATGGTCGGCACCGAAGTTTTAGACAAGGACGGTATTTCGGCTGCCGTCAATGCAGGGGAACTCGTGAACGAGCTGTACAAAAATGGTTCAAATTTAACGCAACAGCTAGAGGAGATTTATTCCAAATATGGGTACCACCTTTCCAGTAATTCCTACTTCATATGTCATGATAAAAACACAATTAAAAAAATGTTCGAAAATATTCGAAACTCGGGCCAATACCCAACAAGCTGTGGACCTTACAAGATCCGACACGTGAGAGATCTTACGGGCAAGGGTTACGACAGTTCAAAGCCAGATTTAAAACCGGATCTCCCTACGTCAAGTAGTCAAATGCTTACCTTTACTTTTGAGAACGGATGCGTTACTACATTACGAACAAGTGGTACAGAACCTAAGATTAAGTATTACACTGAGCATGTTCCGGATAAGAGTAAAGGTATGGATAAAGAAGAAGCGACAAATGAACTTAATGATATCGTTGATAATATTATCAAACATTTCTTCCAACCGGAGAAAAATGGTCTCATTCCCAGATCTGATTAAACTCTTCGACATCTTTTTTAATGTAGTAGGACTACTAAAATCGTAATTGAATATAGTTGACTAGTCTTTATATGTACATAATATATAGGGAAAACTTATACTTATTATTCCGATTTCCTGCGTGATCTTTGAATTCAGCTACATTCGAAAAACTTGTAACAGTTAACTGTCTTTAATAAAAAAAAAAGTGTGTTTCTTCGTATTGGTAATGCAAATCAGAATTAGACTTTGTTTAGATTTTGTAATAATGGTAAAAAGCTCATTTGTAACATAATTAACATAATATATGTATATGTATATTTGATTTTGGACTGATTGTATAATTTTGTTATGTCAGATAATAGGGCAATAAACAATTAGATGTGAATATGTCTGTAAAGAATTTCCTTGCAACAAGGCGGACCATGGTCTCAAAAGAAAACTAGGCCCATTTTACTCAGATCTGTAGCTTTTTTACGTCTATTTCTTCTACAGTCCGTATAACATAGTACGAATAGTCGAATAGTATGTCAATGTTTTCCTAGTAGAAATACGAATCGTGAACTGGAATATAAAAATATAAACCAATAGTATAGTAGTAAAGTATAATCTTCAGTTTCTTCTTAGGCATTTACGCCTTTATACTGTTCATTTTACCCATTGTCTATTTTCACAAAAACTTTCGCTGTGCTCAGGCTTTTGGCCCATCTTTTTATGTATGAGATCTAGAAAGTTTACACAGAACATGTATTTTTTTCCAAAAGAGTGTCTAACCTACTTTTGAACGTGTTTAAGGTTGGGGAGCAAACTACGTCTTTGTCTAATTTGTTCCATCATGTCTGTGACTCTGTGATAGTAACCTCGCAGTTTAAAAACAAGAAAGTAAGCATAATAGACATGACATGACTTAACATAATATATAAACACTTTATATCCGTAGCAAAAATTAAAAGGCAAGTACACCTCGCCCATTTTAATTTTCGTTATAGCTTTAATTTACCAGGCAAAAATATTAATGTTATCGTGATCCGCAGTATTATATATATATTTTTTTTTACAGTTGATTTAATTGACAACAGAACAAATTTATCAAAACTATTATATGTCGAAATTATCCTTATAGGCAAGTCCGATAAAAACGTAGTATATCCCAAATCGAAGCAAAACCATGCAATAAAGTCTCCATAGACTAGTTGAGGATTATTCTGAATGGAAACATTGGCGTTTTCGTTGTTTTGTTCTGTTATAGACTAAAACACTTTATCACTCTGTCACTGAGTATCGTACGAGAGAAATCGTCGGGTTTAAAACTCGATCATATGGTATTTTCTTTTGATATTGTTCGTCTAAATGCTAATATAACAAATTTCTATTAGAGTGCTGTTCCTATGACGTTGCTTTGAACCAATCAAATCGTGTCATTGAGAACATATTTCTTGCTAATATAACGAATAGCAAGACCTAAACAGGCTACCACCATCATCTTAACAACAAATATGACAGGCTTTGATTGGTTAACAAAAAATTCATTAGAACATAAATGGAGCAGTAACTTGTTAGATTACAATCGAGACAAAAAAATATCAGGGAAAAAAAAATTGTTATCTAATTTGATCGGCACCATATATTCCAGTCAATGTCAGTCAACTTGTAGCTGGATTCCATCCAAACACTGACAGTAATTCCACCAAATCCCTTTCGAAAATCTGGTAGCACGCCTTCTATATTTTTTATGTCTGGAATCCCTTTCCTATCAATGCCAGTTAATTAGTATTTCTTTACCATACCATACCTGTAAGTCATCTGGTATCTTCATGCTATCATTGCTAATCTAAAGAATCTGGCAGTCCCATGTTAAATAAGAAAAATTAAATTTGTTGGCAATCCCGAATAGGTATATAAAGATAGCTTGCCAGGCAAGGTAACATACACCCACTGGCAGCATTGAATTTGAAAAATAAATAGAGCAATAACTCAAAAACATTCACTGAATTTATATTGAAGTTACGGGCAAAAACTGTTCATGGAAAATTGTCAAATTAGAACTTGACCACCATCTTATCTATTTCAATATTCATACCAAGTTTCATCAAATCTATTAAAAAATTGTAGCTTATTTTGCAAGCACAAATATTTTGAAATAATACGTGATTTTTTGCGGTCGTGTGCATGGCCGCGGGAACTATATATTACATCCATTTTATAAACAAATTGTAGGTTGAAAATCTGTCCATTTCATGCACATGTACTTGTGTATTTTTAAACAAATTGTACGTGGAGTATTGTATATTTATTTTGTGGTCATGTACTTGATCGCCGTAAGATATATCTGTCCATTTGATACGCATTTACTTGTGTATTTTTAGTATTTCAGACGAATTGTATATTGAGATATTATGTATTTTCGATTTTTTTCTTTTTTCAATAACCCAAAAACTATTTGTTTAAAAAAGTCAGAAATTCAATCTTGACTAATGTCTTATCAATTCTGATGCTTACACCAAGTTCAATCAAAATTCTTTTAAAATCACAACCACAATAGAATTTTGACGCAATTTTACTAAGTCAAGGGCAATAACTTAAAACAATTCATTGAAAAACTGTCAAATTCAAACTTGACTGAGGCCTAATCAATTCCAATGCTCACACCAAGTTTCATCAACATCCTCTGAAAATTGGAGGATTTATTTTATCGGGAAAATAAAATTTTGACAAGATTTTTCTAAGTCAAGGGCAATAACTCAAAAACCTTTCATGCGATAATTTCCATTTTCGAACTTGACCGAGATATCATCAATATATACATGTATACCAAGTTTCATCAAGATTGGATAAAAACTGTAGCTTCTATTGTGAATACAACCCGAATTTGACGCGTTTTTACTAAGTCAAGGGCAATAACTAAAAAAACGTTCATGCGATAATTTCCATTTTCGAACTTGATCGAGATATCCTTAATATATACATGTATACCAAGTTTCATTAAGATCGGATAAAAACTGTAGCCTCTATTGTGGATACAAACCAAATTTGACACGTTTTTACTAAGTCAAGTGCAATAACTCAAAAAACGTTCATGCGATAATTTCCATTTTCGAACTTGACCGAGATATTATCAATATATACATGTATACCAAGTTTCATTAAGATCGGATAAAAACTGTAGCCTCTATCGTGGATACAACAAATGTGGACGGACCGACGGACGGACGGAAAGGGGCGACGGCAATATACGTCCATATTTCCATGTGGGCGTATAAAAATGTTTAATATAGGTTTAGACTTTTTATTCATTTGTACATTATTTACAACACTAATGATTGACATCTGTCAGTCATCTGGTAGGCCCTCCCCATCGCTACCTTCTTTATCCCAATCCTTCATGGTAGCTCCCATCATAAAGTCATCTCGCAAAATACTCCATTTAGGATTTTCATCTTCTTCACAATTTTTCTTCAATTTACTTTTTTCAGATTTGCTCTGCAGAAGAAAAATTAAGTATATTAACTTGTTAAAATTTATGTCAGATACAACTATATTATAATTAACGAGCTTTGTCAAGAATTGTGCCTTCTAGAGTGTTTATGAGGACAATAACTAATATCAAATAAATTTTGCTGATTTTCAATAGGGGTGAATACAAACACTCACACAAAGGTTGATAGGTTGATAAACCTAGTCCCACAGGAAATCTTATGGTGTATCACAAAAGATAGCTTGCGCATAACTACCATATAAATACATGTCATCAGATAAAAACTTCACCCTCTACAAGGTATGGGCTAATACTGTACCTTTTTGGATGATTTAGCAGAACTATCTGCACTGCCTTTTAAAATATCTAAAAATTTATCTTTGGTCAATGATTCAACCACTTTATCTTTCCTCCTAACTGATGACCCTGCTTCCATTAATTGGTCATCTAGAATCTTCTGTTGTTTACTAACAGCATTAAATAACTGAACAACACCTCTAAAATACCAATTTATAATAATATTTTTTAATGTTATCAACCAAGCATTGGGACAAACTAACTTGCTAAAAATTCTATAGTATATCATTGTTCTGCTTGTTTGAAAAGATCAAATAAACATAAAATATATGTAGAACTGAACCCAAATATTATACCTTGTGGCTATTCTCTGTAGAATGCGTTCAGCTGGTTTATCTAATGGATCCGGTTTAACTCTTCCTCTATTTTCCCATTCTTTTTTCTGAAACAAATATTAACAGTTTAATTTACATTATTCTATTTTCACAACTATTTGAAATTTTCAAGCAACACTGTAACTATGGTGACCCTAAGACAGTGCTTACATTAGGGTTTGTCTCAGTACAAAGTAATAAAATGAAATGAATGGAGCTTTACATCCTACTCTTCTACACTTGTTGGCTAATAAAGACAGGTCATTACATAGTAAGTAACACAAATAATCAGAATTTGTGCAAAGATTTAAGGTACCTATCTTTGTTTTGATGGGAAATTTTTCTTCCATAATAAAGTAAATATATATTAATATATTAACCTTAGCCTGTCTTGTCTGTTGATCAATGTAAACTTTTTTAACTTCTGTCTCCTCTTGTCCTCCTTGCTCTTTTAGTTTTCGTTTTCTTTCAATTTGTTTATCTGTCATAGCTTTTGCCATGATGACTCCTTTTCTGCTTGGAACTTTCTTCCCAAGGATTCTAGCCATGGCATCAGCCATTCCAGATTTCTTCTTTTCTTCACCATCACTGCCGTTTCCATCTGAACCTGAATAGTGCAAAGAAGTTAAAAATCTGATGAATTTCAAATTAAATTATGCTACTCATTTTCGTGTTTTTTTTTATGACAACTGCAAAATATTTACAAATATTAATACTATGAACATGTGGATTCCTTTGTAATATAGTTCTATATAGTAACGCAGTTGATAATGACCTTTGAGGAACAGGTGCTCTGGACAGATAGTAACGTAAGGCCTTTAGACATTAGGCCTACATAGAAGGCAAGTCAAACAACCAATACAGAGAGACTGTGGTTGGAGTTGCAGAGGACTTTCAGAGTGTGGCATAAAAAATAACATAGGAATGATCATAGGAAAATGATGTCAGATTTACAAACTACATGTATGTGTAGTTTTAGAACTTATTAGAACTATTAGAAGCAAATTTCAAATAAACACGACTTGAGTGGTGAAGACTTCATCTTGTTTAAGGGCCATTCTGACAAAGAGGGAATAAAAGTAGTACCGTCTAAACTTTGTGCATCGCTTTCAACATCGGCTTCCGATCCCGAGTCCAGATCGGAAACGTTTTCTTCTTCAAACACGTGCACTTTCGACATTTTTGTTTACAAGCCGCGTACAAATTTCAAGTTTTTGTCTTACACGAAACATTTTTTGAATATTAACAAATTTCAATTGCTATCAAAATAAAAGCAACAGTTTTTTACTATGACAAAAAGGTATTCACAAAAAATGTCTTGAGATACTTATTTCGATAATAAAAACTTATATTTCTGATCTTTATGTTTGAACATTTCTGAAGATTCAAGAGGAGGTCACTCTACATGTTTACATTTCTTCAAAAAGCGAATTGGTACACAATTTTCTAAATAAATTTTATATTTCTTCTTAATTAACGTGGTTTTGGTGACCCAGTAGTCTGTTCAATAATAACCAAAAGAAATCTTTAGGTCTAGAGGCTGTGGATAGATTCATGACTTCAGAAGAGCCCGAATAGCATATTTTTTTAAATGCTACAGACTACAAATATTTTACGTTACTGATAAGAATTACCATGCCATATGGATAATAAGGTTAAAACTGTTTAGTCAAAGGGATTATCAATCATCCATACATGTATAGGAAAACTCATTGTTATTGTTTCTTTTTAAACACTGTGCCAAACTGTTACATTCCCATATTGCATATTCCTTAGTTTGATTTGTGCTATAAGATTCAGAAGCTTCAATGGTCTTTTGGCCTTTATGGCTTATGCACATGCAAAGGCCCAAAAAATTCTTTTGGATATAAAGTCACATGTTTTGTATGGTTTTTATTGATATTTTGTGGTAGGTTTGGAAATAGAAACTTATTGTGGTTATGGATAGAAACAACTTGAGAAAGAAGAAAAAAAGGGATACATCAGACAATGATAGCAGCTGCATTGATTCTCTGCCAAGCTCTTCAAGTTTTAGTAACAAAAGGGGCAGAAGATACAAACAATCAGATCATCATAAAACATCATCGAACCAACAAATGAATTCAGAAGTTGACAACCCTAGGTCAAGCAAGGGGAGGAGTAAAAGTGGTAAAAACCAATCTCGAAATAGACAGAATAGAAGCAAGAAAAGTTCCAACTCAGAAAGTTCTGATATTTCTACTGACCAGAATGATGATATCCTTTTTAAATTTTTTATTTAAATTCGCAAATTTTTTTTTATCAGTAGGTTGTATGAAAGCCTGCCTCATTGCACCAGCCATGTTCAGCTGTAAAAGGCTTGTTTGTTTTATTCATCGTAGAATTTCATATTCAGATATACACTTTTTCTTTAACAAGATTACAAATCCCAGGATTTTACTATGATCCAGATAAAAAACGATATTTCAAGATTATGGATAATGCCAATATCACTAGTGCTGTTACAAGGGAGACAATTGCCAAAGAAAGAGCAGAAAAGAAAAGAATGGATGATTTACAGACACTTCCTTATAACCTAAAATATGAATCTATATCAGATTTCACAAATCTTTTGTTTGATTCTCGACAGGGTAATATCAGCCCTGGTAATTTTAGGAAAACCATGTTATTGAGTCATGCCAGAAATCTAAGACTGATAAAATCTCAGCCATTTTTTGAAAATCCTGTCCATGGACACGAAAAGGTGGAACATATGATAAAAATGATATCTAGTCCCTCCAGTGATAAACTGTTGTGTCTATGGTCCATGAAGGAGACAATAATGCAGCGTTTGCAACTCGTGCAGTTATCAGGAGCCAAACGTAACAATGAAAATCAGAGATTGTCCTTGAATGTACAACCACGTGGAACAACAGTTCTACAATCTTGGAGTAAGATAACAAACGTGTGCTGGGCACCATTTGCAAATTATCCGGAAAGACGAAACATTTTATACACCACCAATTGTCACAGTACAGGACAAGCGTTGGCATTTATTAGAAATTTAGATGCCACCTCTCCTCGAGATGTGGCCTTCTTCGATTTCAGTATTGGTAACCAAGCAACTTGGACATGTGCATGGAATTATAACACTGAGAGGTTTTCTGTTGGTGCTGAAAAAACATGTTTATTAATAGATGTAGAGACACGTAGACTATGGGAGTTAAATACACTTAATAGTGATCCATTAGCTCAGGCTTTCTCTTCTTGTGTGAGTCAATGTTAAATTTCTTTTATTTTTCTGATGATGATGATGTTAAACTTTGTTCATACGATTACATGTACCTCTATAAGCTACAATATCAGTTTCTTTGCTTTCTAGTCAAATCAAGTATAGACATAAAACTTTCAGTAGATTTCTGCTATTTCATTTCCAATCTTTTTTAAAATTTTTTAGGATCTGCTGTTCAGTAAATCAATTTCCCTCTAAGTTACAGTCTGAATTTTCATGCTGTAGTAACTTATTATTTTTTGTATATCAGCACCTACTCTACAGTGGTACAAAGAAAGGTCAAATAGTGACCCATGATTTACGGAGTAAGTCAGTTCGACCAATAAGATGTATATCTCATAAGTCCAGTATCTCTCACCTTCTACTGTCAACTAATGATAAATATTTATATGCTAGTGACTATTCTGGACAGGTTAATATCAATTTTCATATCCTTATATTTCATGGGTCGGAGTAATAACCCCTTTAGATACAAATTCAAGTTGATAAAGTTTTTAGATAGAACTAAATAGCATATTTTATAAATCTTTTCATGTATTCTGTAAAATATTTTTTATTAGAATATTATATACTGCACTTATACTGAGTTTTGTGTTGGCACATTGTTCACCAACTATGTTTTACAAACTGTTGTACCGTATTACATTTACATATCAATGAGATTAGAACAGTATAGGATGTTTTTATTTTATATTGATTCAGATTAAGGTATGGGATATGAGAAAGAACAGTGTAGTAATGCAATATGATGGTTTACATAATGAATATAAGAGAATACCATTTTATATTGATGAGTCTAATACTCTACTGTATGGAGGTGAGCTTTTTTTATTGCAATTCTTTGCTTTTATCTAGACTTAAAGGGATAATAGGCGTTAGAATACACTCGTCCTACGGCTTATATTTGTGTTTCATATTGACTATTAGTAAAATAAGTATGCATCCCACACTTTACCAAATTTTAAAAAGCCGCAATATAAAATATATTTGGAATTTTAAAAAAAAGTGAGCCAGCGACAATTCCATTCAGTTTGAGAATAAAAGCGTCTGGTAAATCAACGCTAAAACATCATTGTGGAATTCAACAGTAGGGGTCAAGGACGCGTGAAAACCCACATGTTAGAGTTACTTCCCTTTATATTTACACGATTTGAAAATCGCTTGATGGATCGCTCAAGCGTTTTATGATTAACTACTTTATTTCGGGGATTTATCGGATTTTAGAGGGATTTTGATGTATTGTTATGACACCAGGTAAGTCCACTAATGGATATATACTGTTATTGTCCAAATTTGAGTGAACTTAAAATTTTATGTTCGTTCTAAGCCTATTATCCCTTTAAAGGTTTTGGCAGCAATGATTTTGTCATTCAGTCATTAAAAGTTAGAGAGGGGTTTCTTACAGTAAACTCTCTTTTAAATCTCAAATAACTGTACATCAGTTGGGTAGAATAGAATTGATGCTGTCTCCATAAATTGAAATTTTTATCTTTTTTTCAGCGGGTCAAGATGGCTATTCAAGAATTTGGTGCCTAAAATCTGGCCAATTGCTACTGAATCTCCCACCACCCTGTTCAACATCATGGGACACTATACCTTCCTTACAATTTTCAGGAAGTTGGGCTAAAGAACAGGGCAATTCAGGTTTATTGATGGGACTAGGTGATAAACTGTATATATATTCTAGTTGAGCTATCTTGTATCATACATGAATATAGTTTGTGGTATTAACCATACTCTAGATGGTAGTACAATATGAGTATGTAGCGACTGTGATTTTGTTTGAAGAACGAGGTTTGACAAATTGAAAATAAAGAATAAAGCAGTGTTGTGATGAAAAGTTTTGTAATTTGTGCCTATTCAGTCATGGTGCTGAAGCAATGGTATAATGATTATATTAAATATGTTAACTATTGCTAATGGAACATGCTGTTCAGTATGTTAAGTGTACATTTTCATAGGATCTGATTTGAAAGTATTTTAACCAATTTAACAATTTCATTTGCAAAATAGATCATAAACTCAAGTGTAGAACAGTTTTATATACATGTATAGCATTACTGCTAAAGAATGTTGATACACTTGATAAAGATTTCTTGACAGTAAAAAAAGTTGCCACCTTTTCATATCAAAATTTCTATGAAGTTTTCCTATTCACTTAATCCCTCTGAAAATATTCATCAACAAATTTTAATTTTTAATTCATAACTTTTATTGCAAAATATGTCATTAAAGTTTAATTTAATCATACACAAAAAAAAAACAAGTATAAATTGGAATGTGATGAAACATGGCATTATATAGGAGTACAGATATTAGTCAACATCAGTAACCACTGTCCACAACAGTAACCACTCAAAACATAAACAGTTATTTTAAGGTAGAATAAATAGTACGTTATGTAAAGGTTAATCTTTACAAGTATTCAATATTAAATTTGCTAAAAATTTCCACTGGAAGGTTCAGATTTTATGTGTTATAGAGATTAGATAAATAAGAATATTAGTATGGATATACTACTCCTTCCTTTCAGTTAAGCGATGTTTCGAATGTATGTGAATCCCTGTAAGTGAATTCAAACATTGTTTAAATTAAAGGAAGGATTAGTATATCCATAATAGTATTCTTATTTATCTAATGTTCCACCTACTTCTAAATGTCATTCAAAGATGTTATAGAGATGTTTCAAAAATTTACAAAGTTAATGGGCACACCCATAAAGTTAACTGTAAATATTTACGTTTTGAATCTGATATGCATGGATATATTATAAGCCAAGTAACAGGTATACACAAAAAAAGACAAATTGTATTAAATAATGAATTATCTACAAGCAAACATTATTTACAAAATAAAAATTCTAAAAATAGCTGTTGACTAGATGTTTTCAAAAAATATACATTGACCATTATTGATACATTATTTACAATTTAAGTACAAAAATACCATTTTCATTGGATATAAAAACCATTTGCAATTTCACATCATTATAGGATTATAGATATTTATATCATACATTTTATTTATAAAGCTCCTCTTATGCTTGTGTTTTGGGTACACAATCCACAATCAGGAAAGTTTAAAACTGTTCATGAGGGTTTCAATTTAAATTCTCCAATACTTACAGCACTACTTATAGAAGTGTATCATTTAAATGTATTATTCCTTTACAATTCCTATCAAAACAAACTTACGGACCACAGGCTGAGCAAATGAATATGAAAATTAATGATGTAATAAAGACTATTGTGACCAGTAAAGTAATTGTAAGAGGTATTTTCTAAATTATTGATCAATAAGTACAACATTTCCTTAGATTTTTGACAAAATATCAGGAGATGAAATATTACATTGCACATTAATGATGAATTAATACAAACAAAATCATATTTACTTTTAGACTCATCTAGAAAAACTCATCACAAACTTTATAAATTTACTTATCACTGGCTTCAAAGTAAAGGCTTGCTTTTTTGTATGTGTATTGGGACACTTATAGTCACTCTCCTTACAGGAAGCGCAGAAAGGAAATCAAAATGGCATCCGTAGGAGCTATTAGTCCCAAGTAAACATACACAAATTTCTTTTGAATCTGTTTCATTAAACTTAAGCTTGTTGACGTCCATGATATATAATAATACTTATAAGAAATCAAATGAATGCCTGAGTAAGACCAGGGTGATCTGCTATTGAGTATAATTTAAAGTTTCATATCAAAACTCACGCGAAACCAAAATGAATGCCAGAATTAGCCCAGGGTGATCTGCTATTGAGTATAATTTAAAGTTTCATATCAAAACTCACGAGAAACCAAAATGAATGCCTGAGTAGGCCCAGGGTGATCTGCTATTGAGTATAATTTAAAGTTTCATATCAAAACTCACGAGAAACCAAAATGAATGCCTGAGTAAGCCCAGTGTGATGAGTTATTAAATATAATAATGTATTAAAAGCACTATAACATGTTGATATGAAATTCATCATAAATGTGTATCTGTAAATACAGTTTGTTCCCGAGTGTAACTGTAGGTTGGACCACTTATACTTTCATCATCATACTGAAATAAAAAACAATACAACATTATTCATAATTTCAAATATAAATTGATTTGTAAGTATTTTTCTGGCAAAACCAAATAAGATGTGCATCTTGTTATATTACAAAGGTTGTATAAACTTTAAGAGCTAAAAAAAGACCAACTTGGGCTATTTGCTACTGAAAACTATTATTATTAAATATCTATAAATTCTGTAATCAATACAGGTATTTTCTAAATAATTAAATAACAAAATAAGAAGCCCAGTCCTTCAAGAGCAAACATTTGAAGACAACTTGAAAACACTAACCAATCCACTATCAAAATTTTTCTCCCACAGAAAATCATCAGAATCATCATCAATATCTTTAACTGATGGTTTATCAAAGGAGAGACGACGAGTGGTAAACGCTGGATTTATCACTCCTTCTCCTGGTCCCTGTATAACATCAACATTTGGCAAGTTCTGCTGAAACACATATTAATTCTTTTTTTTGAAAATGATACTTTCCCTTAAAACATTTGGTAAGGTCTTCTGGTTTAAGAAAACAAATAATAGGTTAAAAATATATGTTGTTAAATGTCCACAAGAAATAATTATCACCTATCTTTCAATGTATACTCATGCTCATCAGATTTTGATTCAAAAAAGGGCAACTGAGATAAATCCCTTTACTGTAAATACATATTATAAATTTTTACTAAATATTTACCGTTTCATACACACTGCCATTAGGATCAATCATATAGGTTAATGGAGCTGGAGATTTGGGCTGTCGATTATACAGAGGTCGTCTTTCTCGTACATATGGTCTGTTTTTACCACAATATCGTACACATAGAACAACCAAAATAAACAGCAACAATAAACTCAGAATACAGACTAGCACTATAAACCAAATTTCCTGGTAAAATGGAATCTCATCAGACTGTTTTTCTGTCACTGCTGGTGGCACTGTTGTTGTTCCTGAAAATAATCCCAATTATACTATACTTCATACTAATAAATCTTAAAATATAATTTATGCATTTTTGCCCCAAAATGAGCCAGTATGCACCAAATAAACATCTGGTTATGGACAGCTTGCCCCTACAGCGCTTTCACAGAGAAACCAGATTTTGAGAATCAAAATAAAAAATACCTAAATTATCTGCTGATCCAGGATCAAATATAATAGATGGTGTTTCAGCTTCTCCCACCTCCGTCACCGCCTGGATAAAAAATCTTATCACTGAAACAAAGAACAAAATTTAAAATCTGATTAAAAGTACATAAAATGGGATTCCTTGCTGGTAGGCAAGAAATTAGAAATTCTCAAAAGCAAAAATTGTTGTCAGTTGACTGATAAGATGCCATATGCAAAACCAAATTAGCACTAACCTTGAGATTTAGTTCGTCTTTCCTCACCATACACTGTTGTTATACCTCGGAATTTCACCACACCATCTACTGACAAGATATACTCTCTTAATTTACTGTTTAATACAAAACTTTCTGTCCAATCAATCACAGCTTTAGTGTTATTCTGGGTTAATTTTGGTATCTTCACATACTTTGGATCTAGATTATATATAAGAATAAATAGGTTAATGATAGATAATAAATTCTCAAGCAGCATCTTCACAATGTCAAACTTGTCTTAAACCTTGACTGTAATATTCTTCTACTCTGGAAATTTGTTAAAGCAGTTATTTGATTGGATTGTATGATATCAAGAAAGTCAATCAGAGTGCTCAACAGAAAGACTGTAAGCAGTCCGTGATAAGCAATTGGTGCCTATTGTAGTCAAGGTATTAGAAAGTCTTTCTTGGATTATTTGCACCCATTCTCAGCTTAATGAATGATGAATCACACACTAGTTGTTGGCTGAATTTTCCTAATCTTGTCCATTAACCATTTCTTGGATGAGAGCAGAAACTTACCAGAGGCAGCTGTTTCAACTCTAACCCAAGTGGGAAAGTCAATACCACCAGCTTGATTTTCAGCCTGTAGCTGATATTCATAAGCTGTGTATGGTTCTAAAGATGCTACTGTTGTCATAAACTCTCGACCTTCGTAGACTTTCTTAGAATCACCTGGTACACACGATTCTTCAAATGGTTGAGCTGTTAGGGGACAAGCTGTTCTCTCAAACACCAAATATCTGTTGATCACAAAATAAAAAATCAGGTTTAATATTTCAAATTTTTGTTTTAAATACCGTTTGATATTGTAACATCAAGTTGTTGAATAATATTCATATCCTTATTGACCATGGATTGTTCTGACCTCACTTTTGGTCTTATATAAAAGATCATGTGTTTCTGACAAAAAAATTGTAGTAAGGCTAGGATTAGAAAAAGTGAAAATCTTACCTTATTATTTGGCCATTAGGTTGGAGTGGTTGTGACCAGCTCAGTCTAACACTGGTACTATTGAGAGAGGTTGCAACCAAAGGTTTAAGGCCAGAGGGTTTTGCTGTACCAGTTTTAGCTGTTACAGGACTACTGTCTGTACATCCTCCACCAGTACAGGCTCTTACTTTCAGGGAATAGGTAGTGAAAGGTGACAAGGGTAAGATAGAACCAACTGAATGGGTTAAAGATGGTGATGATGTTGCCTAGAAAATAAAGATTTACAATGAGATTCCTGTTCTGCTTATTCACATCTTAGGCATTCAGATGAAGAAGGAGAAATATTGTTGTTGAGAAGATTCTTCCGATTATATATTCATTAAGTATAAAGGACAAAAATGGTGCCATATTCTTAAAGCTCTGTTATGCTACTCCTTCAAATTGATACACATCATCTCAACTAACATCTGAACCTTTAAGTCAGTAAGCAAGCACCCTTAATTTCCTTCTAAATAAAATAAATTCTACCTACCACTGTGTCATTAGCTATAATATTATACAGTCTGATAATACCATTGGGTTGAGCAGGGGCTATGATGGTTACATCAATAGTTGTAGATGTTGTACCCTGAAATTATTATATTGAAATTCCTAATTCAATACTGTGCAGTTTTGCAGGTTTAAATATATCTCTTATGTTAAAAACATTTCAGCCTTGATTATCAGTGCTTTCTAAACTAAGTTTCCAAGGATAAGGTTAATAGATTAGTCATTTTTAAGTAGGGATATTATATTCTGTGCAATTACTACATCAATGAGTATTGGTTAAACAATGAATTAAACTCACAAACTCTTGTATGAGCAACAAAGAACCTTCTTACCGTAACAGTTGGTGTTGGTACAAAGGTTGGTGGCGCCTCTTTAGTAGTGACTGATTCCCAGAGACTAGTGGCACGACCAATACTGTTGAATGAAGAGACTAGATACTGATATTCTGTGAAAGGTAGTAGAGAAGGACTTCTATCAGTATGTTGTTTTGCTGTACCATTATATACTAGCAACTCATCACCATAGATCACACCTAAAATTAAGAAATTATTTAATTATTGCTGTGTTTTGATATTCTAAAAATGTACACATTGTAGTCAAGAATCTTCACAATTTAAAAATATTTTGTTACAGAAGCCTCACTCACACTGTGACTTTGCTCGTACACTTAAATTGCTTGTACGCTTCAATTGCAGACAGCACCAGTGAAAGAACCAATTATATTTCACAAGTAGGAACATACATTTCTAGTAGATCCTGTCAGCCAACTGATCATAGTTTTGTCATTTCTGTTATAGGCTAGTGGATGGATTAAAAAAATACATGTAGTTAAATATATTGAGATCAATACCTGTTGAATCTCGAACAACCAGTCTTCTTTTAACATCATATCTTTTGATAATACCATTAGGTTTCAATGGTGGATCCCAGGTAATAAATACTCCATCAGATGCCCCGTTTTCATCAGCTAGTGGTAGCAAGGATGGTTTACCCTGTTCTTCTGGAATAGCTTCTAATGTTCTAATAGTAGCATCTTCACTGAGTTCACAACCTCGTACAGTACAAGCTTGTATCCTAAATGTGTGCTCTGTCCAATATTGAAGACCTGGTACAATGTATGACAACTGACTAGGAGGTCCTGAATAGACTATGTCGTTTCCTTGAAAAAGTGTGTAGTTTACAAGCACTCCATTGGGTCTGATGGGAGATTTCCATGTTGCTTGTACTGATGTTGATGACAAAGCTACTAAAGATGGGGGATCAAGTCCACTCGGTGATGAAGCATAAGTTCTAGCTGTAGCTGATGGACTGACAGCACTTCCCTTTCTATTTCTGGCAATGACTGTGTAGGTGTATTCTTCTCCTGGTAGAAGGGAGTAGTCTGTATGGGACGTCTTCAGGGGTCCAGATGAGCTCAAACTATCAGTGTAAATCAATTGATCTCCTCTACGTACATCATATGATGATATGATACCATTTGGTCTCTGTGGAGGGAGCCATGAAATTTCTATGGATGTTGAGCTCATTACTCGTAATATTGGTGTTCTCATGCCTTCTGGTTTAGCATCATCTGGGCGTCCAGAAGTTTCAATACTTGAAGCACATCCACCGTTTGTGCAGGCCTGGAGATAAAATCGGTATAGATTATATGGTACCAGTCCACTCACGGAATACTCAAGATTCAGACCTTCATAAATCTTGCTCCCATCCATATAGAGTACATATAATGTTATTGCACCATTTGTGACTTGAGGTTTTGCCCATGTTACTTTAACAGTTGTGGAGTCAACTGCAGTAACATCTGGAGGAGATACCTTCAGTGGTGCACTCTCTTTAGTTCTAATGAAGGTTGGATCGCTTGAAGTGCAGCCACCTCCAGAACAAGCTGTAAGTGTGTATTCATACCATGTAAAAGGTTCTAGACCTGAGTCTGTGAAGCTACGAGCATCGCTGGCTCCAAAACTGAAAGGAATACTGTTGTTTCGCCTAATCTGATACCTCTGAATGACACCATTTGGTTGAGTTGGCTCATCCCATTCCACTAACAGCATGTTGACACTCTGACCAACATGAGAGACTCTAGGTGGTTGAACTCCATTTGGAGCAGCTTCTCCAGTAGATACTGAGATCCAGGGACTTGTCGTGGATCCTTTAGCATTAGTTGTTCTCACTTGGTATTCGTAATTACTATTAGGTTTCAAGCCACTATCCATGAATTCATATTCAGGCTTAGATGTATCCAATGTTTTGAAGACAATCTGGGGCTCAGATGTATCCCTTTTTCTTCTGGCAACTGACTGCCTTCTTAGCACCTCATAAGACAGAATCTTTCCATTCGGGTTCACAGGTGGAACCCATTTCAACATGACATGGGTAGCATTGACAAGACCTGTAGTTGGACTAGGTTGAATAGATGGAAGGGTTTCTGCAGTTCTAAATGTCTGTTGCTTTCCCTTGGTACAGCCAGCAGTGGTACAAGCTTCCAAACTGACAGTATACTCTGTGTACGGTTCCAGTCTACGGAATTCAAATTCTCTGTTCAGACCTTGATATACAGGGTTTCCAATGCCATCTTCATAGATTTTATAATTACTGATAACACCATTAGGTTTTAATGGAGGATTCCATCGTAGAATCACAGCTTGTCCGGATTCAATCTTCTCTATACTGAAATCCAATAAACCTGCAGGAGATGATTGTGTAGTTTGAACTCTTACATTCATGGACGACACACCACCAGCAGAATTCATTGCCTCCACGCGGACATCATATTCTGAATATGGCTTCAGACCACTCACTGAGGTGGCAGTAGTGTTCACGGAAACTTTCATAAAAGGTGCCTGTATGGTTGGATCAGAGTTAATCTCTTTATAATAAACATTATACACAGTGATGATCCCATTTGGTTTGGTTGGTGGACTCCATGATATTTTAAATCCATGGGCATCAGATGAGTCAATAGTAGGAGTCGAAAATCCTTCAGGGATTGCTTCCAATGTTCTAACTCTTGACCAATTACTGGAAACATCACCAACCCCATTAAATGCCACGATTCTGTATTCATATGTAGTGAAAGGTAGAAGATCTCGGCCAGCATGAGTAAAACTAAGATCAATGCCAGGGGATTCGTTAACGATAATGTCCGAAATTTCACCAAATTTTCTCTTGTATACCAAATACCTTTTTATCACCCCATTTGGCTGTTCTGGAACTTTCCATGAAACCAGTATGGAATCTGATGCTTTAGCTTCCAGAGTTGGTGCTGCCATTCCTACAGGAGGAGCTTCAAAGGTTCGAACCTTGACACCTTGACCAGTTCCACATCCATTGATCACTCCCATTAGACACACCTGAAGCCGGACGTTGTACTCTGTATAAGGTTTCAGACCACTGATGGTCGTACTTGTCTCAAGTCCAATACTTCTTTCAACTGCCACTGTTGCTCCTTCTGTTAGTAACACACGATATTGGTCCACGACTCCACTTACTGCAACAGGATCCCAGTCTATGAAAACTGCGGTAGAACTCACTGCTGTTACATTCTTTGGTGGTGGAACATATGCTGGGGTTCTTTTCGGTGTAATAACTGATGTAAACCCACTTCGAATCTTCCCAGCTGAGTTCTCAGCTTCTACTGCATACTCGTAGGTGGTCTCTGGAAGCAATGCAAGATCCTGTGTGACCAATTCTGTTCCACGATAAGCAACAGATTCAATTCCATCCTTTCGTCGGATCAGAATGTACTTGATGATCAACCCATTCTCAGCTTGTGGTTTCTTCCAGTAAACTTCCACTGCTGTTGAATCAATGATGATAGTTTTTGGATCTTCCAGACCTGAAACAAAATTCAGGTATTTTTTCAGATTGGATATAAGAATTACATTGAAATCATTGAAATTACTATTATTTTTTATCAGAATGGTCCAAACAGGAAGCTAAAAGGGTCTTGAATAAACACACAAACAAGAAAATTCTCTAAAATTGTAAATATATTCATACATATTTTCCAATGATACTAACCATAAATTAATTTCTGTCAAAATCAGCACAAATTATTGACTTACCTTGAGGTAGGGCTTCCAAAGTTTTAGCTGTCACATCATCAGTTTTTGTACATCCTGCTACAGTACATGCTTCCAAACTCACCTTGTATTCTTTATATGGTACCAAACCTGAAAGTAAATAATGACATTATAAAAAAGGTTCCCAAATGGTATACATACATGTACACCCAAGTGTAGAAAATTTCATGGCAGCTGATTATCCTTGTACCAAAAACAACTCATTGATTTCTTCTTTTCTTTGAAAAAGATCGTTATTTATAATGGCAATTGAATGCTTGTGGATAAAATCCATACAGAAGATTAATTATTTAGTAAGGCATCATTAACAGTGCAAGAAGGCTTAAACCACGTATTAAAAACCTCACCAGTCACTAAGTACTCCAGAACATCTGCACCAAATGATGATCTCTTATTGTCAATAAAAACAGTATAACCTAACAACAAGCCATTAGGTTTAGTTGGTGGTGACCAAGTTATTCGTATTGCTGTAGAGTTAACAGGCTGTGGTACTGGTACACTGAGACCTTCAGGAGCTGATTCTGCTGTGGCTACTTGAACCTGGGATTAGATAAATATAAAATGATTAATAATCTGGAGATAATCAGAAAGATTATAACTAACCATAGCTACGTAACCCTCGAAAACAAAGATACAACAAAAAGAAATAAAAATCTTGGCCTGAAACAAAAATATACTAGATCCCCAGGCTTCGCGAGGTTCTGACGCAGTGCGTAGCAGTTTTGATATACGCTTTAAAACTGCCCCACAAAGTATCCGTAGATCAGTAATGTTATTTTACAGCGTATAGGTCGTTTTATTTCAAAGCATAATCAGTTCGCTGAAATTTGTGTCATGTAGATCGCCCAAACGCACAGTTCAATAAGCAGCTTTTAACGATGAAATTCGCAATTTCCAAATGGTGATAAAACAAAAAGTATACATCGTACAAGAAAATATAATATATCAATGGGTAGATCTTATCGAGAGCTATCACATTTGTTCATCTCACAAGGTCACCAAAGTTCAAGGTTACAATATACGACCATTCGAAGTTTTTATATATTACTATCAGTAAAAATATCAAAATCAAAATCAAAATACAAAAATCGGTTTCCAAATATAATTCAGGAATTGATATTACTTTCTATAGACATCAAAATTAAACGAATCGGGACATCTCCACAGTTCCCGTTTCGATTTAAAGCAAATTACGCACAGTTAGTAGAGAAGAAAATACAAAATTTTCAAATACTAAAAAGCGCAATTTCGGTGAAAATATATGGTTTCATATATCATTACAAAGACCATATAAACTGGAATAAGATTCAATAGGAATTTTTGTTATTTATGAATAAGTTCAGAGCTCTTTAAAAATAAAAATCACAGATTTCAATCGGAAGTAATCATCGGACAACACAAATGAATATATCAGTGGATAGATATCACCAAGGGCAATAAATCGTGTTCAGGTCACAAGGTCACCAAATGTCAAGGTCACGAAATATGGGCCTTCAAAATTTTGGACATTACCAAAAATATTGAAATGGAAATAAAAGAAAATCAAAATAAAAATTCAAAAATCCGCTCCCAAATAAAGTTGCGCAATCGACTCTAGTCAATAGATATGAAAAAATAACGAAAATCGCATTATCCCCTGAGGCCCCATTTTGAATTTTACAAAAGTTTGACATTTCAATATGGCGGCTTATTGTTTGCTTCCGGTCCGGATTTTTTCATCTTCGTTTTTTTGTATGACTATTTCTAGCATATTGCAAAAATAATTTTTGAAATATCTTGAGAATTCCGGAAATTATTTTTTAATTTTCAAAAGCGAATAACTTCGAAACCGGAAGTGATGTCGAAAATTTGAATAATGTTTTTCGATCGCATTAAAAGTTTCTATCTACCTATAAGTTTTCAAGTGGATGGGAATAAAATTGTAGAAGTTGAAAAAAAAGCAAAAATTGAAATTAAAAAAAGTCAGCTACAAAAGTAATGAAGCTAGCAGTTTTAAACTGCAGTTAAGTAGCTAGCAGTTTAAAGAAGCTAACAAAAGAAGTTTCGTAAAAATAAGTTGGAATATAGAGGTAATAACGAGCAAAAACCAAAATAACGCCATTGTCCACAGCTCGTTTCTGGTTGGCCTAAATGACGTCATTTTACATTCACCTGATGGTAGTCTCGCAGTTTGAATAGTAAACAGCAACAGGAAGTTTGTAGCTAGTTGCCTTCTTAGAGAACGATCGAAGGTAAAATTCGAGAAAAAAATAAAAAAAATAAAATAGTCATTTCGAAAACAAAGCAGTGCGTTCGGAGAACGCACTGCAATAATAAATGATTATTGCTTGACATTGTAATATATACACCCAAACAAATCCCTTTTTAAATTCAAGCATCTGAGAACTCCAACATATTTTTATGGGTCCATATCATTCCCTTCTAATATGACAGCTTTACAAATTTTGACACTAATAACGTGAATCTGATCGACAGAAAAATATATACAAAATATATTGACGCTAAAGACTGGGGAATGTTACTTACAGTATTTGAGTCAGTACAACCAGCAATATTACACACAGTTAGTTTATAGGTATAGGTCTGATATGGTAATATATTATTATCATCTGTATACATGAGACTTGTACCACGGTACAGCTCAACATTGTTTCTCCTTAGTACATACTGAGTTATCTCTCCTGAAAAAAACCCAAACAGAAATTTAAAGACAAGAAAGGATATGCAGTGTGAAGTATAAACGCAGTTTATCAAAAATTTGTATCTCATAAAATCCCTAAATTTCCTTGATTGCCACTCTTATAGAAGCCTAATGCTAAGTTAGTGTTTAGTTATGGTAAGCAGGAACCGCTTCTAGACCTCTTTTTAAAATTCTCTCTTTGTTTGGGCAGCGCAATGAAACCTCATGATAAGTTGTCAGGTTGTATATAATTGTTCTGCTGATTCTATTAAACTCTGGTAAGTGAAGCATATCAGGCAGTCAAAAATGTTCATTATAATTACTATTATAAAACCTACCATTGGGTTTACCAGGCGGTTCCCAAGTTAGATAAACTGCGTAAAGTTGTTCTGGGTTGACTCGAGTATTGGGTGGTTTAACATCTTCAGGTGGTGCTGGTAATGTCTGAATACCAATATACTCAGAACTCATACTACCAGCATTATTAGACACAGTAACAGAATACTCATACTGGGTGAACGCACTTAGATCTGTGTCTGGAAGAAATATTATATCTTGAAGAATGCAAATGAAAACCTTATAAAAGAGGTTTGGGAATGTTGGTTATTATCCTTGTATATTACCAATTACCAAGCCTAGGTGCCAGTTGAATTAAAATGGCAATTTGCAGTTATAATTACAATTATATACAGGTATATACAGCCAAGAGATATGCCTGGCAAATGTTATAAGATCAACACCCCTGCACTAACGTAAATCATCGCTGATTCAAGGAAAGTAACATACCGGTATAAGTGAGTTGTAAACCAGTATAAACAGTCGATACATCTACTATACACATGTCGTCTGTACTAGGTATAGTTGGTGATGGGTCAGTATAATAACCTGTGATAGCACCACAGGTCTGGGTAGCTGAATTAAAGTCACACCTATTACAAACAGCCGTATTGGTCTGACTGATAGGACACACAGTACCAGTTCCACAACCTGTTAATAAATAGAAATATGATATGGAATTTTGTTGCACCTTTCTGCATTAATGACATGAAATGAAGATTTATATCCTTTTTTGCTGTAAGTTTCAGAAATAATGGAGAGCAAGAAAATGGAAAATGCTGGTTCAGAGGGGTTGCTGTTTTATTGTTCATAAGGTTACTCAAACAGAGTTCACAAAAGTATAAGCAAATGTCAGTGGACTAATGCTGAATCAAAATAATGGACTTGTAACTGGATTAATGATTAATCATTTATTTTAGATATTTGTCAAAGCATAAATAGTATTGTCTAATGATTACTGACAGATAATCCAGGTTTGTTGGTTAAAGTGATTATTCAACTAAGATCAGCCAAACTCGGACCAAATTTTAATTGTGGTTTAGAGGGGTGCCGGTTTATTCAGGGTTTCCTTTATAATATAATATAATGGTTCGGTGGGGACTTTTCCAATTTGCTGCTTTATAGGAGATAAAAGAGGATGTGGTTTGGTTGAAGTTTGGACCCACTGTATAGTTGACTAATTGTGTTAGTGTTATGCAGTATAAAAATCCGGAAATCAAACTTTATAGAAGAAATAACTAACCTTGTAAAGTACCAGACACATCAGAGCAAACTTGTGTTGCTGAATTATAACCCACATAATTACAACAACTTAAACTTTGACCAATTTTCTCCATTCCACAACATTTCTCATTGGCTGTTGTTTTACTCAAAGGTGTATTATAATAGTGAACCTGAAACAGGACAAAAATGCATCAAATGCATTGTTGAATCTGTGAACAGTGTCAAGCACGCTTAACCTTTCTAATTTGAAATTAATTAAATTTTGATTCTAAAGAAATGGTGCCTGGGTTGAATACACCAAAACTCTACAGACTGACCCTATTACAACCATATTTGTTATACCTTAGTATGTCCAGTATCACTGGTACAACACAGTGTTGTTTGTTGGTCCAAATATTTTCTACCACAGCATGACTTCTGTGATTGTGGTAAATAGACATCACCACTGGTATCATTACCACAACAAACAGCTGACTGACTAACAACCTGACCTCCACAACATTGTTTGTTATAACCACCATATAAAGTTCCTAAAATATCAAAATTAGAAATTAATATACCCTATTAATAAAACAGCTGTCTGTCCTATTTTCTTTCATCAGACTGAAATGCACCGAGCCATGCAGTGTGCAATGATACAATTTAAGAACCCTAGAAGGAACCTATGGGCTCACAAGCATCACATAACTATCTTGGCTCATTAAATTGACCCGGGCTATCTCATAATCAGGTTCCACAATCTTCATCGCAACAGCAAGGTTTGAAATGGCCTTAACTTTCCTAAGGTATCCATGCAACTTCCGAAAATTCTAGTATTTTTGAAGTGATGAGTGACCTTACCTGTACAACAGATCTGTGATCCTGTGGTAGAATATGGTACAGATCCACAACAAGCATCACCATAACCTATTGTTACTCTATCTTCTAGAGAATCACCACAGCAAATAGTGCCTGCTTCCACCAAAACATATCTGAAATAATAATATCATGCACTGAAAAGTAACTAATAAAAAACCTTTTCCATTGGCTGCTATACATGAGAACCAAAAGACAGTTTAGTATTTTATTTATAAAATTTTAAATTGTCTGGGCCCTGTAGTAAACCTCAGTGTGTTTGCAATCTTTGTGATTTTGTTACTTCTAATGTTGGTCCAAAACTTAATAAAGTTTCGTTACATTAGTGTTTGTTTACTTGGGTCAGATAATTTCATAGTAATGACAGCTCAATCACTAATTTCCATGGAACCTGTGTTAAAGGTGACCTTGACAATGTCAATGTTTGAATCAAATCCCTACCTCTTCCCACAGCATTTATAGTTGGGTACGGGATTGTAAAATTTTCCTCCACAGCATACAGCATCTACTGAAGGTTTGGGTACATACTGACTCTCACAACATTCATATCCGAATATTGCATCATGGATTACCCCATTACAACATCTCTGTAATATAATATAATATTATATATATCAAATAAACATTGTTAGCCCTTAGATTCTCTAAAATTGCAATGACGACATAGTCAATTGAATTGACTCAATACCAAATAAGATTAGTTATGTGAAGTCTCTAAAATGGATGCTTGACAAACTCGAATTCCAAATAAACATATTAGTACGGTAACTTGGAAAGGGGAAACCTAGTTCTGTTGACAAAGCCTAACACCATGTGAACACTATTAACAATGTGGGTTCTAATCAAGTTAACAAACACAATAAAACAATTGGTGAGTGATATCAGATGTATTTTGTAAATTACCACAAATCTAAGACGTACCTTTTGTCCTGTATAACATTTATTGCCACATCGACTTTCTAAAATACTACATTCTATATAAGTACATTTTGTATGTTCTGGGTTCACCTGGGGTTCAGTTCTGGAATAGAAAAAACACTTTGGATACAGACACTTTTTGTACATCTTTCAATTCTGGCGCTCTGCTTACGGCAGTGCCTCAATCAATTAAAGGATCAAATCTTAAAGTTATTTGTTTGTTTGAGAATAGTGCTAAATATTAACTGTTGGTCTTAATGCGAAAGATTTGTACCTAAAGTCAGCTCTTATTCTGTCTGTGTTTGAGATGGGTATAATCAAGGAAAGCTAGCAGACAAGGCTCTCCAGAAATTAAGTTGTCTTCCATTTGTTTGCAGTTTGATTGTAACTAAGAATAACAAGTCACTTACATTTCAGAACATTTCTTCAGAGTTTTTCTCGTCAGCTCATAATTTCTTATGATGCCATTTGGGTTCTGAGGCTGAGCCCAGTTAATACGTACTGATGTGGGGCTTAATGCCTCAAGGGTAGGGCTGGCCAATCCTTTGGGTATGGATTCAGATGTGGTACCCAATGTTGGGTCACTTGATGCACATTTAAATTGGGTACATGCTTCAACCTAAAACAAACACAAAATACACAAAAAAATGGTGGAATATTTCTTTAGGGTAAATGTGGCCTTTGGTTTGCATGTTCTTAAAAAGATATTCTATGAACTTTGTTTTTATCAAACAAGTTTGTTAACATTGTAAATAAAGCATTTAGTAACAACTAACAAAAGACTAATAGTTTACCTTAATGCTATAGACAGTAAAAGGTTGTAAATCATTGAGTATTATGGAACCAGGAGTAGACATGTTGGTAGAACGTATCTCATTATTAATGTATATATTATAATTAACAATCTCTCCATTACTTTGACTAGGTTGGCTCCATGACACTCGAAGACTGGTGTCACTCAAAACTGTTAAAACTGGAGGTTCAATTCCTTCTGGGGCTGAAATTCCAAAAATGAATTAGTATTTATCATACCTCCATTGATGAATAAAGGCTTTTGCTATTTTTCATTTTGCTGTTGTTATCATAAAAAAAGGTCCTACATAACATGCTTTGATTGGTTAAAATTGATGTTGTTAGAACGAAACTTTAGTATAAAAAACTACAGGTTACTATGGAAACCCAAAATTTAAAATGAAACATAATTTCAATGTTAATGTTAATTAGTTCGGATGCCATACTCCTGTATGATACTGCTTCAAGTAACTTAGACTTAATTTACCTCCATTCATAGTTCGAGCTGTAACAGGGTTGCTGGTAATAAAAGCCCCACCGTAGATTGTCAGGGTGACTGTTATACTGTAATCTGTATCTGGAGACAAGTTTTCTAGTATATAACTACTAGTAGTTCTAGGTGGTTCAGCTGTCACCACCCCAGTGTCAGATTTTGCTTCAATCTTAATCTTCTCTACTTCACCTTGTAGATCTACTGGGTCTAAAATTAGATTGGAAAATAAGATTTTGGTACATCTGAACATTTTGGGATAAGTTCAGTTATGTCAATTAAATATAAATTTTTAATGAACATTAGACAAAAAGTAAAGTTGTGGAATTTATGCTGAACTAATTTGATTTCTAGCTAATAAACAGATTGATAAATAAAATGAATTGAATGAAGCGTTATGTCCTACTCTTGTGCACCAGATAAAGAGGTTGTCAACTATATCAATAACTAAAATAGAAATAAATAATTCCAATATCGCTCTACAATTGATGTATTGAGCACTATTTTAATATTGAGAATTTTTTGTTGTTCAGTAACTCAGATATTATACCTGGCGTTTGCCAGTCTACTTTAATAGTCAGATGGCTGGTAGGAGTGACCGCCACAACAGCAGCTCGGCGTGGTAGCCCTCCAAATGTTGTTACGTTTTTAGATGAATCACTGCTAATCTGACCAATACCATTGAATACTGTCACACGATAGATATAAGTTGTGAACATAGTCAGTCCTCGATCTTCATAGAATAATCCTTTTCCACTATAAACTCGACTCCATTCTCCTATATCTGTTACAGTTGCTGGAAAGAAAATAATTTTAATTTTAAACCCAAATATTCTGTATCTTGTTGGACTTATAACATTAAATGATTAAAACACTTTTTGACAGGTCTATGATTTAAAGAATTTCAAGTGAAATTGAGCTTTATAATCCCAGTAAGTGAATGCTGATTCAATTTTTAATGTTTATCAACCATTTTGGAAATTGATGAGTAAAGTTATCAGTGCTTTTATGACTTTTGTGTGCTATTGTTATATTAAAGGGAACCTTCTTCAGACAAACAGAAAGGATGGATATTTCATTTTTTTAAAAGGAAACTTACTTTCGAGAGGTTGAGCTATCTTTTGTCGTGATAATTCGTAAGCAATGATTCGTCCATTTGGTTGTGTTGGTGGTTGCCAGGTGATTGATATTATTGTCTGTGAGACTGGTGAAGGATTCGGTGCAGCAATTCCACCAGGTATGGCAGATAGTGTTTTCACAGGAACTGCTACACTTTCACTGCACCCTCCAGCTAAAATAACCATCGTAAAAATTGATTATCAGATTAAATTAACATCTAGAAATCTGATTGGTCAATTTCTTAATTACAATAACCAATCAGTGATGCACATTAATAAGTTATGGTTTTGTAACACATACAGAAAAGGAAACCCATATGCATGACACTTAAATTTATGTGAAATAAAGCCCTGATAGAAACAAAACTTACAAGTACAGGCTGTGAGGGTTACAGAATAATCTGTAAATGGTGTCAGACCATTAATTACGGTTTCTAACTGTGAGGTATTACGGATCTCCACTCTTGGTTCTGGCAGTTGTATAGTATAAAACTCTAACAATCCATTATCTTTTATAGGTGTTGTCCATTTTACAAATATCGCTGTTGAGTTGATAACTTGAACTTCAGGGGCCATTACTCCAGAAGGTCCTAAAATAAAAATCAATGAAAATGGTCAGAGAACTGTACACAATTTTCTTTTTCTAAATTTCAATCATTCTGATATTTTCAAAATCGAAGTCATACTGAGAATTTTAAAAGTGTTTTGAAGTTGATATATCTATTATTAATGTTAAAATAATTTCATTTATGAACAACTGTACAGTAATAAACTTACTCGAAGGTTTGGTAACAACTGTTGTCCAAGGACTGTACCCAGCTCCAGCAAAATTTTCAGCAGCAATGCGATAATCATAGCTAGTAAAGGGAGATAAGAATGGATCTTCATCAATGTAACTAAATACTGTTGCAGGTGTTGAAATCAAGACCGTACCAGTTTCACTACCATTTACTCTTCTTTCTACTGAGTACGAAGTAACCACACCGTTTGGTCGAATTGGTTCTTTCCACTTGATCTCCACAGATGCTGGTGTAAGAGAACTAACAGTTGGACCTTGGTCAAATTCAGGTGCTGAAATAGAGCAGGTGTAAAATAGATATTCACTACTCAGAAAACAAAGACTTACCTTGTTACCTTGTAACAGAGTTTTGTGGTGAAGTAATGTGTATTTGGAAATAATGTTGGATAATCAACATATATTCAATATGAATTCCATTATCTGTTGATGTGAAAATGAAAGTAAAAAAGGAGGTAAAAACAGTAAGCAATCAAGTTGATATAATGATTTAGAAAAGTAAGACATACCTGCTTGTAGTGTCCGGACTCGTAATGACTCATCACTTTTGGTACAGCCCCCAAGGGTACAGGCCTCTATTTTAAATATATAGTAAGAGTAGGGGAGAAGATTGTCAATTCTTTCACTTGTTTTATTGGATTCCACCTGAAAGCAAACCATTGTTTTTAAATCATGTGAAGTAACTTACAAAATGCAATGTAAATTTTAGAAACAACTGCTCATAAGTCAAGTTCAAATCACCTTAAGAAAAATAAAGAAGTACTCTAGAAACAACTGCTCATAAGTCAAGTTCAAATCACCTTAAGAAAAATAAAGAAGTACTCTAGAAATGATTCTAGTACATGGTCTAGTTCAATGTTAAGCTAAACTTGTCTTACCTTGGTACGAAGTTGTGAATTCTGGTAAATATTAAAATGCATGATAATACCATTTGGAGAGAAGGGCTGAGACCATTTTAAATCTATATACCTTGTGTTTATATTAACTATCTGTGGAGGGTTCACACCAACTGGTCCTGTAAGTGTTTAGTAAATAATTAGCCAGGGCAAACAATATGGCTGATGATCTGACCCTGAGTACTGGTATGATAGGCTTGTTATTAATTCTGCAGGTATAAGACAACACACAGAAACAAGAGGTATGATAAAACCTAAACCAACTTACGATCCTGCTTGGTGACTTGACTTGCCCATTCTGATATAGTGGAACCTTGAGTGTTAGATGCCTTTACCCTAAATTGATAGGTCGTAAATGCCAACAGATTCTCTTTAGTGAACATTAAAGTTGATGTTGGTCCAAATATACTGAAATGAAATTAAATAGAAAATAAATTAGCAGTGTGCAATGAAGGTCATTCAACAGAATATAATGTGAATATGAATGGAATAAAATCATATGGAACCTTATGCCTTGAATTCAAACTCTAAACGGGTTTTACAAAACAGGCTAAGAGAATAAGCTAAAAATGTATTGAAATTATGAAAATCAAATAAACACATACTCCTGAATCATTGCATCTTTTCTGTCCTCTCGGAATTGAAGAATGTAAGATGGCTCTTCTACAGCATTGACTCTACCAACTGGTGGCCATTGTGCTTTTATAGTATTTGGAGTTTCTGACACAAGTTGTGGAGGGCTAACACCATCTGGAGCTGAAGAAAAATTAAACTTTATAAGTTTAAATAAGGACACAGGGCTTTGTTAAGACAATACATTTTTCAGACTGAATCTTTCAGAAGGTACAATTTAAGCAATAGTACATTGCATTTTACAAGTCAAAATGGCCCCTATTGTTATCCAATATAAGATAGGTATAAATTAAACATTATCACGACAGTCTGAGATTGGATCGATTTCTACAGAGATAGATATTTCATATGAAAATCATTGTACTTACTTCCGGGTGGTAAAGTAGAAATAACAACATTACTCAGTATAAAGCCTTTGGTATTAGAAGCATTAACTTGTATAGAATACTGAGATAGTGGTATTAGATTGCTAATACTAAACCATTTATAAGCATCTTCTACTTGTAATAGACTCTTTCTCAGTTTTTCTGTTCTATAGTCCATTTTTTCTACAAAAAAATTGTTTGCATTTCAAGTGAGTGATATTGTTTTATCTTCTGTTAGAAAGTGATAAATATAAGAACCTGTTTTTTATGTAAAATGTAAAATACACACAAAATGACATGTGGGTGTTTCCTATCTTAAAAAATCTACACAAAAATATGTATAAGAATATATACAGCTCGTGCAAAAATATCATACACATTTCACAAGTTACAAATCTACAAAAATTTGTAGGGACGCCATGACACATTCCTATGAGAAAATGAGAAAAAAGCAACTTTTTAAAAATAAACAACTATTACCTGGGTCTCTATAATATAGTCCTTCAAAATACACATCATAAAACAAACGGCCATTCATTTTAGTAGGAGCTGACCAACTAGTGTTTACTGATCTGGAATTAATCCCAACAACTTGTAAATCTATCAAACCTTCAGGTGGTGCCTCCATAGTTCTCGCTTGTACTTCGTTACTAAATCCACACCCCTTTATGGTACAGGCAGCAACTCGGAATTCATGTAAACTATAAGGTTGAAGATTATCAATTCTGTACTCTCTAACTAAAGAGCTATGAACTATTTTCTTATTGTGGTACAACTCATAGCGTAAAATTATACCTGAAAAGTTCACAAATAAAACAATAATGCAGCATCCTAACTGCATTTTCACTACCCTCATGTAAAAATGGCATTGGTATGGTTCTCCATATTATACTTATTTGGCTTAAAGGATGAACTTGATTTTTGTATCCTATAATTGTTCTGAGCCTAATTGATCCAAATTTTTCTGCACTTTCTAAGACTAATGCATTGAAATGGAGTAAAATATCCTCTATTTTGTACTATTCTGTCACAATAAACATTGCGTTATATATTTTTGAACTAATGACAAAAGTTTCTTGATAAAGCTAACTCTGACTTATTTTTCCTTTTCATAATGTTAAGAGTATATTGTACCATTGGGTAGAGTTGGTACACCCCATGACACCTCAAGCTCAGCCCAAGAAGGGGAGGTAACTACAGGATCTGGTATGCCGTCTGGGGCACTCTCTTCTGTAGTAGCATTAACGACATCACTGGTTGTACATCCACCACCTGTACATGCCTGAAAGTGGAAAAATACCTCAAAAATAAGAAAAAAATTTGAAAGTTTGATAAAATGTTGATTTATTAACGAAAGCAAGCATATGAGAATTTGCAATAATCATTTATGAAAGAAGTTAAATTTATTTTGTCCATATTAAAATATCTCACCGATAATTTGATAAAATATTGAGTTCCTGCAGTAAGATTAGTCAGAACTGTAGATAAAAATAGTTCTGTACTATTATATAGATCAGTGCCGTCTTGTCCTGCAACATTTGATACAAATAAAACATATCTCTCCAAAGCACCATTAGCTTGATCTGGTGTCTTCCATCTTACATCAATTCTGTTGGTGCCTGAAAAATCACAGAAATTTATAGAGTCCGGCTTTGAAATTAAAATGTTCTGCCACTTGATTGTTGATGAATTTGCAATGCTTAGGTAATTGTCTCCATAACAGCAGCAGTATTTGCTTTTAAAAATATCCTTACCCAAAACTTGGAGAACAGGAGGTAAAACAGAGGTTGGTGGCAGCTGAGCTGTTGTCAAGGTTACAGTAGGACCAGAGGTACATCCAGCACTGGTACAGGCTCGTACAAAAAATCTATATGAAGTGTAGACCTGCAGAAAAACAAACATATTGAAACCATTGATAAATATGATCTTCAAACTATACTAATTCTTTCTGTTTCAAAGCAATATTCAGTAAAGCTAGGAAATGTGTTACAGTCTTTGAAAAAAATTTGTCAACATACAAAGCGCTCATTTTCATTATAGAAATCTGAAGCAGAAAATCTTAATTTCATTTCATGTTTAATGAATTATTTACTTGCATAATCTCTTGAATATGTTAGCTCTAAGAACCATAGATTTAGGACTAATCCCATTTCATTCCAACTGAACACTCAGACAACTACAAACAACAGCCAACATACCTGTAGATTTTTCAACTCAAAGAAATTTTCCCCACCCTCATAAATTTTAACATTGTCTTGAAACAGATAATATCCAGAAATTAACCCATTTGGTCTGCCAGGCTCCTCCCACTTTACTATCATAGATGTGGTTTGTACTTCTGCTGTAGGTGTAGGGACTTCTTCTGGGGCTAAAACACAAACAACAGTTAATCAATTCATGGAAAATATGATGTCATTGGCTTAAACAAAAATGTCAGTAAGTAGAAAATTAAGCTAGGAGAATATAGAATTTATAACAGACTTTTTAAATGCTCCTTTCAGAGTTCTAGGAAAACAACAATAATCTACAGTCCCAAAATTATAATAACTGGAATAATCATAATGCTGTTCTCTGTTACATATAAAATAATGTCTAACCTTCAGGTAAAGTTCTAACTAGAACTCCCTCCTCACTTTCCGTACATCCTCCTGCTGTACAGGCTATAATCTTTACCAGGTAGTCTGTGTAAGGTACACAGTTTGTTAGATTTCCTAAATATACAAAATATTATTTTATTTTCCAGACAATAATAATGCAGACATCTGTTGCTTACAAATTGAAAGTTACATTAACCTTAATGTATAAACACAGCCTGAAACTTTAAATTATCTCAATTCCAAAATGTTTATACATGTACAGTATTTGAACATGCATTAAAATCTTGTGATTGTAAGAAAAGTAGGCTAATTTGAAATAATGTTTCAATTTAACATCAAACTCTTGTTTGCAATAGATAGGTGCTATGATGTGTTGTGTTGTATTGCAATGCTCTGCTCTGGATAGTAATATGATTTTTAAGTGATATATGATACTATATATGACATAATGTGATACAATAAAAATAAAATAATATGATATATGATATGATATGCAATAAAACGTGAATAGAATTGGGCACCAAAAGAATTGAAAGAAATAAACAGAAAAGGAATTTATAGACTGTGGTCATCTTATAATATGTAAAATTGTGATTTGTTTATAATTGAGAGAACCAATTGAAATATAAAACACATTTCTATGGTATGGTTCATTTTGTTGGGTTTTTTTTGTGTGTAAAAATCAGACTTACACTTATCCATGTTGTAAAGTTAATGTCCTATAAATCAACAAAATCATTGAAATAGAAATACCACATGTCATTAGAACTTGCAATGTAACCCTTAAAATTATCTTTAGGCGAAAACAGTGATTACAAGATCTCCAATATATCTAATCTGATTGCCTTATCACATGACATCATTTTACAAGTAACAAAATGAAAAAAATAAATGAAGAAAGAGTGTGATGAGTGTGACATACCAGCATTACTATTTTCATATTTACCAGTTCTAATTTTAGTATCACTAAACTCTTCTGTGATTGGTTCAATACTATCATTCTGACTGACATAACCAATCAAAATAAACTTGGTTAATAAACCAGAAGTACTATCTGGTCGGTTCCACTCAGCTTGTATCGTATACCCTGACAAAGCTTTAGCTTCATATGGTTCATTCACACCAACAGGAGCTGAAATAAACAAAATTATTGATATAAGCATTTGGTTTGAAATAAAGTGTAGACCTACCAATACTTTCTAATGCTGTTGCATTGAATTTACACCAAAAGGTGAAAGAAATGAGGTGATATTATAGGAATAACAAAGTAAAGTAATACCACTCTATGTTCAATCTAAAACGGAACTCAGGACACAGGGGCCTCAGTTTATTACCTTATCTAAATGACAAGATGCTTGTCATATTAGCTTCTTGGATGTGTATAATGGAAAGATGCAAATTGTATTGAAAAAATTTAAGGAACTATAACAACTAAGGTGAAAATTGAAAAGATGTATATAATAAAGAGTCAACCTACCTCCTTCCTTAGTTCGACCATACCCCCAGGCACTACTACTGGACCCCATTTCATTGGTAGCGGTTACTCTATAGATATAATCTGAAATAATATCAAACCATTGAATACAAACGGTGGACAAAATACCATCAATGTTAGAAAACAATGTTAGTGAACAGGAGTGAGTACTCAGTATGGAGAAATTTGAGTTATTTATTTCAAATATATAATTTAACATCCGAGGTAATTACAAAAGCTGTAAGTTGATGTGTGCCGAATTTTAATGGTCAACGCCTGTTGAACAGAAAGTCAAAACAGGAAGTCAAATTTACAGTATGAACAGTAGTACATATTGCTGAAATTCTGACAATGTAAACACTAACAGAATCAGGTTTTTTAATCATTGGTGTTAAACAACTTAATTCAATTCTGCAAAATTCTATAGACTGCTACAATCATACAGCCAATATACAAACAGACGAAATACCTGTATAGGGTTGTAATCCGATATCAAATGTTTCTTGTTCCATCCCATCATACACCTGGGTAATGAGATTATCTTTACATGTATCGTTGGGCATAAAGAACGGTGCACAACCATCCATATTTACATTGACCACCTCTACAGCCTCTTTGTAGAACTCAAATACTCTACCGTTGACAGTAAAGAATGCCATACATCCACCAAAACCTGAAATGGTATTCAATTTATCAAATTTTACCTTCTTTTTTTAGGTGGTGGTAATGAAGTTGGGCATGCTTATCATTCAGAAACACTTGCTGGGAATTGTTGATGTGTCCACAATAATAAGAATTTGGTTTTGAGGGAGACACAAAGCTATGTATTTATGCCAGTCAGGTATCCGAACTCTATGACACATGCATGCCTTCTATCAATCTAATGCAGTGGTTATTTTTGTTTAGATGAATTCTTTTAATAAACTAAATAACCAACTAATGACCTTCATTCGTTAGATGTGAGGCACTCTTAGCCATGAATTGTTTGGCTTCTGATTGTTGTGGTATTCCACCAACATATACACTAGAAGCTGTTGGTACATCAAAACTTGTCTCAGCATCTCCACTCAATGTTGTGGCACCATTCTCAATGGTAATGTTCGCCAGGAAACCTTGTTTCCGGAAATAAACCTGCCGCCAATTTCCATCACAGAAGTTTATATCGGGATCAGTGTATTTGACACTTCCACGTTTCACACCATTGCTGAATTCAAAAAAGAGGTCACCATTAACCAATCCTGCGTACATATAAATGCCAGTTCCTCCGTAGGTAAAGAACAGAAGACCAGTATGTAGTGCTGTACGGAATTGAAACTGAACTTCAACATCGTCTCCCCCAATCACATACTTCTTATCAAATGGTAGTGTCACATGACCTGTAAAAAAAAAGTCCTTTTCATAGTAAACTTAATACTTAGTAAATGGGCATGGAGTTTCGAAGAATTTTTTTTATCATAACCAAGACTGATTTTGGCTCTAAGAATCCTTAAAATAAAGGTTGCTTGTAACATATGCAACCAGCCCTTGGCTTATATATTGAGGTCACTGTACTATCAAGATGAACTTTTTTTTTCATAAGAGATTAGCTGGTAGACAAAAAATAAGCCAATTGTTTTCATTGTAAAATATGCTTAGTTTCTTTCTGTAAAGGACCAACTGAACTGTTTAAAATGTTGTTGTCATAAAATATGTATGTGTTCTTTCATTTTCTTTGATGCTTACCCTGACCAAGAAAGTGAAGACCTTTATCTAAATTAATAGGACAACCTTCCCAATTCAGAAAAGCCAATTCATTAGCTTCTGCTGATTTCCAATCCAACTGTTTCCAGACCTCAAACGGTGATTCTTGTTGTAAAATTTCTATTCCACTTAGACAGCCCTGGAAACCTGTTCTTTGGATCTAAAAATGGTGGAATTTATCAGTAAAATGAAGAAATACATGAAATAAAGCTGAAAGACATTTTCTTTTGCATTTAACTTCAACAGTGTTATTAGGTCGTCTCTGGATCATGAGGTTGTCTGCTTGTCTTAAATTGTGAAACTCAAGTATTTTTCACTGATAGCAAGCAAGTAAAACATAAAAATATTGCGTGTTAACAAGCCACAGACCTCATTTTCACTGACACATACAATAATGAATAATTAACATCATTTTCCAATCAAAATCAAAATAAAGATAAATAATTAATCAGAAAGAAAAACCCACAGGAGCTGGTGCAATTCTTTTTACTATGTAACACAGGCATCCATAGTATCTGATTCGCATTTTTCAACGTTTCAGTTTTTGTAAAGGCTATTTGATAATTCAGGAATGACATAATTTCCACACAAAAAAATTTCCCTGTAAAGATGCCCAGTTAGCAAATTCAAATTGAGCCCACCGATAAACATTATTAGTTATATGCTCTCTCTGAAAATAATGCAGATGTCTCAGATTATCAAATAGCCTGTTTACAAGACTGATGTGTTATAATCAGATTGAGTCTGTGTTAGATAGTACTGAGTCTAGAGATTATTTAACATTATCTTAAATCACTTATACTTAGTACGGTCACTTATTGGGGGAGCTTAATCTGTTCATTTAATCAACTATGCCATGTCGTAACATGGTCAAAGCTGCTTACGATGAATTGTGCTTAAGGATGAATGAGCATTAGATTCAGTTTGTCCACAAATTGGTCTAGGCCTATGTTTTTGTAAGGATTTAAACATATAGTGATGCATTATTTTTCAAATGAATGAATCATCTGAAACACAAAGGGGCAAAAAATGGTTGAAAATTAAAGCCAGACCTATTTTCAAGATCAATTCCAAGAACTATCTTAAAGAGCAAGCACAGAAGATAAGTTGCTTATATAAGTGATTAATAAATATATCTCTATGATAACATTTTTTCAAGAATTTTCTAATAATTACACTAGCTCTTCTGTCATTTCTTTTTATTACGAAATCGGGGGGCAGGCCTCCGATATAGATAGCTGTTGTCTGCCCAATTACACTGGTTGACTGACATCCTGTATCTCGAATCAAACTCTTTCCTGAAAAAAAAGCAATTTTGGAATCAATTACGAAACATTGACAAAAAAATACATAAAATATTCAAACCTTACTTTAAACAATTTAAGATTATTGATGAGACAAAATTTAGTTTTACTGAGAAAATTTAATTGAGTGATATAGAAAATTAAATTGAATAAAAAAAATTATAATAAAAAAATCTAAATTTATAATAATAAAATTTATAATTTTTTTGCCTTTTAGAAATTAGTATAAAAAAAGAAAATTAGAGAAGGATTGCATATAATCCAAGTTTATAAAAAGAAATCAGTTGAATTTCACCTCTCCACTTGGCATCTATTAACATGGTGCCATGTATTCCTGATCGCCTGATAGTCATATAGTACCAATCACCATTTGTATACCGTAACCCTTCATCATTGGTTGTGGTGATATATCCAATGCTCTGACATCCTAGAGAGTTCACAGGCAAAAAAGAAAGTTCTAAGTTTCTACTTTTCTAATAGGAGAAAGGCTTAAAGGAAAGACTCTTGTTAATGTCCAAGAAAATTCCAAACTTAATTTTATGTTTTTCTTTCGAAAATATTTTGTTGCTGCCAAAGTATAGTTTGGAACTTTCTTTATTTAAGAAAATATAACCCTTAAAGGGATAATAGGCGTTAGAATACACTCGTCCTACGGCTTATATTTGTGTTTCATATTGACTATTAGTTAAATAAGTATGCATCCCACACTTTACCAAATTTTAAAAAGCCACAATAAAAATATATTCGGAATTTTTAAAAAAAGTGAGCCAGCGACGATTCCATTCAGTTTGAGAATAAAAGCGTCTGGTAAATCGACGCTAAAACATCATTGTGGAATTCAACAGTAGGGGTCAAGGACGCGTGAAAACTCACATGTTAGAGTTACTTCCCTTTATATTTACACGATTTAAAACTCGCTTGATGGATGGCTCAAGCGTTTTATGATTAACTACTTTATTTTGGGGATTTATCGGATTTTAGAGGGATTTTGATGTATAGGTAAGTCCACTGATGGGTATATGCTGTTATTGTCCAAATTTGAGTGAACTTAAAATTTTATGTTCGTTCTAACGCCTATTATCCCTTTAACCCAGTTTTCATTCTGAACTAAATAAAAAAACTTATAGGAATATGGACAGAGGACAAGTGCATCAAACAGACACAATTTAATCCATTGAACACTGAGTTTGAATAAAAAATAATCGCCTTAAAAGCCCAAATCCACGTAAGCATGGCGTAAGTTAAGTTACATAATTAAGTGGCTGGTAAGGAAATTTTAAATGTTGAAAGGATTAACTTGTAGTCTGTATTAATAATATATTTAATGTAAAAAAATCATACTTAATGATTTTCTCACATAAAAGATATACATAAATATAGTAAATTGATAGTAAAGATCCATATTGTTTGGTCTTCTTGATTTATCTATACAAATTTAATTAAAAAGCAAGGAAACCAAGCATTAGAAAAAGAAGAACGCATTATGCGCTATAGGCAGCTAAGAAAAGCAAAAGAGCGCTAAGCTAGAATCTGCTACCAGAATCTAGAAAGAAGCTACGGACAGCTAAAGACGCAAGCTACATTATTGTAACCAAGCATAGTGCATATTCATGATTACAAAGTTCCACATTCTGCTTTATGCAGGCAAATTTGCAATCTATGAAATGAAAATGCGTTTGTTACAATATGGCAGCCATGTGCGCGCAGACTTAATGCAGTTCAGACCTTGGTGGAAACCATCTACTGTTATCGTAGCCGTGCCTCCAATACGCCTGAATTCAAAATCATGCCACATATCCACTTCGGTGGTAACGTTTGTGTTTGTTTCATTGAATTCATATTCTTGCAAGCAGCCTATTCAAAATTCAAGCAGATCCATATTACATATAACGCATTCTAAAAAATTAATCTATTTGATTCAAATATCATATTTTAAAAACCAGATCAAAACTTTATTGTCGAAAATGTGTCTACATCATACGTTTGTGCTAGTCTCAACAACTACATAAGTCGACTATCATAATTTTACAACAAAACATTTGTTATACCTACAGTAGAACAATAATTTGCAAAACAGAACAATTGTAATTCGTATTTTAAGACACTTCATTTTTTTTACCAATAATCAAAATGTAGATCAAGAAAATGGACAATGTTACAATTTAGCACACAATTTCAACTAGCGCAATTTTTTAAGAAAATGACAAACTTACCCTGCGTGTCAAATAAAAATTTGGGTCTGCCATCATCAAACTGTATAGCGATAAATTCTTCTTGTGTTTCTGTTGCAGCAAATAAAAGTAGACCACTTTGACTTTTTAAACGGAAAGATAATCTTATACCTATAACAGTAAAATAGTTAATATTATAATGAAACTAAATATACTATGATAATAGTAGTTATTAGTCATTATTAGAAACAACATACGTACTTATGTAGTTAATATTATAATCAAACTAAATATACTACATTAATAGTAGTTATTAGTCATTATTACAAACAACATAGGTACTTATGTAACATAATACCAGTGATAAATATTGGTTACAAGATCCTTGTAGAAATTTGAAAACTCTTATTTTTACATCTAAATTTCCAAATGTGTAAATATTGTGAGATTTTGTGTGGCTCATTTTGACATAAAACTGTGCTAGAAAAATGATTGGCTGTTAAAATTGTGGCTTAAGTTGAAATAAACTTCCCAAAGCATACCATAAAGGCAACATCCTTAACAAGTCTCAGTACTTACCAGTAAAAGACACACTCTGTGGCAGAACAGAGGAAGGGAATATATAATAACCTCCCCCAGGGAACCGAGTACCTTTATCAACCTGTGGAGGATAACTCAAGGCTATAGATGTCTTCTCTACCACGTAATTTGGTGGTGGTCCATTCGGAAAGGTTGGTTCTGGCCAGCGAATGGACATCACTGTAGAATTATAGCCATCAGCAGTCGGCTTAACAACCCCTTCTGGTGCTATAAAAGGGAGAAAACTAACTTTTATGGATGATGTGTTAAATAATATGACTTAACTGTTGCCAGTCCAATGTAATTGGGCTCAGTTTTTGATTCAATTTGTTTCAAACAAAATAAACTTGAACATAAGATAAGTACAAATTTAATGTATAGTTAATGGCTCCATGTCCAAACACAAAATATTTGTGAAAATATATCCATACTGGCATAATAGAAGATGGAAGGCAAATTTTATTCAATTCGAAAATTCAAAATGTCCTGACTATTTGTAGAGGTTAAAGCACAAGTTATCTGAATTATGTCTGGCCTGCAATGAAAATATAGAATTGGTGTTTGGAATGACCTAACCTACCTGCAGGTAATAAACGTCCACTGGCTGATGTAGAATTCATACAGCCAACACTGTTACAGGCACCAATTTTAAAGTTATGTTGAGAATAGGGCGTTAGACCATCTATTAATGTACTATAAACACTTCCATTTGAGGAAAACACAAGCTAGGGGAAATAATACAAGATATTGTAATTGGCATTGTAATTTTGGGTAGGATAAAGCTGCACATTCAACACTATAATGTTTGATTAGTCGTAATTAACTGGATACCGTTAACTGTCTCCATTTGCTTAATGTAGCAGACCTTTTTTAATATTTATCTTACCTTCCATTGAAATGGTGGAGCAAATTTATCTTGAGTCAAATCAGTTTTAACAAAATGGTAGACATGGTAAGTCAATATAATTCCTCTTGCATCTTTAGGTGGGGGCTCTGTCCAGGATATTTTCAACAGGGAGCTAGATAATCCCTCCACCACTGGAGCTCCCATAGCTTTCGGTACTGAAAGAATACAAAAAATGTTTAATAGGGCCTGTTGATTATGATTATAAATTAAATGCCATTAGGGTTCCTGTGTATGGTATTTTTGCAAATTCTTATTGATGTTCTATCATTTTTGTTCTCCCAAAAGTGAAGTACTTACTTGCTTCTCCAGTCCTTCCAACAGTCCATGGACTAGCTGCTTTACCAGCATCATTCTGGGCCAAAACTTGAAATTCATATTCTGTGAAAGGTTCCAGATCTGTTACTGTATAATTTGTGTCTGGAGGTGGGAGAGCATTCTCCTCTGGGGTGTTGACCACACGAGGGTTGTACTGTCCACTGCTTACGAACACTCTTTTGCTCTGAGGATTTCTGATGCCATTTGGTCCTGGAAGTCCTTGCATCCACAGCTCATAGAAAATGATAATTCCTATAAAGAAACATGCAAAGAGAACATTAATCCATGTTGTTCCAGATAGAATTAAAGGAGTACAAGTCTAAATTGACTTAAGATTGATAATACTTTTAAGTAGGTCCAGTCTTTATTTTATGTCTTTATTCTTTTAAGAAGACATGAAATGATTGATGACACACAATGCAGATGTTGGTATAATAGCAAACGTCATTCAAAATTTGGTCATCCAAAAAAAAACAACAACAATAAAAACATAAACAAGACAAACATACCATTTGGATTTATTGGATAGTCCCAGTTTATAAATAGAGCAGTGTTGTTGGTAGCAGTGATATTTGGTGACCTTTGCCCTTCAGGCACAGATGAGGGAGTGTTGACCAAAATTGCACTGCTTTTGGTACACCCTCCAGCTGTACATGCCTCGACAGACATGTTATACTTTGTGAAAGGTATCAATGATGTCAGAGTAACTTCCCTTGTTGTGCCTTCCCAATGAACATTTTCCACATCTGGTACACTGCTTGTCTGCGATACTAATCTATATTTCAATAGTGGTCCATTCATTTCTGATGGTTCTGTCCATCTAAAGGATGCTGACTTTGGTTTGATGTCAAATACTTGCAGAACTGCATCTTCAGATGGAAATCCTTCTAATGTTCGGAATATGACAGGAGTACTTCTGACTGATCCAAAAGCATTGATAGCCTCAATCTGGTAGGTGTATGATGTGTAGGGAAGTAGCCCAGTATCGTTGAACGCAGAAACTGAAATTAAATTTCTAAAACTTTTCAAAATGGCTATGACATTACAGAATTCTCGAAAGATTTTTTTCTTATGTTTACATCTTATGGAACAAAAAACAAAATCTTGCTAAAAAACTGTTTTTCTGCTTTCAGGAATGCTCACTTTTCAATTGATTGAGTACCCTCAGCACAACATTGTTTTGCTTTCAGGTTTAGAAACTAAGCATCCATTACAGAGTTTTCATTCCATGAAATTTAGAATCTTCAGTTGGTATTCAGGTTTTTTCCTACAGAGAGTTAGCTTATGATATAACTTGGTATTAAGCTTTGTCAGCTAACCACTTCTTTTAGAGGGTCCACAAAGCTAATAATATTTTGGAATTTGATTTGATGAAGCTAATAATGTTTATTGCTCATAATGAGAGCACAGCATGGGGAGGGAAACTACGCTGGGAAATTTAGACTTGAATATCAAGCAGGGTTGGCAATGGTTATTGGCAGGTTCTAGCAAACAACACAATATCTATAATATGGCATGTTCATAAAATTAGTCAGTTAGCTTCATTTATACACACTGATGGCAAAGGTCAAAGTTTAGAGAGTCAAGGATAATAGCTGTGAAAGGAAAGCTATAGATTTGAAAGAAAATAATATTGCAAAAAAAATAAGGTAATCATTAAATCAAGTAAATTTTCACACATATGATAACATTTGATAGAAAGATTTATATTATAAATAACCCTGAATCTGTGAGCATGCAGAAGTATTAAGCTCAGTAAATTGGAAACAATAATCACACTTGTTTGACTGTGTTAACATCCCTCTTGTTCAATTTCAATTTCTTGACTAGATTTATAATTTATATTTAAACATATATATGGAAAACAAAACAAGACAAAATATCAAATAAAACATTAAATATTAAAAAGATGTCACCATTTGACACGTTTTGCTGTCCATTCAAATTTAACAATCAAGACAACATTTTACCTGTAAAGACATGAGAGCAGCAGCCATAATGTCTGAAAATAATTAATCTAATGAGAAAATGTTTCTTGTTTTCAGTTATATATTGCCCTGATTTATCCATGCTTACCCTATCAGGATGTAAACACAGTCGAGAGGACTGACCCCCATCACTTACCTTCTGTGTAATTATATTCATCAGTCAGAACAAAGGGTCCTAAAATTTGACAAGTCTTTGACAGAAAACAAGAAAGAAATGGGAAAAGAGAGAGAAAAGAAAAAAAAGAAGCATCCAAAAGTTTACAAATTTGTCACAAGGCTATTATGGTTTCTTCTACAATTCAATTTATTGTCCTGTGTTTCTCATTTATAGATATATAGTTTCTCAAGAATCCTGGTTCCATGTTCTCCAAACATTCTTAGGGATAGGATGACTTAGGGGTTAACTTCTAACACTGTTTCTGGAATATGCCAGAGCTAAGAATGTTTTGAGAATACAGGTTAAGCTGGTTATTTTGCCTATCCTCTTGGCATTGATCTTTCTAGATGATCTAAGGTCTCGTTGACCCCTTAAGAAAAATTAAATCCCAAGATTAAGAGAAAAATAATAGATTACAATATAGATATTAAAAGATACGAAGTAGAGTTTGAAAGGCAACAGATCTACACTACAAGAGTGAAAATTGCTTAACAATAATAGATTTTATTGTACATGGCAAGACTGTGGACTTTTAACTAGACTAAGTACAGAAGTAAAGGAATTTTGAAATCTGTGAACTCTTACCATTAGGTGATACAAATCCTATAGCTATACCATCACGTATTACATTATATTGATAAATGACACCATTGGGATAGTCAGGTGGTCCCCACTCTAATAGTAACTCAGTAGGACTCAATGCTACATGGGATGGTGGTGGTTGCTGGGATGGGGCTGAAATATTAAAGAGAATCAAACTAAGTGAGCAAAATCTTTACAAAAACATTATATAAATAGACTGTTATAAAAATCTTTTCTCACTGTCTCTTTGACATTTTGTCAAATTCTAGTCTGCCAAATAATGAAATCGAAGTTTTATGCTTGTTCATCTCTATATGATATAGATTTAAACATTTCATTCTATGGACTTTCCTATCCTAGCCTGTGTATTGATGGTAATAGATGTGACAAACCTAATTTTCCTCAGGTTAAACAATTGCTCAACTCATTAAAGATAGATTCCAATATTCAAATCAATTTGCTACTTCAACGTTTTACATGTACATTTAAACCATGAAGCTTTCACAAAACTTAATTAAGACTTACATTTGCTACAACCAAATGGGTTGCTAATATCTAGTTTACTAGAACCTTGGACACAGACATCACACTGGCGGCCTGTTACAAACTCTTTACAATAACACTGTCCACTAATGCTCTGACATGTTTGATTAACACTTCCTGCCTCTAAACACAAACATTTTGAACACCTGAAATATTACAAAGAAAATGTACATGCTATAATATTAGAATTCATACTGGCGGATTTTCCAAGAATATCACTAGTTTTGCAACCAACAAATTCATTTGCTTTTTCTTCAGAAAAAATAGAATCTACAATTGGCATTCCGACATTTTTTTTGTACTTGTATTTTTGTCACCAAAAATTGTAATATTTACTTACTCTCCCAGTTTCTCATCAAAACCATAAAAACCATCCTCACATTCAGAACATGTCCTTCCCGTTACACCAAGACCTCTATAGCATTCACACTGTCCATTTGTTGTATTACACATGGTACCTGGCAAAGTTCCTTTGTCTTGACAACCACATGGCTCACATCCACCACCAGGTAACTCTGAGTTGAAATATCCTGAAAACAACACAATATTAATGAGGAAAACTTTGTTATGAAAGTCAAGAAAACGTTAACATGTAGGCCTACATCCAATAGTACACAGTAGACAGAATACTTTCAATTTTGACACAAAACCACACAGAACAAAAAATTCGTTAACAGTTGTTAAATTATTTAAAGAAGTAAAAAAAAATCCACAAACCTGTTAGACACTCTTCACATTGTCTCCCAAATCTATTGGCTAAACAACTACACTGGCCATTTTTATTATTGCAAGCCAGAGTATCAGGTGACATGATATCACCAAATTGGGTACCTGTAGGGTCACAATCACACAAGTCACATCCAAGAGGGTTGGTTTCATTTAAACCCCAAGTATTGCCACCACATCGATTACACATTCGTCCAATTACCCTATCTTTACATTTACAACTTCCTGTGTCGACATCGCAGGATGCCTCATTCCCGGCAATACCAGCTAGGTTACACGTACAGATCTCACAGCCTGTGTCAGGTGAACTACCGAAACCATATGCTCCTTCTTTACAAGTATCACATTGACGACCTCCTACTTGTTGTTTGCAGACACATTGCCCCGTAAAATGATCGCACACTGATCCTGGCTCGATACCTTCCTTATTACAATTACAAGAAATACATCCAAGGCTAAAATTATAAAAATGATCAGCACAGCGATCACACTTCAAACCAATGATATTCTCCTTACATTGACATTGTCCTGTATCAGGATCGCAATAAATACTGAGTGACCCCATTGGGTCACACTGACAGGGTTGACAACCAAATTCATTTTCTGATGTCAAATTATAGAATCCATATTCACATTCATTGCAATTTCGATCTAAAAAACACAAAATAGCCTTCATCAGATAAAAAAAAAACGGTAATTGAAAAATATTTTCCCAAAACAAGAAGCTTAGGACAATATGTCAGCAAAGATCTTGTTCACATGGTAACCATAATGAATCCAGATCCAGAGCTATACAAATATACAATGCATCCAACTACCTCATAACTAAGTATATCCCAAGTCAATTAACTTAGAATAATCTGTGTATTATTTTAATAGAGGGCTTGAATACTTACTTCTTACGTTACGTTTACAATTACACTGTCCTGATTCCATGTCACATGACTTATCTGCCTTAATTGTAGCATCAACATTACACCCACATTCCTGGCAGCCGACTGGGTTGGTTGGTTGTAAATTATAATAACCATCTAAACATACACTACAATCTCTTCCAGATACTTTTTCTTTACAAGGACATTGACCTCCAATCTGTATTAAAACAAATTTCAAAAAAATTAGTTAAACTTTGGCAAAAATTAAAAATGTTTTGGAACATTCTAGATGAGAAACTGGGAGAGTAAGTAAATATTTTAATTCACACAACCTTGTTGGTGACAAAAATACAAGGACGAAAATTTATAACATTTTTTATTTTGACTGATATTGAATGAAACTTAAAATCAAAACTATAAATGATGTCAGACATTAAGTATGTCACATCAGACATGTATGGTAAATAGATTTTATATAAATTTTAAACAAAACTTAGTAATTAACACTTAGGCTAGGTTACCCTTGGTTGGCTCTTTACTTCATTTGCTGGGATACGTAAGTTCTAATCTAAACCAAAGTATGAAAGTCCAATGACCTTGAATAATTCATCTTCACTCATAATTCCAGTCCACCCAACTGTAAATGGTTACGGATAATCTGGGAAAGTTCAATGCCGAGAGGTTTGGTCAAGGAACAGCTGGTAGAAAGGATTCCTGACACGATGGACTTGTCAACTTAAGTTTTTATACTGGTTAGATATACATGTTTCTTTCTTTTTTTCTTTTGACAATTCTTGCAAGGTGTCAAAAGTTCAAAAGATTGGAAAACAAAGCTATCATTTGAGAATCAACTTACCTTTTCACATTCCTGAGTTTCAGAAACCATTCCAGTAGCATTACAATTACAATTCTGGCATACATCAGCATCATAAAGACTTTTACCGATTGGTCGAAAATATGTCAATTTACATGCATCACACCTTTGTCCTACTGTATTGTGTTGACAGTCAACACAGACTCCACCCCCTCCACGGTTATGATCAGTTGGGAACGAATCATATGAAGCGTTATAATAACAACTGGTAGCGTGGTTATAACATAGACATAACTGACAGTTATGGTCGTTTGTCTGATCTCCAACACGAAACGCTTTGTTGTTATATAATGGTAAACATTTCTCACACTGAAAACCAGAAAAATAAATTTTAAAATATCCGGCCCATAATTTCCAAAAGAAAACAAAGAAAGCATGTGAGGCACACCCACTTTCACCTTTTATTCCAAAGAAAGAATTTTTAACATATCCCAGCATATTCAACCATCAGTCATACACTTCATTAAAAGTGGGTGATAATCGTGCCTTCTCGAGCTAGGTGTATCAAAACGAAGATGGAATATTAAAAATAATTTTTTGTGCATTAAGATATTCTTCTTTGATTTTATTATTTATTTTTTACTCAAAAAAGGGCTTGCTAATCTTAGGATTTAGAGAATTTTCATAGGAATTTGTATAAGTCGCTACTGAAAAGTTCAATATAAAATGAAATCTAGCCAATAAAAAAGTAAAATATTGAAAAAATTCTATGAAACCTACCTGATTTCCCTGTGTATTAGAAGCTGGTAAACAGTTACATTTATAAGGTAGAATGGACATATCACAAGTTTCACTGTGGCCATTACAGTCACACCTGTAAACATAATTAATACAAATCACACAAAGTCACACAAGAAAAAACATTTTAGACATGAGGTACTGGTACAAATTTCTTAAAATCTTTCTTCAGATTACAAATTAACAAACTTTCCTTGGCATCTTAGACTGGCAAATTAAATGAATATACACATAAAAATCAGACAAATGATAATCTATGGATTATAAGGGCCTATTCTTGAAAATTTAACTAATGAGGGTTTTAGTGTTCCATCAACTGATAAGAAATTTTTATAATTCAATATTTCTTGAGAATGCTACCTTAAATGTTCAAATTGATTATCAATAAAAAAGAAAATCTGATGTCTTTAATTGAAGATGTATTTCTTTTTCTTTTAACTAAAACTCAATATAAATCATTTTTAAATAGTTGACGTAACTCACCTAGCACTAACAGCGTATTCAAAAACACCAAAATATTCATGTCGAATATTTGTCACGAAATAATGATCTTCAAACCGGACTCTTATTCGTGAGGCTTTCACAAATTCATGTAATTCTAGAGTGTTGTAAAAATTATTATATCCAGGTCTGGGGACTGGTTCAGACGACAGGATATTAAAAGTTATATTCCCTCTAGAATATGGTGTCAGTAAATTATTGCTGAAATAAACAAGAGAAAAAAATTGACTGTAGGTGTTGGTTTTGTGCTGCATCTCCTGTTTAAGTAGATTTGTGTTATTTCATTCATTCAGAACTGATAACATAAAGTAAATATGATTGATAGATTTTAAGACCATCTCTATAAACTACTATGAAATGAATTTTTTTAAGGTGTATTAGCAATGAGACAAAAAATAGGGTCTTCTTACGTTCCAAATTGTAAGCAATTAACAGATAATGAAGTCGCAAGTTCACCATTGTTGACCTGACCAGTAAAATATTTTGGGCAATCCTGAGCGTAATATTGCCATGGTTCCCAAACATCTGACTGGTTAATTTGTCTTTCAATAGTAACAGCTTTCGGTAGTGGACTGTAGAATTGTATGACTACATAGAATACCTGTAAGATAATATACAATAACAAAAATATTGCACTCTAAAAATAGTGCATAATACATCAATTGTATAACTATATGGAAATATCAGAAGAAAATATAGATATATTCGATTATTTCATCATTATTATTCATTTATTTGACCTACACAAATTCAAATATTTTATTGATGAAAATTCAGTTAAATAGAGCATTAAAATCATGTCAGCTTTTATTATCCTGTCAACTTACTTGAAATTCATCTCCAAGGTCAATAGTTACATCAACCTTATCTTGAAACTTTGAGATCCAGACAGTATTACTGTCGCCATCATTAGCAAACTCTAATGGATGAGCTTCATCATTAATTCGTAATGTCTCCACTCCTGAGTTGTCTGGGACTCCATTTGGAATACAGTAATGTGTCTGTTGGGGTTTGATGCGAGGATGAGTGGGAGGACATCGACAATCTGTCTGAATTCTGGCATCTGGAAATGTTCCAGAAAACAGCTCTGCTATTTCTCTGAAAAGAAGAAATAAAATGAAATGATCTAATAACTATGGACAACGCTGAGTCCATCATCCTCTGCATTAGACTGAAATATAGGTAACTTCCAGAAATCCAAAAAGACATAATTTTGTCATGGGAGAACATTTAATATGGTAACAGCGTAACAAAATATCACATGATACAACCAAAACTACCCATTTTAATAAATAACTCAACAATTATATCTATAAACCATAATAAAGATGGCCAAAGTGAAAAAAGGCTTAAAAAGATAATGATCTAACCTGTTAGTGAGTAACTCTTGATAAAACTGAAAATCTTGAAGACGACCCTTAAAGGGAGCTAATCCTGTCAAAGAAAAATTCAAAATATTTCATAATCAATCAATTTTAAGCATATGTGCACAGGTAAAATAAAAAGTTATATTGATTATCTGGAAAGAAAATAGAGCTTACAAAACTACAAACCATTACATTGCGAACATACAAGTGATGATAACACATTAACAGTCCAGCAGAGGTACTTCTGTTCATCCTGTTCCAACATAAACAAGCAGTCCATTTTATATTTAGGTAGTCTAGTAGTCATCAACAAAAAGAAATTTCAGTTTGTTTAGTTTCAAATAATTATTTATTCTTCCTAAAAATATAATGGACTATTCCTGTTTACATTCTGAATCAGATCCAAAGGCAGAAATTCCTGTGCTGGGCTGGGACTATAAGGTGCCTCTTATCAAATTCCAAATATGTATCACAATAATTTACAATTCAAGTTAAAACTTCCAAAACAAGAAGTGGCTTACCTTCAGCAGTTTGACCAATTCTATAAGATCCAACAGAATCTTGTATGACACTACCTAACTCTGTCGTGTAGAGGGAGGACAAACCAACTCGGGGTCCATTTAGAAAGAAACTTATAGTAGTTTTGTACACCTAAAATAGATAACTTAATAAGTATGGTATACCAAACAAAACATTATTACAAATTAAAATACAACCCTTTGATCTTTGCAGACTTCTGGGTACAGACATTGTGGTAGGGCACATTATTTTTTTTTTCAAAATGATGTTATATTCTGGCCAGATAGTGTCTATATTTCAAGTAAGTAAATGGTCCTCAAACAGTCTGATGCATTCAAATACTTAATTTACGCTACAAATGGTGTGACAAGTTAACAGGTCTCAAAGAACAATATTACTATTGTCATGTAGACTCCCTGAAAACATGTTGAGAGACAAACCAGGTAACAGGTTTCAGCATGTTCTTTGAACCATACCAGACTAAAGAAAGGGTTCTCCTATTTTTGGGGTATGAAAATAGTTTTCAGAAAAACTAAGTAGGCCTATATCCTTCCTTTTAATACAGACAAATTGGCAGGATTATTATTTATCTACATCCCTTCAAGTCAAATGTTCAAAGGATTATCTTATATTCTTTCAACTTCGTCACACATTGTTTAAGTATATTAACACCTTTTAAAACAACATTTTTAAAATAGTTTCTATTAAATCAGCCAAGCATGAATAGTCATTAAACTCCCAAATAATACAAGAAATTTAATGTTCAATTTTACTGCCAGACTAATGAAGAGATAATTTAAAATCGTTTTTATTGTAATTGTATGACTCAGATTTAATACATTTATTTTATTTTCTGAAATTAGTTGTAAATATAGACAGACTCTCAAATAGCCTACACTGTCTGTGAACTGTGGTATCAGTTTTCCTAGTGCCTTTAAGGAAATTCAAACATATCGTATAATTCTGAATATAGTGCACAAGCATGTATAATGCACAACTCTTCCTTGCTTCCGTGAAATTGGGGAAAATTATTTACCCATATATAGTGCGCACACCTTTTTCCGGCAAAAGTACGACATTATGTTGGCATTTATTGAGATACCGCACAAATTTACTATATTTGCGTTGTGCCACCCAAAGCAGAATCACAAATTGGGAGTGCATAATATCATGATCATCAATAAATATATCAATATATAATTTAAAGATATTTCTTAATTGATTTTGATCATTTTTATATAGATATTTTTCAATGTAATGAATGAGGTTTAACTTTTTTTTAAAATGATAAAGGAACTTCTTATTCAATTTGAAAGAATTGGAACATAATTCTTTTTCAAACTTTCAACTTTAGTTTGTTTTGAAATTTCTTTCACATTAAATCAGAAAGTAAATTTAGAGGGAAATGATTTCCTATGATTCAGTGTATTAATAATTAATTTATTGGTATCTTGGGACTAACAAGATGGAGATGATTTAAATAATTAATTAGATTATATCTTTAATCTTAATTAAAACAATCCTTACTTCCCACTGTATGTTAACTACGCATCAAGTTGGGTATTTTGGAGTTTAAGCTGACAGCTGGCTGATTCTCAGATACATTGGTATCTTACCTATCGGAACTAGAGCAAGCAATATGAAATCAAGTCATCCTTCCAAGAAAACATATCAAAATATCAGTGTTCATATAAAAGTAAGAAAAATACTCAACCTGAATAGCTAAATGATGCCATTTCTTCACTGCCACTGTGTCTTTAAATGAGACTGATAATGGACGAACTGACAATGAACTTAAATATAAAAATTCTATTCCATTTTGTCCAACACGTACATCAAATATTAATTTATCATCTTCACTCCTTTTTTCTAATAGTGTTCTGAAAACAGAATGAATGGTTTAATAGTATGTAATAGTTACTTTGAAAAATCTGTCATACAAATAAATGACAGTAATTACACATGTAATTGTGTATTTTAAAATAAATTGTACGTTGAAATAATACGTGATTTTTTGCGGTCGTGTGCATGGTTGCGGGAGCTATGTATTACATCCATTTTATAAACAAATTGTAGGTTGAAAATCTGTCCATTTCATGCACATGTACTTGTGTATTTTTGTATACAAATTGTACATGGAGTATTGTATATTTATTTTGTGGTCATGTACTTGATCGCCGGAACATAGATCTGTCCATTTGATACACATGTACTTGTGTATTTTTAGTATTTCAGACGAATTGTATATTGAGATATTATGTATTTTTTTTTTTTTTTTTTTTTTTTTTTTCCAATGTATTGCCCCATGGGCTGAATGTGAGACAGGACCATGTCCTTGTGTATTGGGCCTAATTCTGACCCATGTAAAATAAAGAGTTTATTATTATTATAAAATGATTAATTGTAGTGATGAGTAGCCCTCCCCCCCCCCCCCCTATTGCTAATCATACCATACCACGATACAATGGTCATGATACCATGATACGCAATGTGGGGTAATTGGATAACAATTTCACTTAATCTTTTAAGTTTCAATATATATATTAATTTCTATAACATTGCGATTGTGATATTTGGTACTGTAGTTGATAGGAGTGGTTAACGTCCAGTGAAAACACCTTAGTCTTAGCCTATAGCCTACAAGTTTGTGATTCCATTCAACCCATTTTTTGGAAGGAGAGGAAGGCCTAATGGGTACTGGCATCTTGATGAATTTGTAACTGTTAGTAAGCAAAACTGTACAATTCTTAATATCAAGCTAAAAGGAAAATAGGATTTTCTTTAATGTAAAAGAATAATAAAAAAAAATGTTTGAACTTGGTAACTTTGAACCAACCTCCATTTTGTTGTCACGTGATAGCGTACACTTTAGATCCTGCCCATATTTAAGCCCCGCCTACAATTCCAAGGATACAGGCTAGTCCACAGGTAGGCTAGGTGTATGTGTGAACAGGATAGTCTATTATAGGTGCCTATGAGTTCCCCTGAGCCCCCAATGAAAAATATAAATTTTGTTTCATTTTTTAAATATACAAAATTTAAATTTTCATGGAGGGTCATTCGGGGAACCTGTGGGCTAATCTTAAAAATAACTATTGTAAATATTTGACTCGGCTAAGGCCAACTCGAATTCCCTAAACTAAATGTGAATGAAGTCCCTGCCCCTCCTAATCAATCCCTAGAATTGTATAAGATCGGTCTGATAAGGCCTACATTAATAATCAATGACAAGCACTAATTAATTTAAATTATATATCAAGCCACATACCCTGTTTCTTTGTTTTTAATTGGTCAGAATGCAAGACAATACGATACAGGACATGTCAAGCAATGAAGCAATGACTCTATCCCCCAATGAAACAAGATCTGGTATTTGGACGATACCCCACAACCCCCAACTTCTGACTCCTTGAGTTAAGACACTAAAACCATCAGTTTGATATGCTCATTGATATTTTCTTCAAAAGTTCATGGTGCAATCAAGTCCAGTCAAGGACATACGGCTAAAATCAATTGTATGTTTGTAGTGTATAGGCCCAGTAAAGCATTATATGTATGCTACTGTATGCTACCCCCCTCTCCCACCTACCTATCCTAACCATGCACACTGACTCTCTTTTCTAAGTGTTTATATTTTACTGTGTGGACTGACATAAATGGCGTGATAGGACGTAAAACTATTCCACTCAACAAGCAACAATTAAAAGTTAAATTAACGTTTTTAATGTTAATATTAGTTTATCAACCAATCAAAAATTTCAGTAAAAAACGCAGTTAGTACACATACAAGTTATTAATAGGCTACACACGTGCACAAAGCTGAGAAATTCCTTAGCATTGCCTAATATACAGAACAAAATATACCAAAAGACCAATTATAAATTTCAAATGATTTTTTTTTATATATAGGCCTACCGTATAATACATGCCAGTCTTTCGGACAAAAATCTACGATAGGCCTACTCGTTTAAAAATGTCGTTTTGAAAAGTGGTATGAATATCTGAGAATAAGTAAATAATAATACGACTTTACCCATTACAAAGTTATTTAATGGTTTATTTTGGTAGATTTGGTTGACTGAGTCAGTGATTCGAGATTTAGTCAATTTTTAAAGCTAACATGAAATGTCTAAAATGTGAAATCCCTATACAGGCCTTTCATGTATATAATGGCAGGCCTATGTACCAATGCATACATTTCAACACAACGTGTTGTGATAAAGATGTATGTATGTTATTTTAGAGCATATTGTCAGGACACGTTGAGATGTTACATAAAACCAATGATCGAATTTATCTTCTTTATACCCCCAAATGTCTTTTATTAACACTTTGGTGATAAATATCTCCCTTTTTGACACTTCATGATAGCTTTAAGCTTTTATTGAAATGTTCAACAATTAAAACTCTGTTCTCACCTTGTTATATTAGGGGACTCTGACCTAATTTTATATAAATAGGGAAAATAAAAGAATATAAAACAACAATCGTGCACTAGACAAGATTGAAGATATCATTGTGAGAAAAATTCGACTTAATACAGCCCGACGTTGTCGTCGTATAAAAAATAAACAAAAGAAATCATTATCCTTGTGAGCACTCTAAAAAAACATTCTTACTCGCATACACCAACACATGTATACGTAATTTATGATGAATTTCAAGAGGGAATTTTCAAAAAGTAGAAAATATGTGAAATGAGTGATTAGAAAGGTTGGCAAAATTCATTTACTCGGGTGCATGCAGCTTAAAACTCAAATACATTTAATAATACTTCACCCTAATGCCATCCACTTTATAGTTACCAATGAGTTGAAGCAATTGCAACTATCATCATTTTATGAGAGTGTCTAATTGATATAGGGGTATTTATTCATGAGATGCGGGATCTGACAGACACACTCACAGATTGCAAAAATGCAAGAAATCGTCAATCAAAAAATTAATTTTTAGAAATAATTCTTACCCTGTATCTGGTGAATCTAACCAAAACCACACAGAAATTGTAAACTTCTCTCCTAAAGACGGTTTTAATCGAGGCACTAAGTAACATTTGCTGACCGTGTCTAGAATTGACGTAGAAAATGCACCGGTGGCACTATTAGGTCGAACATTGATTGTGTCTGTCACAATACAACTTCCAAAACCAGTACTGTCTGCCACTAATAGGTCAATGTGTCCCACAGTTTTAGTCCGACCCGGACACACTTGGATGCAAAAGTCTTGTACACACCTCTGGACGGAATCTCCGATAATGGAACTTTTGCAATAAGCATTGCGAGTGGGAATCCCACATGTACTGTCTGAAGGGCTTGTGAAGATAGGTTTGTCTTTTGCTGCGTTAAATAAGGGTGGAAAAACCCTCTGAGCTTTTATTTGTGAATGATTTAGTAAAAAATAAAGTAAAAAATAAAAAGTCCATTTGTGAAAATATTTGTATGAGATGTATACAAGCTTCATGGTTGTCCAACAGGGCGAAACAACCACGACTTATTACAGTTTATATCACAGATCAGTAAAGGTTTATACACAAATATTCAAATCAGAATGAATCTTCCATATTAAATAATAATCCAAATTCTGAACCTGATATTTATTCCAATTCGAAACAAAGTATTAATTAATGTTATTTCCTTGTACAAATCGATGAAACCAAAACTAAAAATTGCGAATGTCACCCGACTGCAGAGTAGTACAAAACTGTTTATATGCGTCATAAGAAAACGATGAAATCTTTCAAAGTTTATAAAGTTATTTATTTGTTACCCATATACATCGAATCATCACAAGTAATGGATTAAAAAGGTTCAGTTATCCCTTTGTTAGCTTGATCCAATAGTGAAATGACTCACGTTATCTAATGCACGAGTAGGCACAGTTATCTTTCGATAAAAAGTTCTCTAAGTTGATCAAGAACATACAGGCATATCCATTCAATGGTGATCCTTATTCTCACTTGGAACGTTTACAAGGTAAAAAAAAGATATACAGATAAATCCTTCAATAGGTTACAAATTCAAAAAACTAAAAACTTCACATGTCGACTAAGTAAACTTCACGGTTATCGAATATTCACATGTAAAATATTTCAAAAGAAGATACTATTCAATGAACAAGCATTCAATAAACAGCTATCCTTCATAATTTAGGTAAACCATTCATATCCTTTGAAGACCAGGTAATCTAATGCTTCACGTGTTGACTGTATACCGTGAACCTGTATGAGTGAATCGATCCAAACAATAGTAAGATATAGGTATGTATTGGTATAGACAGTATAACTGACTATTGATTGGTGAAAGTAATATTAGTAATTCACCGGTACGCCCAACCATCTGTTACATTCATGATACACAGTCCCACATAACGGGGCTTTAATCAAACCCAATCAAATCAAACTTCTGTCACTTTTTTAACACATTGTCACCGGGACTTTAATCAAACCCAATGCTTCAACGCCTTTATCGATTAATAACTTCTGTTACTGTTTTAACACAGACTCGTGCATAACGAGACTTTAATCCTAACACATTAGTCAATTTCAGTCGAAGTAATCTTGCTGATCTTTAAGACAGAATGTGTTCTAAAACGCTCTTTTTAATTAACCACTGTGGAGCTCTTTTATTAAGAGCGCATTAAGGACTTTTTGGTTATGCAATTTCAAACTCCTTTTTACAAGTCGTAAACCCTAAGGACTAAGATCATAATTCATCTTTTAAGTTTTGGGAAACTTTGAGTCACACTGTCGGCCATAAAGCATTTATTTAAGAGGATCTAACCTGATGCAGTAAGAAATACATTAATCAATTTGGAAACCGTCAGCTGTCGTCTTTTGAGAAATAGTGAAAGATAATACAGTAACACTTTTGATATCTTGGACCAATTACAGCAACTTCTGTTATCCTTTGGTTTACCAATTTGTCTATCTTTCTATAGCGTTAATTTGTTTTAATTAAGAACAAATAGACATGCAGATTGATTGGTTATCTAATCACAAACAAACCAATCTGTTTCACTTTTCACTCATAAGTTGGAAAGGATACCTTTTGGATGAAGATTTGCCCTGATAGCCAATCAATTCTTCCTCATCCGTCATTCTTAGTCTACAATGCTATTTTCAAAGAATCTTCTTTCAAGAACCATCATCTACTTCTCGGGTAGATTTTGCCCCACACCTTTTTACGCCTGCTTTAAATATTCATATTAATCATTTTATATTGAATAAGACTTATCTATGATGTGACATATGCTGTAATCCGTATTGTTTTGTGTCACACTGGTTGTTCCAAGGAAAGAGTATACAGCTGTTGAGAGATATATAATATTTATTTACATTCCTATCGATTTCCTCTTTATCAACACTACATCAACATATATATGAATAAATTCTCACCTTGATTACTATATTATATCAATGAATTTCAATCTGTAACAGACCAAAAGAGTTGGAATAGAAATAATTACTGCCCTTGTTCTAGCTGGTTTTAGTTACTGTCCCCTATCATTGCTAGCTTTAGTGTCTGTCCTTCCTGACTTAGTGACTTTAGTTACTGCCCTTATCGTAGATGCCTTTAGTTACAGCCCTTGTTCTTGCTGCTTTTAAAGGGATAATAGGTCTAAGAATGAACATAAAATTTGAAAATTTTAAGCTTGGCCAATAAGAGCTCCATTCATTAGTAGATATACCTTTTGCTATTGAAAAACGCTTAATAAGTAAATTAAGCGGTTTTTTTCCAAAAAGGACTTAGTTTTGTGAGTTTACAAGATTTTAAGGATAATTAGTCACTTTATGACACCAGGTAAGTTCACTGATGAATATATACTCAAATTGACCATTCTTGAGAACTAAAATTTTATGTTCATTCTAAGGCCTATTATCCCCTTAATAAACATCTTGTCTTTTCTGGTTCTAGTTACTGCCATTAACCTTGCGGATGTATTTATTGACTTGTCAATGAGTTGCAAAAAAAATTGGTCCATCTAATACATATACCCGTGTTATTTGTAAATAAATTGTAGTCCTATATCGAAATATTTTCTTTTTCTTTTATCTCTTATACTATTTATTTTGTTGTCCCAATGGGCTGAATGTTATTGGACCCCATTTTGTCCTATGTATAAGGAGTTTATTATCATTATACCCTCCCTTGTCCTTTTAGTTATGTCCCTGTCCTTGCATTAAGTTGATATGTAATACAGATTCGTATACGGTGCAGTATTGGATAATTTAACGCTGAAATAATCAGTATTATCCTCCCTTTATATATTGGTTCTCTCTGGTGGAGTCGTAATTTCATGAGTTTTCAGACAGAACATAATGAATGAAATCAGATGAGATTTCCACAGCAAATAAACATTTGCGATATAATGAATCTAATATTTTTTATGGAATAATAGTAATACAAACTCAGAATTATTAATATAGCATATAAATGGCCAAAATTATCTTTGAATAAAATCGAGAGACTCATTTGAGTTAAATTGAGACGTGGCACTGTTATTTAGTCACACATTTTTAAGCACGCCTAATTTAGACACAGTACTTTGGGTACACTACCTTTAAGGAACACCGTCAGATAAGCAATTGCCATTTATAAGCACAGTGTTATTTAGGCACACATCGATTAAGGCACACCATCAATTAGGCACATATTCAATAAGCACACCCTTTTAGGCACACTAATTCTCGGCACAGCGTCAATGAGGCACACCTTCAATTAGGCACACTTTCAATTAGGCATTTTATATTCAACTAGGCACATATTCAATTGGGCACACTTATAATTGGTGCTAGTCGAGACATGACCTCCAAAAGCTCAAGTAACGGACATGCGAGATCACATCATAGTGGAAGAAAGCAAGAAATATGTCTGGTATCACTTTCACATATTCAAATTGCATCAAATGCAAGTGGTAGGGTAAGTTGCGCCGAATCAAGTCTCAAATCTGAACACAGGTAAAGGGCAGATACTGTGGTGGGGAGGGGAATGACAATTGTCAGCGAGTTAACGTTGAACTAATGACTAAAGTTACGAAAGCATAGACATAGGAGATGACCAAAAAAAAGAGTGTGCCTAATTGGATATGTGCCTATTTGAAAGTGTGCCTTAATCGCTGTGCCTAAATGACACTATGCCTAAATAACATGTGCTTATCTGACCGTGTGCCTCATTGGAGATGTGCCTAATTGAAAGTGTGCCTTAATCGATGTGCCTAAATAACACTATGCCTAAATGGCATGTGCTTATCTGACCGTGTGCCTTAAAAGGAGTGTGCCCAAAGTACTGTAATGTATTAAAAATGCAGATTAGGATTTGCCCCTTCATCAATCGTCATAATCCTGTACTAAAACATCATTGCGACGGACGATAATTCAAACCTTGACGTCATAATGGTACAACGTTTTCCAACTGTTCAACATAAGTCTACAAGAAGATGGAGTAAAAGAAACCCTAATGCTTCAAGTGGATTTTATTTATTTGGTACCAAAACCATTTTTGCTGAGTTCTCTGTGTAAAGTAAATATGCCATATCCAATAAAATGGGTGAGTCTGAAGTTATATTCATCATTGATCTTAAATATATTTCTAATAGGCATCTTACTTGGGTGATAATAAACAATTTCAACAAGTTTCATCAAAATCGTTAAAGAATTGAGCCTTGTAGAGTGTCCACGAGACAAAACCGAACCCGTTTTAAAGAACAAGGGAAATAATTCATTTTAAATATTTAGCGATATTTTTAAATAGGTTCGATATTTTTGAATTATAATAGGTTTCTTCCTTAGGTGATAATAAACAATTTCAACAAAAATCCTTAAAGAAGTGTGACTTGTAGGGTGTCTACGAGCCAAAAACCGAAAGCGTTTTAAAGAACAAGGGCAATAATTCATATAAAATATATTTCGATTTTTTTTTAATTTTCAGTGGGGTTCATACCTGGGTAATTACAAAATTAAGTTTCATCAAAATCCTTCAAGAATCTAGAATGTTAACAAGCTAAACTTGAACGCGTTTTCAAGAGCAGCAAGGGCAAAAACACATACACAAGTATTTTTTGATTTCGCTGATTTTCAATAGGGTTCATTCTTGGGTTGTTACGCACTCTCACACCAAGTTTCATCAAAATCCGTCAAGAATCGCACATTGTCAAGAACAAATGCCATAACTCATACTAAATATCTTTTTCGATTTCGCCGATTTCAATGGGTTCCATCTTGGGTGATTACCAACATTCACACGAAGTTACGTCAAAATCCGTCAAGAATTGTGCCTTCTAGAGTGTTTACGAGCGAAGTGGACAGACTGATGGACATGGGTGACGGCAGTATATGCTCCACATTTCTTGAGTATAAATATGATGTTACATTTTAAACATTAATGTTTAGCTACAATGATTTTCTTTAAAAATTAATTACAATTTACAATTTAGATTCGGAATAAGATGCATGATGTGAAAATGAAGCGTGCTGAAAAACAAAAGAAATACTTTATGGAAAGTTTGGAAAATCAGACGAGAAAACGGTGGTACTATCAGTTAGTCTGTTTTACTATATATGTTTCCGTTGATGATGAGTACAGAAATAGGGAGCCAGAAAGTAAGTAGAAATCGAAACAAATATTTTTGGTGAATAGACAAAGATTGATATGAAAATAAGTTGAGAGTAAGTTAATACAGCAGTAAAAATACGGCCTTCAGGATCACTTACGAGTTTTAAACGTAATTGTTATAGAGGATATATCTTTGGGTATAAAACAGCAACTTTCTGATGACCCTTTTTTTTTTAATGAAACACCCGGACTGTCACTAAATAAACAACCTGATTTCGTAATAATTTCAGGAACAGCAACTATTGCTGAAAAATACAATATCGCCGAGTTATTCAGTGACGGTGATAAACGAGGCGAGAACTCAGGTGGGTATTTTTAAACTCTCGGACGTGCAAAATATCTTTCATCAATATATTAAAGAGGAAGTATGCAAAATTTCATTATTAAAAACATAAATTATATTTGAAAATATTTCTAAAATATGTTTGCTGTTTAGATCTACATCATTATTGTGTCTACTTGATCAATATCTCAATATTATTGTGATGATACATTTTAAAAATGGTCCAATACTTAAGGACACAATATTTGTTTTCCACTGAAATAGACGCAACAAATGATTGTATTCCAAATGCAACAGTGTCGTTGGTATGAATCATTGGATGAAGGGTCGAGTGGGGCTCATTTTATGGGGGGGGGGGGGCTTCAAATATTAAAAAATTCGAAATTGGAGGGCCGAATCGTGGTCCGTGGTCAACCTAATTCTAAAGTTAACCTCAATATATATTTTCTTATTTTAGAAACTAAGATGAAAGATGAAGAGTTTATGGTCGTTTCTCTTCAGAAATCCGAGCCAGTGCTCACTCGCGAAGCTTTGAACGTTAACGAAGTTATGGTTAATTTGTAACCTTTTTCATAAGGGATTAGAGTTGTTAGAATTATCATTTCTCGGTCTGTCAATATCTGGAGATGTTTTAGATTAATCTGAATGTACTTAGAAATTTTGATATAATAGTCACAGACCGAAACTATATTTTCTTGAAACCTCAGAATATCCATTATAACACAGGGGTAAAGTTGCAATTTGGAATGAAAGTAACTAAATATTTGAAGTGAAAAAACGACTTACAGCTGAAGGGAATATTTATCTTTCGTTTACAACATGTATTATACATGCAGGGTCAATTTAGGCCATTTTTGTTTGGGGTGGGGTCGACCAAAAGGTCCTTTAGGGCTTAGTTGCACCGATAGGGATGACAATTATCAGATGAAAAGTTGCAATTTTTACTGATAGTAAAAACTAAACTGAATAAATGAATGAATTAAGATGCTGCGAACTAGAATTCGGAGGTCTTGATCCGAGATCAATATTATCGAGACCTAGTTCAGAAGGTCTAACCTGCTGTTAAACAATTTAATCACGCTTTTTGGTCTATTGTGGTCGAATTAACAGCGCGGTTTTTTGTGTCTAATTATTCTTATTATTAAGAATCATGTAGTTTTAATTTACTGCATATTGTCACTTACGGAGCTTATGATATAAAACTTTTTATGCTAATACTTTTGTGAAATTAAATGGGATAATGCAACATATAATTTATATCATGAATGTGTAAAAGGAGATTGCTATTCCTCTTTATAATAATAATATTTCCTACTGTATGCCATTTGTCTAAGAATGTCTTCTGGTTCATGATATACATACATGTATGAGGTTTAGTGATTTTACTTTAGATATATAGACACACTTCACTCCCTGAAAATTCATATTGAATATTTTTTGGACTGAAAATTACCCTCTGTAAATACATTCATGTTTTCAAAAATAAATTTTCCGATTGTTTAAGTTTTCGTCACCCAAAGGCAATTTTATACTATCAGTAGTATTTGTAACTGAGATTACTGTTCATGCGAAACTGATTGCCAAAATTCCATTCAGTAAACATAGTCTATGGATATTTTGGATTAAATTTTAAAATTATGTTGTATGGTCTTGACACCATGGATGAACATAGACTGGAACATAGCCAATACAATAGCCCTTACTTTTGAAATTGACAAAAACAGGAGTCTATTTAATGAGATCGAAGAGAGTAAAAGTCATTATTTTGAACTGATTTGATTCGCGGGGTTGTTATTAGCAACTGAATTTGTTAAGCCTTCCTATAATTACAGGTATGGTCTCGTATATAGTCTCGATTATAACAATAATTAGATGTCAGAGATTTCATTATACTAGTTATTCGTGACTACGTTAAACCAGGTCAAACCTAAAAATAAACCATATTGTTGGTAACTACTCCGCCATTTTGAACACAATTTATAGTCGCAGAGGTAAAATGAGGGACAAAATGTCGAACGAATTCGACTTTCCAGACATTCCTACGACTGGTGCTGTATTTATGTTTGGTAAAACTCATTTAGCGGAAACACTGCCGAACCAATTCTGGGTGAATAACGATAAGGTTGTGGACATTTCTTGTGGAGACCAGCACACAGTTTTAGCCGCAGCCAGCGGTCGAGTTTTTGTATTCGGGAGTAATGCCCATGGCCAGCTTGGTCTAGGACACACTAACACAGTGAGCAAACCGACATGTATCAAATCATTAAAAGGAGAAAAAGTAAGTGTGGTGGCTTGTGGAAGATCCCACACTGTGTTTAGTACGGAATCGGGATCAGTTTACTCGTGTGGTAATAATACAGAGGGGCAACTGGGATTTAAAGGCAGTGGTGATGTTCTAAATCCTCAGCATGTTAAAGGTTTGGAACAACAAAATATTAAAATGTTATCTTGTGGAACCGATCATACAGTCGCTTTAAATGGTAAGTTTTGTCATTATGTGATTTTTTAAAGTAAGGCACACTACCGTTACCTGTGTATGCTACTAGTTTAGGTCAGTTTTATGTTCATTCTAAGCGATGCCGGTAATAAATAAATAAGGTATTGAAATGATATAACATGCACAGTAGAAGAAGCGACTACTGTAGGCCTACTATATATTCTCTTAATATCATAATATAATTTTATATATCATCTTAACCAGACAATTGTCGACAGAAAAACCCTTCCATAGTAGACTCAATTAAACCATGTTAAAGGACTTGTTGCAGATTAAAACAAATGAAAGATCTAATTGATTTATATTTTTATTTCAGAGGAAGGCAGCGTGTATGTGTGGGGATGTGGTGATGATGGAAAGCTCGGATTGGGTGGAGAAGAAAGTTGTTTGGGCCCTACACAATTAAAACTGGAGGAGTCTGTTACCTGTATATCCTGTGGCTACTACCATACGGCTCTGGTTACCGCCAGTGGGAAATTGTACACTTTTGGTGAAATGGATGACGGAAAATTAGGTCTTGAACGAGCAGTGGAAGAAGCTCTTAAGCCGCAAATGGTGTCAATAACGGAAAAAGTTGTACAGGTATCGTGCGGTGGATCCCATACAGCAGCTTTGACGGAAAACGGTATGGTGTATACCTTTGGAGACGGTCGCAATGGTCAACTAGGTCATGGTACGCATACGTTACAGTCAACCTTGCCGATGTGTTTGAAATTAGATTTCAAAGCGACCTCTGTTAGCTGCGGAGAAAATTTTACTGCTATCATTTCAGACTCGGGCTATTTATATACGTGTGGTAATGGCCGACATGGGCGTCTGGCTCAAGGAGTCGACAGTTATTCAAATCAGTTCAAGCCTCTGCGAGTTGACGGATTCCAAAACTATGTAGTCAACAAAGTTGCCTGTGGTGGTTGCCATATGGTTGTTTTGGCTCAGAAACGAGGCGAGAAAGAAATACGGAGACGACGTTTGGAGAAAACAAAAAATAAAAAAGTAAATGAAATATCAGCGGCAAGAAGTCGCCGCCATCGATTCCTGGAAAGTAATACATCATTAAATCGCACAATGCCGGAACTTGCCTTACAGAAATTGATTCCAGCCAATCTAAATGTAACTATGCCCAATCCAGCTTCCAGGAAACCCCACAGAAAACCACGTAAAAAGAAAGAATTACAGGAACTGTAGTTCACAGTGCTTCTTATTGAATGTCGACGTGCCATTGTCAAGCTATGTGTCTACGACTTATTGTACCGTCCAAATGTTATTTTTTTGTCAAGTTTATTAGCCTACTGTAGCTTAAATATTCATTTCTTAGAATAATGAATATAATTATGGTAGGTTTTATGTCCCATTACAAGCTTATTAATGTAATATTGTTCTTATTGTTACCTCATATTTATAGAATTTAAAATATTAAAATGTTACTCTTGAAATATCTGCTTTTCGAAAAGTTCAAAATGTCACCATTCGGCAATCCTCGACAGTTTTCGTCAAACGAAAAGTGAACAGCGATGCAGACTGATGAGAAAAGGGTCGTTTTATAGCGCTTTTTATAGGTCGATTTTGGTTGATTATTTAATAAGGACAGGGCAAGTTAATATAGTTGCGATATTTTAAAGGTTTGTCAAGAATTATCCTTGGCCTCTTGATAATGGCAGATAATGGATATTGAAACATAATAAATAATTTTTGAAATGGTTTTATTAGACACGAACAGTTACATATTTACCATTACTATCGACATTAAATGATTGTTTTAAATCCGTTCTCTCTTTACCATCGTAAAAAACCTTCAGTTCGTAATCACCATGGAAACCATCCACTGTAAACCTAGTACCGGCTTTACCTACATTTTGTGTAGTCTTGGTCATCCATTCATTTTCGAGAAGGTGTAAAACTCTCTTTCCTGCCGCATTAATCTGAAAAATATGCAATTCACATGAATATTTAATTTTTAATAAATTAATCTTCATTGAAGCCATCCACAGAAATTTTCACAATTAATTTTAAATTTCATTTCCACATTAAAATATTCTGCCATTGGAAGTCGAAGTTGTCGACGTCATTGGTGATATATGAACTCTAGAAACTGATTTTTTATAGGTTCTAAAGATGATATAGAAGGCGCTCACCCTGAATTCATCACCAGTGACAATAGTTGCTGGAACCCCAGCATAGTGTCTTTTACTCCAGAACCCCCAGAACATAATCCCCTCCACAGCGGGGTGACCGTACAGAGCTCGTAACGCAATTTCATACCAATCAGCCCGTAAATTTTCATCTGGAGTGTACACATCGAGTTCTGTGACCCAAATTGGTAAGCCAGCTTTCGCCAGAATATCTAAATGTTTCTGAAATTCAAAAGAGGAAAGAAGAAAAATAGTGCAGTTATACAATACGACATAGGATTTTTCTTATTCCAACTGGCATCTCAATCTAAATAATATTATCTTTTAAAAACAAGATCTAATATCATTAAACTGATAACATAAGCTAATATATTCGTCTCTGAATTAGTCTAACTATTTACCTTAATAAGGGTAGGATTTGGGGCCACGTTATGTGCCATGTGACACTGAACGCCAATTCCATAGATACCACTGTTACCACGTTTAAATTTCAAAGCTTGTTCTAAGTAAGACTGAAAATATTATCAAACTTTGAACATTAAGTCATCAAAACAAATATTTTTCTTATCACGACCCGTTTCCCAATCTCCTTCCTCTTTCTTCACTTTGGATATATCCAAGCTTGATCATTACTGATTGTAGACTCACAAAACAAAAAATCACCCTTGTCAACGCATTCATAGTGTCGACTATATAGAACTTATCTTCTTACCTCGGTGAAGCTTCCCGAGGACACCACAGAGTAATCATTTAAAAATAATTTGATATTTGGACCTGCTCGGTGAGCTTCTCTGAATATTTCCAGATTGTAGTCTCGATCATTGACAGCTCTCTGGTAAAACTGGCCGTGGATATTCTCATTATTCACATCCCAATGTTCCACGCTGGCAAAGTAATCAATATACAGTAGTCAATATGGAAGAAAACTGTCAAATGGCCATACAAGGTACAATAATTTAGCTTCGTTGTGGCAAATATGTAAATGACTGCTGATCTAACAAAATTTTAAACCCTAGAAATACCCCAAAACATACAATCAAGGAATACATCATCTGAAAAAGTTTACTCACTAATTTTTGGTATCATTCACAACCCATTTTATTCTTTTAGAAACTTCAGCCTTCAGTTGATTTGGGCTCAAAGCCTTCACCCAACCTTGGACATATTTGGGCATGGACCAGACTATGTTGTGGGCTCGTATTTTTATGCTAAGAAAGAAAATAATTTGCAATTTTTACAATCCCTATCGATAATATATAATATATCCCGGCTGATAACAAAATAATTACTCGTGTTTTTCTTTACGCAATTACTGCTCGAAATAAGATTCTAAGAATATTTTTTTGAAATTGTTTTACCATATTATCGTCATATAAAAAATTTACTAATTCACAGAAACCACAAAGAGTATCTTTCTATCTGTATTATATGTCTATCCTTCAAATCTTCAAGCAAAAATATACATATCGCATAGTATTCGGTTATCTGGCCAATGCTTCTGGATCTAAACTCCAGAAATCAAACACCGTAATGACATAACAAGAGCAAATTTAAAAAAAAAAAAAAAAAAAAAAAAAAAAACTAACCCGTTAGCTTTCAATTTCTTTAAAGATTGTATTGCTACGTCCTTTACAATTACACCCTTGAAAAATATAAACAATCTGATAAATATAATTTACAAGAAATCATCATATTTTTAGTTCTTATTCTAGTAGTCTACAACTCAGCTGTTGAAATAAATCCGAAGTAATTGCAAGTGCTACTAACAAGTGTTCCGAACATGAAACCCTCCAGGAGAAGGTAACTTATGCTATACATTTATTGTCACAATCAAACCTATGTTACATATTGATATATAGCTTTTTCCAATTTTCAGCGTGATTAGAGATCTTTTTGAGTACGTAATCTTAATTCAGATCCTACCCGATTTCGCTCCATTAAGTCCCATTTTAAAGCATTCTCGGTGACAGCCCAGTTAAAATGTTTGTTGATAAAATCCTGATATCGCTTATCACCGTTTACATATTCATCACACGCTATGGCTGTTCCAAATGCAAAACTTTTCTTCAGTTGGTGTATCTTTATCATTGAAAAAAAAAAATGTATAAGACTCGAAAATCTGAAATGGCGAGGTCATTTATTTGAAGTTACAAAAAATTATAAAGGCCAGAGCCTGTGATATAAGTATTAAAGAGAGAAATAAATTACACCCTTACCTGTATAGACAACTTGTTATGATCTAAGCTTCCAGGGTGAACTCTGAAAAACAACATCACCAATATTCTTGTCAAATTCGTATTTGCGACACGTACGAAACAATTTTGAAGGTTTTAAATGGAGATGTTTAAGCTAATGTAAATTATGAAAATGATAGATGCCGACGACATTGATCATCATTCGTGCTCTTGCTGAAGATTGTAGCTGATAACGTATATTATGGTTGATCAATCCTGATAATGATTATCAGTGTTTATGGATGATGATTGATCTGGTGAATAGTGATTTTTCACTGATGCTGAAGTGGGCAATGATTATTTGACATTGGTGATAATAATGATAATAATGTTAACTAAGAAAAGTGCGTACGTTACGGTTATACCATTTTTTCGCACCGTGTCGATTACATTGTCAGAATTCACTCGCCAATTTTTGTCAGCCGTAATTGGTTTAACGAAAATAGAGTCTACGATGAATTCCTGTCCAGGCACCGGACCTTGGAAGTATACTGATGCACTGTTGAAAACTGAAAAATGAAAAGTCAGAAAAAGAGTATGGGATGAAAGCAATATAATCTATGTCACTGGCTAAGACCAGAGAACCTTTTGTGTTTGGTCTAAAATCTTGTTAGGAAGGGACACACTTATACAATGTACTTGTTGTGTTCATAGAAGCACCGCTTTATCCTTTCAGGTTTGGTTTTGCGGTTTGGACTAATGTACAGGATTATAGTCTGTAAACTATCCAAGTCCAATAGGCAATATGAAACGGCTTACAAAAAGTGGTTCCAAAAATTGCAGAAAGTAATACTAGTATAAGAATATACAATGGCTGTAACATGCTAATTTTACTCTGGCCAAAGGATATCATAATGTTAATGCAATCCCTAGTACTATCATCCTTACCTTTGGACGGAGTTGCAAAATCCCCATGTAATTTAACGAAGCCATCTTTCTTCAATATCATTGGTCGACCAGCCACATCAATATATGATTTACTTCCATCTGGAATATAGTAAATAAAGTGGATGCTAGAAGAAAACCCGATTACAAAGAGGCTTAAATTTTGCAGATCCTCTTTTAGAATCAGCGGTGTATCTAGAAAAAAGCCTGGGTGAGGGGAGGGGTGAAGTTGACAGGTATACTATCTACCCTACACAGATGGAAACGTCTTGTCGACAAATTAAACCGAAAATAAATATTATTAACTATGTGGACTCTTCAAATTGCCAGGTTATTGCGTTCTGCGTTTTATACCTTAGCTGCCATAGGGAAGTTTGTTATTGGATTGTACGCTACCTACGCTCGAGATGACCAACCAATATACAATAGTACTTTTAAAAAACTTGGGAATGCCGAATTGACAAATAAAATCGTGGAATTGTGTCAGATACGGATGACCAGCTGATTAAAATTTGAATCAATTTCTTTAAAAAAAGAATGTATGCCTACCTGCGAAATTAAAAACTATTTCCATAAAGACAATCTGTCCGACCACATCCCCAGGTAGGTCTGTCGCCATTTTAACATAACTTCCTATCTCATACTGACTGTTTAATTGTAATCCATTTATGTTCTGTGATGGACCTTGGTAATACTGAGTTCTGGAGGAATACAAAAATAGCATCGTAATACAAGATGGGCAATCATTAATTTAGTTATAAGTAAGCCATTCAAAAGGAATGAAAAAGTTGACCGAAAAAAACTTTATAAGCTACGTATAATCTCTTAAAGGGATAAGAGGGCAGAAACCTAAAAAGCAAATAAACTTAATAAGGAAAGGGTTGTGTAGTTGTTTCCAATGCAGGTAATTTTAGACTGTTTCCACTATGTCAAGTACTATAACTTCACAGCAACACCCCCCTTGTATATTGGAAGATTGCAAATGAAGCGATTGGATTGTACGCTAACGAATGCAACCAGTCAGATACCTCGTCAGGAAGTCAGAAAACACAAACCCGCAATGTTTATAGCTTTTGTATAAATGGGTCTGAGGAAAATCCGTGATACAAGAATAGTACATCGTACTGACTTGATATTGTGAAAGTGTATCACAGATGACTTACTGGAAATTGGAATACACAATGTTCCTTATATACATGAATACACAGATGTTTATGAAATAAAGAGAAATTTGATCACCGAATACTTGGTCACATTTACCAAATCACTGACCGAATATACTTTGTGACCAATTTATGGGGTAACCTATTTACCTGGTGACCCAGTAACTTTTCTATTTCACCTCACCTCTGAGAAACTTTTAGGGCATGTCTTCCTTCATGAGCATCAGTCACGACATCACATTTGAAGCCATAACAGGCCCAACCGTTTGACCCAGATTCGATCCCACCATTTACCAAAAATGTGCCAGTAGTTTGGGTGTTTGAAGTTTTTATTTCCATTGAATCTACTAAAAATTCCTGTCCTGGCACCGGTCCTTGGAAATAACACGTCGCATCCACAAAATCTGTAAAAATGGGGAAGAACAGAACGATAAGCATTCGAGAAACAAGGATTATGTAAGCCTGTAATGTTCTTTTCCGCATTATTTTTGTAATCTTTTAAATGATTGAAACTCAAACCTCTATTTGGTGTTAAGAATCCACCATCGATTTTAACGTAGCCATTTTTAACCATCAACCCTGATTTACTTGCTGCTGTGACATATTGTTTGGTGTTATCTGAAATAAAAATAATGGTGTTCTAAAATAAAATTCAGTTTTATGGACCGTTCATGAGTGAGCTTATAAAATCAAACATTTTGAAGACTCTAGGTTTATTGATGTAGGCCTGCATACTGAGGCAAAATTTACTTTTGAAGCCATGTTTATAATAAATATACCCACCAGGAAAGTTAAAAGATATTTCCAATTCTATTTTTTGACCACTTGGATGGTTTGATTGATCTGTTAACATTTTAACGAATCCCGATGCCTCATATCGAGTATTCTTCTTCAAGCCTTTAACAGTCTGGGTTGGTCCTTGGTAGAATTGAGTTCTGGGGAAAAATTAAAATCGAAATTAAAATTCATTATAAAACTAAAATTGCTATGGGCAACCATGGAATTGAAAGAATCAGATTAAGAACATTAAAACAAGGATGGATTCGGTAAATTTTCCGGAGCAACACGATTTCGACTGCCAAGAGAGTTGCCGAATGGCGCTCTGCAACGTGTATTCCATCAAGGGAGTTGCTGAATGGCGCCTTAACGTAAATATTTTACCAAGATGATGGTTGCCGAAAGGCGCTCTGCAATGTGTATTTTATCAAGGGAGTTGCCGAATGGCGCTCTGCAATTTGTATTCTGCCATGAGAGTTGGTGCATGACGTTCTGAAAAGTGTATTCTGCCAAGAGAGGTGCTCTGCAACATGGATTCGACTTACAAAATCTGCTATAAGAGTTGGCCAATGTCGTTCTACAACATGAGATTGGCTTTACATACTGACAAGAGAGTTGCCGAAGGTCTTTCTATAACTTGCAATCAATTTCAATGGAAGGTAATAGATAACCGTTTTACCTGGAAGAGGCTTTCACTGCATGACTTCCTGTATGAGAATCAGACACTACATCACATTTAAATCCCCAACAATTCCATCCGGATATTCCAGACTCAAAATCAGCATTATGTAACAGGTTTTGGGCAGAACAGATAGTAACTGCCAACAGTACAACAAATATTCTGGCCTCCATGGTTGCTATAGTTCTTTTAAAATAGAAAAAACAAAATAATTTCATGGTAGGCTACATCATCGTCCTAATTCAATAGATGGACTGACTCATCCTGTCAATTATAAATATGGACATATTTTGTGTAGTAAGTAACGAATATTAATACGTATTGGCAGAAGGGTCAACACCTATTGCAATCGCTAATATTTCTGTCTCTCCTGTCGCATCGTTTTACTTTGCTGGCTATCGGAAAACCCTTTAAATGAGAATTTACAGTGATCAAGACTCGAACAATTATGTATAAGAGGCATTAATTGTTCATACAAAGAAAGCTAGTTAAACTGACTGTTGACATTGAACCTTTTACACCAGATCTTGATAAAAGTGAATTTATCTCTTAAAAGAATAAAAACAATCCATAGCAACTAAGTAAAACAATCAAAACTTTAAATCGAAAGTTCCATCAAAATGGTTCGAATAAATAATTACCAAAGCTTACTTCGTCATGTAGAAAACCTTGAAGTTTACAATCTTATCTCTGAGACAGCAATCACTGGACTTTGTGAAACATGGGTGTTTAATCCACATCCGGATTACAATGAATTCACCGAAACCCACCAACATTATTTGTTTTGTCGAAGTTTTGGTAAACATGGTAGACATGTAGATAATTTAATTGGTACAGATATATGCTAATTATGATGACTTTGTAGTGATGCTTTTTAACGGGTATTTCCTTAATGTTGATAATGACATAACATTGATATTTCGATATGTCTTCAGAAAGGTATAGTATTATAATACTACGAACAAAACCACCTTAGATGAATAATTAACAAAACTTTTTGATGAAATTGAATGCGAATATAATGATGTAGATTTTGTAATTGGAACTCTGAACTGTCGAACAGGCAATTTGGAAGATTTCGTAGACAAGTAAGAACCTAATTATTTTCCTAATGAACAAAAATCGTGATAGTGAAACACGTAACTTTGGAAGCTAATTCATAGAAATAATTAAGACCCAGTAGCCTACACGTTAGAAATGGTCGATTTCCGGGTGATGAAGATGGCCAATTTACATTGCCCAGCAAACGGTGGATTATATATATAACTGCTTCCTCAACTTTCGTATTTGTGACTTTACTGTTCTAGATCTAGATGAATGATTATTATCCAATCTGTTGTGATTTACAACTAACAAAATAAGAGTTAGGCTGATAGATCTGCTAAATAAGTTACATATTATGAAGATTCTCGGTTTATTTCAACCGGCGTTAAACAACGTTAAAACTCATACAAACATAACCGGTCTAGTTTGATGAAGACTGTAAAATGAAGCAGAAAAATGTATTAGCCTCAAGAGATTTAGAAGATCACAGAGAAATGGCCATTTTAAGAAATACATTAAGAAACGCTATGTCTTAAGAAACCAGTGTACTGCGAAGAAAACTAAACATTGTTATCGCTTGAAATGTGACTTTAAGGGAAAACTTAACGATCCTACAAAATTTTGGATGCAGAAAGACTCTCGTTGCAAAAACATCAGACATTAATATCAGCCCAGTTGTCAGACTGGGCCCTGGTTAGTGAAAATTTAGCCCGGCCAAATATTACCCTCTCACAGAACCTTCTACTGATTTACTAAAAAAAACAAAAAGATGATCATCCCACTTGTTAATAGAAAGTTCATATTTGTAACAGAAACGAAATATAAAGATTTTCAGTCTTCACGTGTTCAATAATGAGCTCCTTATATCAATACATCCTCTCAAGATATATATACTGTATATCTATATATATTGTCCAATAATCGCCCTAGTGTTTTCTAGAAGCTCAATGCTATATATTTCTTAGTTTTGAAAACGTAATTCTAAAATAGAGATATATAAATAATATGGTTCATTGGTTTCAGCCCCGAAACTTATAGACTTACCCGGGACTAGATTGATGTTCTCCAATCTCTCGCCGTAAACTAAAATCTTCATATCTCGTTGCTAGAATTATTCATTTGAATTTTATCAGATAATCATGGGAATTTTACATCTGTTTTTTTCTCAATTTTTGTCAACTTTCCTTCTCCGCCAGTGCTGTTAGTTCAATAGTATCCTTATTTCATTTTGACTACAAAAAGTTGATATTACACCAAGCATAGTTGGGTTTATACGGGAAGTCGGTAATAAAGTCGATCAAGGATCCTAGGAGGAGTGATAAAAAAAAAGCCTGAAAATCCCTGACCTTAGGTCTTGGTGTTCTAAAATAGCTGGTTCTGGGCAAACTATAGATTACTTGTACATAAAGGTCGACTCAAATTGTGAAATGAATACTTCAATTCGGCTCCAAGTCCGATTTAATGGTTTGTAATGTGCAATTAGATTATATTTGCAAAGTAATCGGCATCAATTTACTCCTTTACGATTTCCATCTTTGCATAGCCGTTAGAAAAATACTGTTGTTGATTGATTTATTGTTCCATCCACACTACCACCATTTTACAAATTTTTAAAAACGTTTTATCTACAGAAAGGTTTATTTTACAAGTTGACAATATATTTTTTAAATAAACACAAACATTGATTAAAATACTGATCTATTTTACATGCTAATATTTTGTTACATTTTGAGCTAATGAAAATGAAACAGAGCTCAACATACTAATATTCTGTTCAATTTTCAACATCCTACAATTCTTTTATTGAGCTTATTTCATTCTATTGTTCTGTACCTTTTATTGGGATAATGGTGTTAATGATAAGAATATAGGTGTTAATAAATTAAGAGAAGAAGTATTATATACAGATGAATATAAAACCAGAACAAGGTAATTTACCTCTATCATGATAAATATCAGTATATAGAAACTTATATTGTTACTGCATGAAATCTTAACTTCTTTATGATGATATATTAAGTCATCTGATTGGACAATCAAAAAAGATAATTTTAAAGCTACATTATTTAATCAATCAATTGCAGTATTTCTTAGATCTAGATTTGAGATTGATTAAAACAGAAGTGCTGTTTCAAAAAATATAACTTTTATATAATACAGATTGTAGAAATTACTGACAGCCATCAGTTGTAAATTATTAAATAAATAAGACCACTATTATTGATATAGTACTTAATTTTTTAAACTTTCCAATTCACATACAGGAATTCTTATCAAGAAATATAATTATGCTTGGATGGGACTGCTTGATAAAATTCCTGTATGTGAAGCAAAAAAATAAAGAGAAGTTGTATATAGTAACATAATTTATCTAAGTTCTATCTATCTCTAAATGTCATTCAAAGATTATTTGAAGTTGTAATTATTTAACTGTTTTTTTTTCAAGCTTCCAACAAGATTTGTATACAAAATTCTCATTAAGACAGCTATTTCGGAAATTCAGGTGAGTTTTGCATTATAGGACTTACCTAATCCAGTTGATGAACACATAATTCTTTGAGAAAATGACCCTAAGCTAGAGTGTTACATAAAGAATATTACAATAGATTTAGTAACACCAAACATCAAAACAAGACAACAATTAATAGCACCTATTAGACTATAATACATATTCATTACAAAAATATGTCTGTACGATCCTTTCACACAGTAATTAAGTAAAATTGCCAAGTTTATGTAATTTCTTCATCTCATAGGTTTGTTCTTAGACATAAGTTAACTGTATCATATATTTAGCCTACACTTTCAATATCATCAAATACTGAAATGGTTTTTGTTATGTTGCCCTGGGTCGAAAGTCAGAAAGATTATAACTGAAATAATCTTTGATATACACCCCCTTAAACCCTGATTATTCCAACAAAATACCACATCAAGCCATCTCTGTTCAGTTTGCAAAAAAGAATGAGTCTTGTCATATAGATAGGTCAGAAGAGTTTCCTAAAAACTGCCTTGCAAAAGTTATTAATAAATATGACATGACTCATTCAAAATGATATGTAATATTTTGCCAACTGAGGTAACTTTAGGTAATACAAAACAATTATTGAAAATGTTTGGGTAATGGCAGGTTACAGGAAGTAGAATTGTAAGTTACAAGCTTTCTGACAACATTCCCAGCTGAGTTTAACTCTGCCTCTTGTCTTTTTCAGCTCACTTCATCCCCTTTTACTAAATTATAGATCATTCTGTAAATAAAAGAATATATTTCACTTATACACCATTTACTATTAAAACCTATGTTTCAGACATTAAATCCTCATCAGGACATTAAACTTAACAAAACTGTCATTTCAGAGTTTTTGTAACAGTATTTAAAGATTAGAAATAAATTAAATGAATACTTACAAATAAAGGAAAACAAAAAAGAAAAATAAATGAGTTCCTAAACGAATTAAACTTTCCCTCATGTAGAGTTTCAGTTGTTGTCGATTATGTATTTCTGTAGGATCAAACATCCCAATATTACCACTTGGTTTTGTTGCCATTCTGTAAATAAAGAAAATAAATTTGAAAGTTTGTGGACCTATAGATATGTATATCAGATCCAAGTCTTTTTCACCAAATACTTGTAGACCTGTCTATAATTCAAACCTTAACATTGATAAACTAACACTCTTTATATTACAGAATAAGAATTAAGACCTTCTAACGAAAGACAAAAAAGTTGAAATGAAATTGTCAAAGATCAGATGTCGTAAGAGATTGGCACTCATGTTGAGAGACTGAATTGAACCTTGGACAATTAACAATGAACAAGTGCACACATTGTATTAATAATTCCAATTCCTAATGTAAAACTATGAATCTGACTTACTTGAAAGTGAGCCATGCTCCTAGTGGGGTGTAGAGTAAAAATAAGATCCAATGACCGGTAATTAAAAATAGAATACTCGGAACAAATTGACAGATTATTTCTGGTAACATCCACTGAAAAAGGAAAACATGTTTTTATTCTAGAGGCCAGAATATCAAATTCCTTTAGTTGTTACAATGTTGATCAATTTAAAAATAAAATAAAAACAGTTAAAATAAAATTAATTTAAAAAGATTTAATAGAAATTGAAAAAAGGAAAATTTGGCAATTTTAAACTTATTTAACTTTGGGACATTTAAATCAATAAAAATTTTGTACACATTTAAATAATTCCAACCAATTCTAAATCTGATTATTTGTTATAACCCGGGGGAATAAATAAGATCCAAGGGAATAAAAAGAAAAAAAATTCAGTTAAACATCCCTCTGCTCTTTATTCTGATGGAATATAAAATTTTAGGTTAAAGTTGAAATTTAAAAAAAAATAAAAAACACCCAAAATTACAAGAAATTAATTTTAAAAAGGTTTTTACCAAATCTTGGGAAAAAATTAATTTCCTGGATTTACGAAACATGTTGTCATTTAAAATTCACATTGGTAAACGGGAATAATGAGGAAGAAAAACATTAAAATAAAAAAAAAATAAGTCAAACCCCCTCTGCCCCTTTAACAGGCCTCGAAAAAGGGCCCAAGGGGATTGCGGGGACATATCGTACTTGCAGGCACACTATCGGGCTTGCAGGCACAAAATTATGAATGTGAAAAAAATATTTAAAAGGCACAAAATTCTGATTGTTACGGTTTACTTTCGTTATAATTATTGTTTTTTTTTTCAAATTCTGGTCAGCGTCTGTAGGGAAAACTGAAAGATGTACAGAATTTCTGTTTTCTTCCGCTAGTTTCAATCGAGGGAAATAATTCCTTAAATGTAATAATTTTTGTTTCACAAAGACAATTCTGTGCCTGCAATTCCGATAGTGTTAATTTACTCAAAATTTACAAAATCGACAATAATATTTTCTATTGCATTTCTTTTCTGGAATTGTGAATAATTTCACGACCAAACTGCCAAACTGGTCTGTTCTATAAATAGAAGTAAAAAATCAATAATAATAATGGTCAGAAAGCCCAATTCCAACACAAAGCAATAATATAAGAACTGGTCCCTCTATATATAACTGAATAGAGGGTTAATTCCGTAAGCAGCACCAAGATGGCCCATTATTATATTATGTGACACTTGCTAACAAGCTCACGGGGATTAGTGGACGTTAATCAAACTTGGTAAATGTTCAGTTGTTTACAACGGCAACGATAAAAATGCAGGTGAGTTGATCACTTTATCATTCTAAATGAAAACAAGTGACGTGTGGTCAAGTAATGTTTATCTTTATCAAAATATACCCCAAACCATCGCGTTCCTCCCGCACGCACAAATTATTTTGAACTGACGTGCGCAGGCACAAAAATATGTTATCGAGGCCTGCCCATATACATATTATATCTCCTACCCTACCATTACAGAACCCATCAAAAGCATGTTAAAGAAAGTAAGATGTAGGCCCTAGAATTCGAAAAATAAACGGTAATAACAAGTGGACTTATTAAGCAGAATAAATCTATGATTTGTGATTTATTTCACGTTCCAGTAGAGTACTCGGTTGTCAATAAATCGCTTTTTTAATTTGGCATTTTACAGACACCAACCTAATCCCGTGTATTGCAACACACTTTTACTTAGCATAAAACATAATTCCCAAAAAAATTTAATCAAGGAAGTAGGAAGGAATGTTAATTTTCAAGGATACGAAATAAACCGAAAGAAATAAAAGCGCTCCTTCGTCTAAAAGGGCAAATATAAAAAGCGCCGCATCGGTTCCCATTTTGGCGATGTTATTATTTCGAAAACAATCTGAAGTTTTCCTTTAAATCTATGACATTCGAATATAAAAATACTGTCAAGTTCCTTTCGTTACAACAGAATAAACTCGTACATTTTAGTTAAGTTCTTTCAATAATTTAAATACTTTAAACCTGATTCCCTCATTCTGGTATAGTATTTGTTATACACGGATAGACTGTAAATGAAAATATAAAATATGTTGGAGTTCGAATAAATAATAGATGGAAATGAAAACAATTGAGTTAGCTTCAAAACTATTTTGACTCCTTATTAAAAATCGGTATCAACAAGGGAAGTGACTCCAGAATCATCTTTTAATGCTAAAAAAGGAAGTCAAAGAGCTCTGAAATTCACTGTGTATAGGGTTAAAGTAAAATATTCAATGTAAACACGATTAAAGCTAAAGGATAGGCCTATATTACACAGTTAATTTAATGATTTCCTCGGGAATAATCCAAAATTGAATACAGTGTCTGGACAATCTCGCCTAGAAAATTCCACTGAAGTATAACTCTGAAGTAAACAAATTCCTGCGGAAAGAGTTGCAAGTTGCCAATTTGTTATTATTAGAGTTAAAATATATTTAAGAGTACAATGGATCCCATGTTTTTAGCGTACAGCTACTTCAAAAGGCGCAAATACAAAAAATGTGAAGAAATTTGCTCACAGTTATTAGAGAAAAACCCTTATGACCAGGTATTTTTGAACCATTTTCTAATTCTACACTATTATTGCCATTGGTACTTCATTCCTTCATCCTTGTTGACAGGAATTTGGGAGTTGGATGTGATTTAAATGCGTATTTTTGTGTGTGAGGTATATGCATTGTTTGCTTTTTATATGCCCACATGAAAATGTGGACGTATATTGCCATCACCCTGGTCGGTCGGTCCATCGGTTCGTCAAAAATTACTTGTGTACGCGATACAGGCCAGAGTTTTTATCCGATTCATATAAAACTTCGTATGCATTCATCTTGATAATATCTCGGACAAGTTCTAAAACAGCGCTATTTCAGATGTCTGTTTATGAGTTATAGCCCTTGATTTAATGAAAAAATGTTAAAATTTACTCTTGTACGCAATAGAAGCTGTAGTTTTTATCCGATTAAAATGAAACTTGGTATGTGTATTCATCTTATTAACATTTCGGACAAGTTAAAAAATGGTGCGATTCTAGATGTCGGTTTATGAGTAATTGCCCTTGATTAAATGAAAAAACATGGAATGTTCTGTTTGCTGAAGTGGGTGTTTATGTTACCTTGCCTGGCAAGCTATCTTTCTATTTGTTCTTATTCTACTATTGTTATACTGTTATACTCCCTTACCAAAGCTCACTACCAGTACATTGACTTCTGTCATTATAAATTAGTGTAGAGGACAAGATAATGTCTGATTACTGGGAAATAACCCATTTTAAAATAAAAGTGGATAGCATGATATTAGCCAATCAGAGATTGGTTAAAATATGGTGTTTCAATCTTAGCTCGTACATGTTGCTCTGTGTAGCCTAATTGATTTGCTTTGATATATAGGGAGCTTGGTCACTGAAAACAAGAGCCCTAACTGGGCAGGTCTACGTGGATGAAGTGGATGTTGATGAAGAAGGTATAGCAGAGATGGTTATGGATGATAATGCTATAGCGACAGTGGCTCGTCCTGGAACATCTTTGAGAAAACCAGGCACTGGTCAAGGAATGCCTAGTCAGGGAGTTAGGTAAGTCATGTGTACCTAACTTAAAGAAATAAAGAAACATTCATTTACAACATGAAAAACCCCTTCCCTTCAGGTTTTCAAGGATTCTTGCTACCAGCTTATTTTTTATCTTACAGTTAAACCTTTCGGGATTTTCAAATTCATTTGAACTGGTTTAATGAGTAAGGATTATGTACACAATGTCTCAAATTTGATATTTCATAAATTTCAGGCCTATGACGAACTCTGGAAGACCTGTCAGTGGGTTTGTACGCCCTGGGACACAATCAGGCCGACCTGGAACCATGGAACAAGCTATTAAAACACCTCGTACATCCCATACAGCCCGTCCTGTAACCAGTGCTTCAGGCAGATATGTTCGACTTGGAACAGTAAGTTTTGTTATGTTTTATACTTCTGGAGACTATTTACTTATTTTTCAAGAATCAATAAACCCTAAAAAATCAAAATATGGCCTCTAAATTGTCATAGATTCAACAATCAATTTGTTTCATTTCAGGCCTCAATGTTATCAAGCCCAGATGGACCATTTATTAACCTAGCTCGGTTAAATTTTTCAAAATATGCCTCCAGACCGAATTTAGCAAAGGCTTTATTTGAATATATTTTTCATCATGAAAATGACGTAAGAAATGTAAGTGTTATATTTTATTCTGAAGTAAAAGCTAGAGTGAAAAAGAAATGTCTAACTTGGCTCCATTTACTATTAGCCAAATGACAATTTAACAATTTAAATTCTGCGTAATCTTCTTCTTTGACTTGTCCTTGGTCAAATTTTTCTACAGGAAGGTAGAATTGACAAGCTTCAGAATATTATGATTTCAATGATTGATTGATTTATCTTCAAATTGATAACCTTGATTTAATTTAAAGGCGTTGGAACTAGCATCTCAGGCTACTGAACAGTGTAAATTTGATGACTGGTGGTGGAAAGTGCAGCTAGCTAAATGCTATTACAGGTAAAGCTAGTTTTATTTTTGGGACCTATATTTCAGATGGGTTAGTAAAACAAAAAGCACCACATAGATAATCTAGTTGTTAGAAGTTGCATTGGATTGAATTTTTAAACAGTACTGAAGTGTTAAGTTCAGGTCTGGGATTGACCTTTAGAGGAACCTCACTGACAATACACAATAACTTACTGCTTTTGTCTGAAAATGTCACATTGCTTTTACCTTTTCTATTGAACAAGTTAATTTGTTGTACATAATAGTGCTGTATTATAACAAAGAGTTAGTATTGAAATTTGTTGAAAGTTTTTTTGTAAAAACTACTTACAAGCTGGCAATTTATTTCAAATACTTTATCGATAATGTCACCAATTATTTTAGATTAGGTATGTTTCGTGAGGCGGAAAAACAACTGAAATCAGCCATAAAACAACAAGAAATGGTGGACTCGTTCCTGTATTTAGGGAAAGTTTATATCAGACTAGACCAGCCTCTGACAGCTGTAGAAATATATAAGCAAGGCTTGGAAAAATTTCCTGGTGAAACTACATTACTTACTGGTATAGCTCGAATACATGAGGTTAGTAAGAGAATTTTTTATTGATCAATTCTTATTCTTGGCAACTTTTTACACCTTGTAACAGTTTGGCAATCTATATTCAAATTATCTATCATTTGTCTTATTTCTTTTTTAATTTTCAAATGTTATTTTCTTATTCAAAGAAGTAATTCTAGTCTCTCATTCTCTCTTTTTTCATCTTTAAAAGGAGAAAGCAGACAAAGGTACTATCTTGAATTAACTTGAGATCAAAGTCTAGACATGCAGGCTACAGATTCTCTATAATATCTTAGGCTAGGACATCCTTGAAATAGTGTTAGAAAATAATACCCTAGAATATCCTAGGGCTCAGACTTTTTTGAGAATATTTGTCCAGGACAGTGAGCTATTGAATTGAAATCATTGCTAGATTTAGATTGAAGGAAATGGTTTCATTGAAGAGGAATCTGATTATTTCAGGGTTTAAATGAACTAGATGATGCAGTCAAGTTCTATAAAGATGTATTGCATTATGATAATATGCATGTTGAAGCTATAGCCTGTATTGCAACACACCATTTTTATACTGATCAACCAGAAATTGCCCTCAAATTTTATAGGTAAGTCCATATCATAGTCTTTCTTCACACAGAAATTACAAACAATAATTTTTTAATTTTTTTCCAGGACATCTGATTTGTTGAAATCATTGCTAGTTTTGATTAAGGAAAGGTTTCTTGAACTAGGCATCTAATTTTTTCCCCATTTAAATAAACAGATACAGTCCATAAAATATTCTTCTTATGAAAATAGCAGGGGTTGAATAAGCCTGTTGTTGCACACAATTTTTATAGTGACAACCCAGGAGATTTCCCTTTTTATGGTGTCAAATTTTGTTTTTAACAAAAATTTAAAAAATAACTTTATTATACTGTCTTTGTCTGAACCCCCAAGCTAAATTGGTTCTTGAACCCATTTTATAAAATTTTCATTCATACATGCCTTTTAAAATTTCTTAGTAAGAAAATAGAATGGATTGAAAAGTTGTTAATTGAACCTTAAACTTTGTTTGGGAATCAAACAAATTTCCCTTTATTTTAAATTATTTTGTAAAATTAATTTATTTATTCTTTGCAGTACCCCTGTGTCAATCTCTTTTTAGAAAGTCTTTTTAATTCTGTATTTAAAATTTTTATAGGCTGATATTATTTAATAATTAAAAGCCTTTAATTTGAAGCACTATCTGGTTGGAATAATATATTTAATTAATGTTTTATTTCATCATGCTGAAAAGGTTGGTAGGTTATTTTGCAGTATTGTGACATGTCTTATATTTTCTCATCTAATTATTTGACAAAAGTGTTATTATTCATACAAATATTGGCCAGTCTCTAAGGTTATAGTTCAACCTGCCATTTCGGTTTTTGTATAAGTAGACTGATAAGGCTTGGTTTGTCATTATGACATAAAGATCAGATAAAGAATGAGCAGATTGATTTTATTTTATTAAACATTTTCATTAATCCGTCATAGTAAAAATTAAAAAAATTACATTATTTAACAACAATTTTTACTGGAAAGAATTTTTTCATAATTTATGACAGTAGTACAGTATCATAATTGTTTTTATAACTTAAGAAATGCTTAGAAAATATGAAACTTAAATATTTCAGTTCTGAGACATTTAACAATTTTTTCACAATTTTCTTGCATGATTTGCCAAGTTTATGTATTTTTAGTGAACAATTGCTAGGTCTTATTGACTAATCCTGTTTTTTTTTAACTGTAGGTAGACAAGACTTAATTTAGCTTTCCTGTTTATATAGTACTACAGTTCTCTTCTGAGGAGACTAGATTTGTAGACAGTAAATCACTGTGTCATTTCTGATATTTTTATGATTTTATTAAAGCCCCATTCTTGTCAACCTGTATTACAAAACTTGTCATCTGTAAAATAGTTTTCATGTTTATATTAAAATGGTTTATTATTTTAATAATTCACTTTTGTTTTATTGGAAGTATATTTTGTGTGAAAACAAGTCTTCCTTTCAACATAACTTGAGGTCATTATATTCTTTCAACACTAGTTTAAGATAAATAATCCTCAAGATAATGTGTGCTTTGGAATTTCCTGTCACATGGAGAAAAATGCATTTATGTAATTTGAGATAATAATATTTCCTTCAATTTTGAGTGTGAGGGGGTAGTGGTTCACTTGATTGCTGATTTGAGGTGTGGAGGTTTAAGGTTCCATTGACATATGTGTCATGCAATGTTGATTATCTATCAATAGAAAGAAATCTAAAAATTTTAGTCATTGCACTCTTTATGACCCCGAAATTTAAAATTAGTTTTTTATTGTGGTTCTCAAAAATCTTTTTGATGTCACGCTTTTGCCATTTGTAATTGTAAGATATTTTAAGAAATGGATCTATGATCCTGTCTCTTAAAGATAAAGTTTAGTCAACAGGAAAATAGCTTCTGTTTGAATTACCTACTTATGATAATGATAGATCTACTTATATAAGATTTATTATGGTCCCCTACTAGCCAATAGTACAATAATAGGACAATAATTTTACTGTCTTATTTTGAAAATGGATTTCTTCTGTAAGATTTGAGGACATCTGTTCGTTTACTTCAGTCTATCTAGTTAGATATAGATAATCTGGGAAAGGTCAATAATAAGAAATTTGGTCAAGGACCAGCTGGTTGACATTGTCAAAAATCTAAATTGGTATCTGTTAAGACTTATGACTGTCATTAACAAGGCTATGGTCATTATGTCCACTGTGTCCAATCTTGTGGTCATTATCAATATATCATATAAGTTGTGACAAAATACTGTAATAGATACAGGGTCTATTTACCACTCTTATTATCTTTGTAAAAGACACTGTATATGAGCTTGTTTTAAAAGAACAAGAAATATAAGATAATTATAACAGATTTTAGTAACACTATGTGGTTATATTAGAAGCATTCGAATTTGTTAAAATGGATGGATTTCAAAATCAATTCAATTTAAAATTTTCTTTTGTACTAAGTACATCTGCATTCAAATTAAAACATGAAATAAGATAAGAGTCTTACATCTTACTTTTCCATTCCATACCTCAGTTAATAGCTAATGAAGATGGACAGTTCATTTAGTATTACATTTTACAATCTAGGCCTACTATTCAGCATGATAGATAAATGCAGAAAGAGCCAAAAACCATGCATTGTCCTAATATTTTTTCATAGGCACCTCACTACCCCAAAACATTTAAAAATCAACCCTACCCGATATAGGTCCTTCACAAATTATGTTAGGGTCCTTCACAAATTATGTTAGCAATATTCAAATTCTCTGTATCGCTGTTGCCAATAAATCTTTTTGGTATGATTGAAACAATAGTATATGTATGTATTATATATTATAGGAGGTTGTTACAGATGGGAGTTTACAACACAGAATTATTTAACAATCTTGGACTTTGTTGTTTCTTCGCCCAGCAATACGACATGACCTTAACATGTTTTGAGAGAGCACTGTCAATGGCAGACGATCAGACCCTAGCTGATGTCTGGTTCAATATCGGACATGTTGCTTTGGTAAGTTTTGCATTTCTTTTAATTGACAAATTCATCAAAAAGTTCCCTAAAGAAGCTTTGAATGTTGATATTTTGAAATGATAGGTTGAGAAGGATGAGATAGGGAATGAAAGGTAGGGAAGTTTTCTCAGAATATCTTGTCTCAAAGAGATACTTATACTACATAAAGTAGTTGGGCTGTTAAATTTGAACCATGTCGACCAATATTGTCATTGAATGGCAGTGGTTAAGGGTTCAAGATAAGTAGGCTGATATTGAAAATAATTATATGACCTTTAACAGCACTATTCTGGCTTGGGTTTATTAAAGCAACTTTGTAACTCTTCCTTCTGACAGTTTGTCCACTGTTATACTATTACCAACATATTTCACTGAATGATATATAAGTTTGCATGATAAGATACCCGATAAGTGGGCTGATGTTGAAAATAAAGCTGTCATTTTGTCAATTATTATTAGATTTAGGATTTCAAGGATTAGTATTGATATTAAAATAGATTTGACAGACATATCACCGGAAATATCCCCCACTCTTCCTTCCCTTTACCCTTCAGCACTTTTCTTGAAGAATGGTATGGCGGATAATATTCAACTGTCATTCTGTCAATTACTCAATTATTAATAGAGTAACATTAGTATTTTAGGAAATAAGGGCAGGAAATAACCCTCATCTTCCTTCCCAAGTTAGATATAAAATATTCACTGCTAAGAATTATTAATCTTTTTCCCGTCCCTGGTTAACACTGGCAATCAGCACAACTAACATACAGCAGGAAATGACCCCTAACTTTTTTTTATCAACCCTTATCCTGTTAAGTTTAAAGTAACGTTATCTGAGATACATAAAAGTTAGATATTCACATGATCTCGATGCCAGTCCTAAACAAAATTATTTAGATATCATTGAACCCTGTGAAATGGCATTACTCATTAGTTAGATCAAATCTTGTACCCGTAATTTTGTAAGGACAGAGAAAATAGTAGGCTGTCTTAATATTATCATTGCACACAGTATAACATTGTGCATAGTATTTGCCCATCCAGGTTCAGAAAAGTATAGCTAAGTCATCTAACCACATCCTCTGTTGCATTAGTGTATGAATATGTACATTCAATTTCAGATACCAGGATTAGCTCCTTTAATTTCCCATGAAACCATGTGTAATTTGTAGTCAAGTTGAGGTAGAAGTTGTAGTTTGAAGTAAAGATAATTTATTAGTATTATTATAAACAGGAAATAAACTGTTATAATAACCTATTTTAGTCAATTATAACCTAGTTTACTCTGATACGATAAATCTGGTCTTTTATCACAAAGAGAAAACCACAAAAATTTCTAAATCGGGTACTCAATTCAATTTTATCAACAAAAAATGGGGTTATACCAAACAAATGAGGTTTATCAAATAATTTGGGTTATATTGAGCAAATGACATTTATCAAATAATTTGGGTTATATTGAGCAAATGGGGTTATCAAACAAATTGGGATTATGAGGAACCATTAGGGTTTATCAAACAAATTGGGTTATATTGGGCAAATAAGGTTTATCAAACAATTTGGGTTATAATTAGCAAATGAGGTTTATCAAACAAATTGGGTTATATTGAACAAATGAAGTTTATCAAACAATTTGGGTTATATTGAGCAAATGAGGTTTATCAAACAAATTGGGTTATGTTGAACAAATGAGGTTTATCAAATAATGTGGGTTATATTGAGCAAATGAGGTTTATCAAACTAAATGAGGAGGGAGATTGTGGGCTCTTATCCAAGAGGTTTGGCGGCATTGGCAAAGAACAGACTGAAAGTGGTTATTTTTGAACCTAAATTAAAATTGACATATCTGTATCCAAATCTCAAACTCAAGGTACCTTTCCAAAAGCCTCGCGATCACCTTTTCATGCCTCCCCTCTCAAAACTCCAACACCTATCAAAAAACAAACCTGCTTTAAGTCAATCAGCGTCCATGATGTATGAAATACCAGGATAGGATACGGGTTATTATTTATAAACTACAGTGTTATTAAAGATAATTAGATAGAATTAAGATAAACATTATAATATTGATGTAAATACCACAACCTATCTGGTAATACTTTTACAAATTCAACCCTATTTTCTGGTTAGAACTGGTTTTATAACAACAGGGAGCTTTACTTCCTTCTTTTTCTGCACCTAATTATAAAAACACATGTAAGACATGTTGCCAGATCAGGGACATAAGCCCGCTCTTTTGAAATTCCCAGACAGCACTCCTTTAGTGCACAGAGCATCTTGGTTTTATAACAACAGGGAGTTTTACATCCTTATTTTTCCGACACCATATAGGACATTTGGCCAAACAGTCTATAGTGTGCAGAGCCTCTTACTTGAAAGAATATAATCAGACTCAGAGATTCTACATTGGCATTTCATTGAAATCAATCAACTGTCAACCTACATTGAAATTCAATATATTTGGAGAGAATTTCATTTAGAGATTCCAATGATATTTGGACAATCCCCTTTCAAGTTAACAAAGCTTATTTGGATGATCCCATTCTTTTGGTATTTTGTTAATATAAACTGTGTGATTAACTGTTGGTCAAGGATATTAATTTACAAATTATAACCTAGAAACCTTTAGGATGTAGGTAACCTAATTTTTACAAAAAATGTCACATAAATAACATTACCTAAATTATTTATTTATCCTGATTTCTTTCTAGATTTAGTCAGATTCCTAAATAAAGGGTGTGGGGGAGCTTCAATAATATTAATTTAAAGTTTGTCACTTATTCTTAAATTTTATTCATCCCAATTTTTTCCCTGGTTTCCATGAGTTATTGGGATAGGGGGAAAAATATTTGATATTAGGATAACAATAAGGTTTAGTTAATCAAAAGATCAATTTTAAACCCCAATGCTGTTAAAATACAATTTTTAAAGAAATGGTTGATATATTATATTTGTAGGGTATTGGAGATATGAACCTAGCCTACCAGTGTTTCCGTATGTCCCTGGCTAGTAATAACGACCATGCAGACGCCTACAATAATCTGGGAGTTTTAGAGTTAAGAAGAGGACATGTTGAGGAGGTAGGTTGAAATGTAAACCTCAGTAGACATTTTGATTACCTTTTTGTCAATTTCAGTGGTTTGGGGTGTAGGAAAGGGGCTGGACATTTATGTGTAAGGTTTCAGCTGTACTAAATTTACCTCCTGATGTAAATTGTTGGATATTTTTTCAAGCACATATTCTCAAGTCTTGAGCTAATTTGTGCCTTAATTAATTTTTCTGCTAGTGGGTGTATTTTTTTAAAACTTTTGTATGAGCTTGTTCTCGATATGACCAGAACTGAATGTTTTATTATTCAATTAGTATTAGTGATAAATATAACTGTCCAATAAGGTTGAGTGGTAGCATCATTAGTCTGCGATTCATCAGGAACATGACACTCTATGACAATCAGGAAGCCATTTACAGTCAAAGGAATCAATCAAATGAAGCCTTATCAATATAGAGTAGAAAATTGATAACTGTTATAATTAGAATGAATTCATTATGAAGAAGAGGATAGAGTTGCTGAATTATTCTCTTCATTGTTCTAAATAATTGTTTCAATAAGACGACACAAACACCAATTAGTAAAGGGTAATTCATATTCAACGCATTCAATTCACCCAATATATTTTGAAGCTTTAGTGATTTTGATATTACATAAAGACAAAATAGTTGTAAATTGTTTGTACTGTTAACATCAATATCTAGTTGTCTAAAACAGCTCCAAAAGATTTCTCTGTAAAATATGGTCTTTGCTAGGTTAGGAATCAGAATTAAACCAATCTAGCTTGGATCAATCCAAGAACTTGAATTGAGATGTCTTCTTTCCATTATTTTTGCTTAAAGATTGTTTCCAGGACATCCTAGCACTAAAATTATTTCAAGAATATGCTGCCACAGTATTTTTGAACTGAATGTCAACCATAAGTAGACTGATGATGATTTGTATGAATGGTCAGTTGTAATAATCAGTAGTGAAGGAAGTGACCTCACATGACCGCAATTGACCACCAATTGTCATTATCACTAAACATCTATAAATATTCATATAGGTATATTCTGTAGAGGAATAACATTTCAATATTGATATGAGGGGGCATGGAAAAGTTTTAATATTTACTTTCCAAGTGGATAAATCTCAATCCAAGGTATCCAAATTAACTTTAAGAATTTAAATCTGAGATAGGGTTTGACTACAATGCAGTAAAAATGTACTGTAGAGGGAAACAATAATAACGTTATAATATCTGCATCAACAATAATGATTACATTGTGGAACTTACATTGTTTTCCATTCTGGCATGTGTGTCTTTTATTTGTAGACAAACCATATACCATATTTGAGTTCTGAAGGGTGATATAAACATGTTACTTATATAGTCAACCCTCATACTACTGAAACAGCCTAGCCTACATTGTGGAACTTACATTGTTTTCACTTCTGGCATGTGTGTCTTTTATTTGTAGACAAACCATATACCATATTTGAGTTCTGAAGGGTGATATAAACACATGTTAGTTATATAGTCAACCCTCATACTACTGAAACAGCCTAGGGTGATTATTATGTATATTCAAATAGATTGGTTTATATCATCAATTGATCAGGGTGTGTGTATGGAATTCTGATAGAATCAGTTATTCCTGACCCTAACCTCAGGCTATTTGGTACTATAGGCTTAAATCTAGTTTTCTGGAAGCAATTTCTGATTCCATTAGCTTAGTTTACTATCAATGTTGTAAGTATGGGATAAAGACAAAGTTTTTACAGAGTTAAAAACCCAAAAGAGACATTTGATAGCTTGGGTAAGATTTGTGACTCCGATTAAAGAAGCTGCTTAACTTTTCATATCATTTCAAATCAAGGCCCCTCTCAAAGTCAGCAAAAAGTTCCATTATATTTGTACATATCTCAAATTGATGTGTTCTTTTTGTTCAAAAAAGTTGTATTTAATCAAAATATTTATAAAAAAAAAAGATGTTTTTTTGTAACTGACATATTTTTATACCTTTCTGCACTGTGATAAAACTATTAGGTTTGTTAATGTCAAGGACGACTCAGATATGCATGACAAGCTTCTTATTCTACTACTTCTTCATAGTTTTTTGTCTATAAAGGAATATAATCCTCTAATATACCTATCAAATCAACTTGAGATTCCTGGTTTGATTTTGAAGGAAAGAACAGACTCTCTATCAGCTTTTATTTATTTAAATATCTCACTGTTGTATTAGCCATTTAGGGAAAAATGAAGTGAATAGAGTTTTTATGTCTTATTTCTTTGCAGACACAGACAACTCCATGCTGTGAGCAATGAGAATTTTTGCCAGGACAGCCTCACTAGCCTACTCATTTTGAAATTTCCCACTTTTGAAGGATCTTTAATGTGCACAGCCTGTAGTACACACTGCCTCAGTTTAATGTCCCATCAAAACAATTGACAAGGGGAAACCTGGTTAAAAATTTAAACCTTGAAGTGTAGCTTGTAAGGATCTATCTCTCTGAGTCACTGCGACTCCTGACAAATTAAGGGAATATTCTATATACTTTTGCTTCACGTAATGCTGCATAATAAACGTCATTGACTAACTATCAACATAGTTGACATGAGGAATTCTTGTCCTCTTTCACTTTATAATAAGAAGTAACACTGTAGGGAAACAAGAATGCCGTTAATTATCATTTATTAACATGGACAACAAGGGCAACATATCATGCAACAAACCTTCAATAGCGAGGGGGAGATATGTTCTTGGGAAAACACTAAAGCAAAGTGAACCTTTCTGAACAAGCCATTCTGATCATCTGCCGATTATCACCTCTCAAATCATAAACGGCCTGGACTTATAATCCACTTGATCTATATATGTAGTCCAATCACACCAGACGCAAATTACCCGATACGGGTGTCGACCCGTACACAACAACACAATGGAAGTTTTCTGTGGTCAGATTTGTGTGGTAATATCTTAGCTTTTATTTGGCATCAATCTGAAAAGTAAGGTAGCTGACCTAGACAGGTTAATATAAGATAATTATGTCTTATTCATGCAGTAAACTGACTTTAATGAAATAATTCTAGAACACTATCCCTTCAGAATGAAATATGAGATATCTGTACAATGTTTTGTAAATTCACACTGAGTAATTTTATATCGCGACTTTTTGACAGCATTTTGAAATAAAGGATGATTAAAAATATCTCATGTTCTGTGAAGCAAAACTAAATTTATTGAAATAAAAATTTAAGTGTATGTTTATTCCCGTTTTGACCATGGCCCAACTTTACCAAAATTAGCTTATAGAAGGGAGATTTGGAACCTAAGTTGAAATCGTTCTGAAATAAGGATCTAGCATTTGTTCCTTATTTTTCTTATGACCAATTAGAAGAATAATATCTGTAACTTTATATTTGGATGGAGCAATTCATTCATTCATTCATTCATTTATTTGTAACAGAAGAGTAAAATGTAGTCCAGAAATATCATTAGAGATTTGTTTTTTGTCCTTTTGGAAGGGGTGGATTGACTTTAGATTTTGCCTTCTCACATTTTCATAATTATAGACTTAACTCATCAAATTCAGACATATCTGAAAATCTTGTGGTTTCGTTTGTGACATGAAGTTTGACTCTAGCTTTGAGCTAAGAGGAAATTTGACACATCAATGATAGGTGATTGGTGACAATGACTTTATTCAGTTGTTCTTAAATTGCTACTTTATTCATGATATTTTGTTTACAATTGTTAGTTATATAAAAGACATTGAGAAGTTTCAGAAGAATAAAATCAAAGCAAGCTGGCTACTTGTTATAGTTATAGGTTAATAAATGATTTCCTTGAATACAATTTCACTTCAATATTGGAAATTAGGAAAAATGTCCAGTCCAACTGAATGCAAGTTTCCAAGAACGAAATGTACAGTATTTACTGGATATGTAACTGGACACATATTATATGGATAACAATTACTTTTATAAATAACTTGCAATATTTCGAAGAGGAATTTTATGAAGCAATGCTCGCATATAATTATGTCCAGTCATTTATTTTCCAAACTATAAATGCCACTTAAGGAATATTTTTTTGGTATGAAATGAGTTTCATCCAATTTTAACCATTAAATTTTGAATGAACTGTCAAAAACGCTTAAGATTTGGTGGTTAACAAATTAATTTATATTTCGCAAAGTATGTAATATAAGGCGCAAAAGAATGGATTCGATTACTATGGCACTGTTTTTATAGACTGTAATATTGATATAGTTAATTATCTTATCAGTACTTTATTATAGTTATAAACTACCACATTTCCTGTTAGTATCAGGGAACCGTTAATATCTCTAGATAATAACCTTGAACATGTTTTCATACGGTACCACTTGATTATTATAAAACACAGCACACACTGTCAATCATTTTAATAATCCAATATCATATTTTGTATCATGCGATTATAAATTTAGTATTACAAGGCATCACCTAACCAAAATCAAGATTTGGATATCTCTTTCCAAATAGCCTTCAATTTAAATTCAGTTCTTTTTTTTAATTTATAATCCCATTGTCATATTATGTAATCTGTATCATATACTACAGACTGTATTTCGAGATTCATCAAAATTTGCAAATAAAAAAGAAGGCTTATGTTCACATGTAATTGTTCTGGTCGTATAATAGTATTACAAAATACAAAGTGTTGTTCTCCTTCAATTTGATCGTGCCATAATGCAATAATAATAATGTCAGATGTAGAATAACTAATGCCATTATTCCAAGTTGTTATTGATATATAGAAATGAGTGTTTATCTTACTGCTATGGATTCTATTTTGCTTCTACCAAAATATTTACATTAGACCAGATTGTAGTTTTTTTGTTAAATGTTAAATTGTTTTTATATCCGAGGTCAGATAAAGAATAGATTGGTTTAATAAATTTTGTATTTAATGTAAACAAGATTTTGGTTATTACTATTTTGTTGTTTTCACTGAAATTTTAATTTCGAATCAAACAAATATATGATAATGTTCTTGGAAAATTTTCTTATTGCACACTGCACAGCATTCTATGTATTTGTTAGTCAACAAATTTGTGATTGGTTTGAAATCATTTAAAATTGATGTGGCCACCAGACTGGGAGGTATTCTGTGTCTTCATTAGCAAAAAGTTTCTACTTTATTTAGCGTTCCATAGTAATTATCTAAGAATTGATTTAAATTATTAACAGTTTAATTCGAAAAACATGGAATATTGATACTGCAGCCAGACGTAAAAACATCTTTACAATCAATTTACAGGAGTGTGTTCCATATTGATCTGCAGACGACTTGAAAAATTTAAACATTTGCCATACGTGATGGAAATATAATGTTAATTTCATTACATCATTATCATTAATTCTCAAGTATAGTTGTGTGCCTTTTTCTGACTAAAAATCATTATTGGCTTTTTATTCTGGATGGGTTGAAATTTGATGATTAATTTGTACCTAATGAGAATGACATGTGGTTGGATAATGAAAGAAATTTGAAACATTTATTAATTATCTGTCAATAATTAGTTTATATAGAACGAGCATGCTGTTGGCAAGTTTCTGAGCATTTCTGCATTATAAAAAAAAAATTTTACCTTCAGTGCTTTGGGGATTTGTAATGGTTTGATTGTTCGATGGCCAATTGCTTTTAGTTTAGTTTAGAGTTAAGAATGGTTAAGCTTGTAGACTTTAGGTTTTAGATGATTCCTGCAATTTGTTATGATTTTACCTCAAATGATTATGAATTATCATGAAATTAAATGCTATTTAAGTAATCTTTACAAACGTTTTTATACAGGAATCAGTCATATGCAAATTTTTTAAGTTTTTATAAGAGCATACTTTCTGCATGAGCTTAAGGTTTGTAAGAATATTAAATTTTGAGTATTTGGTTCAGTATTGTGAAACATTTTGAGTTTCATCCATTAGTTTGTAATATGTCTAATTAAACATTATTAGCTATGTTGATTCTAGATGGAGCAAGTAAAGTAACACATGTCATATTAAATTGACAAGGCTTTGATGAAATGAAAATGTCGTCTGCAGTTGTGGAATATTTCTGTATTATATAATCAATAGGCGTCTGTTTCATTTACTAATTGCATGAGATATGGAATGTCAGGTTCACATTCTATATTTGATCAATGACGATAAAGATAATATTCTCATAATGGAGTCAGTTTGTCTTGGACTATTTCTCTTTATATAAAAATCTTCATTGCATACTGCATGTTGTTGTCCATCATTCAATAATAAGGAGGAGTAGAATAGTAAAATTTAAACTCCATAACATTAGCCCAATTGTGCTGTACAGTAGGATGTAAAACTCCTTTCAATTGTAGTAAACATTCTAACATGCAATAGTTGGCCATCTTTATTGTAACTATTATGATATATGTTGTCCAGATAGGTCAAAAAAAATAATTTTTTTACTCTCAGAAATGTTCTGGAGATGATAAAGCAAGTTTCAGATTAAAAGTTAGAGAATAGCATGTCAGACATATAAAATTGATTTTTCTCAAGTAGTTGATGTAATGTGGCTTCCATCATGAAATAAAATATGATGTTTATGATTATAGACGTCTGACATGAGATCAAATGAAATATAATCAATCGGAGTTTTATACATCACTAAGCAAAGAGCAATGTAACAAACTTAATTCTTTGTTCTTCATTGTTTTCAAAAAGAATCAAATCCACATACAATGACAGTACTTAAGATGTTTCAGATTGATACTGTTTTGCAAAAAAAATCCCATCAATGCTACTGCCTGATATTCCTTATTAGCTGAATTACAGGCAGAACTTAGATCTGTGGGAAATTAAATTCCATTTCATTACAATTTATAACAATTTCATGAACTTGATAGTTATCCCTAGAGAGGAAGTCGTCTGCTTAGATCTTGTCATCTATTGTTGTCATGTATCTAATGGTTACACGTCTGTTGGTTTCATTTTGAATAAATCATGACAACATACACACTATCCAGCAGATTTCATTGAAAATTACCAGAAAAAGCTTGAAATTCTTCATTAAAATTCTACTAGGAGACTTCACATTGCATCCTGTAGCCGAAAATAAACTGTTGCTTGACAGGCAATTCTGATGAGTTTTGTTTATTTTAATTGCTTATTATGTCCAAGTCATAGTAGAGACACAAGATTGAGGACTTTAATATAAAGACATTGTTGAAACTTCAATTTAGATTCTTTCTCAGTTGTAATCTATTGTTGAATACTATCGGTTGCTTAACAGCCAATTTTGTTGCCATTGTCAGTTGATTGAAAGACTTTTTAACAACATTGTCAAGATGAATCTTTAGTCCCTTGTCATGATAATGTCTTACTGGTACTTAATATAAAGGCATATGATTGACTTCAACAGATTTTCTTTGTCAATAATGACACAGACATGAGTTTAAAGACTTTATTATAAACACATTGTTTAACTTGTCTGCTTAGATCTAATGGTTGATATTATCTATTGAATCAAATAAGGAATATAAACTAACATATTCATTTCTGTCAGTGGTAATATTCTACTGTGATGTTTCATTAATGAAACTCCTTTGCTGAATTTTATTCCAGGTAATGCTCACTCTTCCAGAATACTTTATGTCAATATGAATCTGACGTCTGCATTCTTAAGAGAGTCCACATAACAGAAAATCATCATCAAATAAGTTTTCAATGTTCTTAAGTTTGAAAATGTTCATTTGAAAGCTAATTCTTACAAATGTTTTTTTTTCAGGCTAGAGCATTTTTCCAGGCAGCGTTTGTTTTGGCACCACATATGTATGAACCACATTATAATTTTGCAGCTCTAGCAGACCAGGTTAGTAGCCTTTTATTATTTCTTTTATTTTAATAGAAAAGAAGACTCAAACCTTGATATATTTTGTTTAAGTTGAAGGTAGAGGTCATAGGAATTGTCTGGATCAGTTTCCTGTATGCATTTAATATTTCAAATGTATATAGGTTTCATAGAATATGGTGATCTCTGGTAGTAGACTTATCTCTGTCAGAGTTACATAATACCTTCAACGATTACATAATATATCATCAGTCTAAGTAGATTTATTGATTTTTTGAAACAATCCATGAACTAGGAAACATCAGCAATGTATTTTCTTTAATTTCTTCCGGTTACAATCTCTCAATATTCTTTACATAATGTTAACATTACACTGACAGTTTATATTGGCTGCAGTTAGATTGACTAGAGCTAATGTCTTGCTTCCATCAAGTGTTATTGAAACACAATTGAATATGAGAGTTAATTTTCCAAATTTTTACTTTGGGCATAATTATTTGTGATAGCAAATACATTCAAATCAACATTCAGTAGGATACTGTACATCACCAGAACTAGACGACTATTAATTCAGCTTTTTATTCTCCATCAGTCATGAAATACCTCAGTCTAGATGGTAATTACCCAGAAATAATTACCCTAGTTTAACAGGTGTGTTCTAGACCGTCTGACTGACCAATCTATAATCTGGTAGCAGATGTAAAATGTGGTCAATTCCACTCATCTGCCAGATTGCTATTTTATACTCCTCTGTCAGATCTTAATAACATCAGGTTTGAAATCAGTTCTAACCTGAATTCAGTTTTAAAAATGGTGTTTTGTATGATGATTTGTTGAAGAATGAGCTAGTTCATGAGTTAGGCTGATAAGGCTGAAGATTCAACTAATATAGAAATTTAAATACATCTATCAAATCTGTATAATAGAGCTCATTTAATTAGGAGTGAGAAATCTAGCACAAAAGATTTTTTATACTGCCCTAATCTCAAGACCTTTGTGATGTAACAAATTCAACAATCTGAATCTTGTTCACAGTTGTTGTTTTTTTTTTATGAAAATCAATGGCATTCATTTCACATTCCATAGTTTTCTGTGCCTGATTCCATCTTCTATAAGAAATTATTTTCTATTCAATAATCTTGTTTCTTCTTATCATAGATATATATTGATTTTTCTTGGCAGACCATTAACTTGTGTTTTTATATTTTCAGACTTGCTTCTGATTTTATTTATGATAAATGTTGAAATGTATTAGATTGTTGTCTTTATAATAAGTTGCTCTTTTTCTGAGTCAGACATAAACTTTAGTGCTCTGCAGTCAGAATAGAAGTAGATCAAACTATCCTCCTTTTCTTTTTTGTTTATTGGCTTCTATTTTCAATTTAGCCACTTTAATAATGGTCTGAGGACAGTAAATTTTGATGACACTCAAGCCTATAATATTCTATTCTCTCCAACACTGTCAGCATTTTGTGTCAGCAACAAAAATTTGTATGCCGAGAAGCATTAAACACTGAAATACACATTTTGTTTGGCTGAAGGTGAAGGTGACATTAAATGGATGAATGTTCAAGAGTGACAAAGTTACAAATAAAAAACCCCAAAAAACATGAAAGTTTGGTCTAATGTTAGGAATTGTGGGTTGTAACACTACGGTTGTTAGGGTTAGGGTGCTCTGTTTATTCTAGTTTGTTTTAGGCAGGCAACTTCTTTTATGAAATTAGCAATTCTTTTTATGTGATTAGTTGCTGATGTAAATTAATCTTTGATATGTATCCATGAAGCTCACTTTGATTAATGATGCACACTAAGGTATTGGTTAAAAGTATTGAATCAGACTTCTGTGAAGTTTATGATACATTGGTTTTTCTATATTGTATAAAACTTGAGACCATCACTGAGTTTAACCTTCGATCCATATTTCAATCTAGAGAAATCATGACAGGGAATATTTATATTAAACAGAAACCTAGGGTCATTTTAATCTTGGTGCTAGGTTTGTAATGTTGATGTTTCACTACAAGGTCAGGATATTGAAATATATCACTTTAAAGATAGATGATTGTTTCTAGTTTCCCAAACAAAATGAAAATTTCAGGAACCCTAAGACATTGGATGAATTGGGTAATGTGCAAATGGGAGGTGAAGGTATCTAAGTTTTGGAAAGGCAACTAAAATAAGAGCAAAGCTTTCAGTCCCTTTTCAATTAGCTTTTTATATTAAATTTAACGACTTCAGTTAGATGAGGCCTATTGAATATTCATATTTGATGACACCAGAAGCCAATCAAATTCATTCCCTCGTCAATGCTGGGTTTTGAGATGTAAACAGACAGTGTATTCAGTTGACAAACTAGTCATAGACCTTTTGTCTATCTCTCATAATCTCAGCATTGGAGATGGAAGACATTTGATTGGATGGAAATGTCATCTGATGGATCTATGTTGAAAAGTCCCATTGTTAGACCGGTACTAAATTGGCTAAATTAATAAGTTTAATTTGATTTTAATTAGACTGAGATAAAAAGTAACACTAGGTTAGAAAACCTTTTAACATATATAATCTGTGCAGACGTCAAATCCATCCTCCTCACCCCTATATTCAACTTATTATCAATATCATTTGAAGACAGAGGTTTCATTGAGTTCCTGCTTCCTCTTTATGAAATTTCCTTTTACCATCCCAAACACAATTAAAATATTTCACCACAAGCTGGGTCTGACCTTTGACCTTTCACTAATTGAAACACTCCCAGATGTGATTGAATTCTGACCAATAGTACTAGTAGATCAGATGTTAGCATTAAAAAAAATAAAACGTCAGACCCTTGTTCTACAAACCTGTTCATGGAGAGACCTTTTATATTCCAAGCATTTATAACAGCCCTAATTATATTTCCAGTTTAAACCAGCAACCAAAAACTTTTATTCTTAACTATGCAAGCAACTATTTGACAAGGTTGACAATTAGTACCTTGTCAGTAATGTTTATCTGATCTGACACAAGTCATTGACACACCTCAACTACACCCTCTACCCTATCAGTTGTATTTATTTTTGTATTCGGGGGGGGTGGGGGGGTAATATTTTCACCCTGTCTGTAATGATCTCCTGATATGACACATTTCATTGACACACCCCTACCATTCTCTCTACCCTATCAGTTGTATAAATTAAAAGAGCAGAGAAATTTAAATTCTCTTAATTAGGAATGTGAAGAGAAGAGATAAGGAAGATTGTAAACATGTCAGGTTAATTAGCGCAAGACAGGGGGTGAAGCTTTAATTGATTTTGTATCACCATGTTTGAAATACTTACGCCTTTTAAGAACTTAAACCTTCTGGGATATTTTAAGTCAATGCATGTCTTGGTCTACCGTATTCTATCAATAAACTGTGATTGTAAATCTTGAGTCAGATATGATTTGTAAACACAGCCAAATCCACTATCTAGCGATCTAGTCAGACATGACTGGTTCATACAGTCAAATCAATAGTCTAAAGCTCTGGTCAGACATGAATGGTACATACAGTCACATTAATAGTCTAGACCTCTAGTCAGACATGAATGGTACATACAGTCTAATCAAGAATGGTACATACAGTCACATTAATAGCCTAGAGCTCTAATCAGACATGATTGGTAAATACAAACCAAAAGCCTAGAGCTCTAGTCAGACATGACAGAAAGAAAGAAACAACTGATTATTCACAAGAACAAGGATCCATTCTAACAGCTTGATATTTCCTAGTTCATCTGTACCCCATATAAAAACAACCAAATCAACAGTCTAATACTGTATCAGAAATAACTGGAATGTAAGGCATGGGGATTATTTAACCAACCTGAGATCTTAGTGTGGGTGTACTACTATCTGTACAGGGTGTGGTCTGTTGACAACTTGTGTATTAGTATATTTATCTTAATAACAATCAGAAATACAATTTATTCTTGCCTCATATTTCTCTTATCACCCTGAAGGTAAGAATAGATATGGCACAAGGTGCTATGTGGGATCACCCATACATTTGAATAAAGATGAAGCATATGACAAGATATAACATGATTCATATCTTCTATTTTGTACTGTATTGATAAACCAACACCGTAGACCACCATAGATATATTATATTCTATTCCTTAATTCTTCAATATTTTGATAATCACATTATTATTGATAGAGGTTAGAGGTCAGATCTTCATAGATCTTGGTCCAATACCTCTTGTCAATGATGTAGTATATAGGATTCTGTCTACCAGCATGTTCCTGATCAAAGCTTGTAATGATTCATTAAAATTATATACCAGGATGTATTAGTCATTGTTGTATGAAATTAGATTTTATTTTGTAGTAGCAGTTAGCCTGTGAAGTTGTTCAGTTTTCATTCATGAGTAGTTTCTGAAGATGAAAATGATCAAGATCAATCAATCATTCAATCATTTAACAGAGGTTTAATTTCTGTACCTTCACTAATTCACACCACATGATAGACATGAGTCATTTAATTACAGATTAAAGGGATACAGTCTTTTAAATATGTATTCTAGTTTTCATTGGTAGGCTACCTTCATTTAAAGGGATGAAGTAGTCCATACAAGGTCAGGATCATTTAAAGCTTAATTTAAGATTATATCATCATGACAATGCGCTCTACATTAGATGTTAAAGTGAAGTATTTATTTTAGAGGAATGTATCCCTTTAATAAATTGAAGTGTGCCAGGGGCCAATCAAATTAATCTGGTATCAATGATTGAAGCTAGCTAATCAAGTGTAACCAAGCTTTGTTTTACTTGTTTTAAAATTTACCCTTTGGATATTATTAAACTGACAGATGACCTAGTCAACTTGTTAGCAGTCAGATGCTTTCTTTTGTCCTTTTTCATGTTTCAGAGGAAGAATAATAATCTAAAGGTTGTTATTTTTAAATTAAGGAAGGCAATGCCATGCAGTCAACAGCAAGGAAAATTTAATCTGGATCGTGTTCTGTGACATCACACTTAATCTTATATATTTTCTGGGTTTTTTTATCACAAGGGCAATAGGCAAATCATACAAATTCATTCCTCGTTAGTAAAAACACTAATTATCATAATTTATAATTTTGTTCACTTCCTGGTTTTCTAGTAGATATTTGATGTAAAGATAATTTTAACTTCCTATATCATCAATAATATTATTTACTGTACAGGCTTTAAGCTCTTCATTCAATTTTTCATTATGGTTTGTTATTCCCATGTACCAACACCTGGACGAATTCAGGAGAAATCCAATCTGTTCATAGTGTCTATCTTTAACATAAACTGATGAAAAATATGCTTCAAGCAAGCTTTCAGATGTTTCCACTGGGCAAATTACCGAACTGGTCCTGAAATTGATAAACTCTATATTTGCATTTGGTATTTTATTGTAAGCCAGTTTTCACTTTACCCAGTGGTACGAACAAGCCATATTTATCTTATTCCATAATAGAGGGTGTGCTGGTTTATTCTGAAGAAACAAAACCAACATTTGGACTTTATTTTGTCACTGTAAATAAACTAGGAGATAGAATAACAATTAGATTTAAATGATTTGGAAGATAAACCTCATATTCTCATATACTCATATTATTTTCTTCTCATTACTGGCCCATCTGATTTCAGCTGCATAAAGTTCTATCAAATGATACAGTAAATTACTTGATTACGATATTCCCTTAATAATCCAAGGTCTTGTTTGTTTGTGATTTATGTTTTAATTATAGTGGAATGATTTATAATGCAAGTCTTAGAAATTATATTGACAGAGTAAAGAGTCTCCCAGATGGTGCCTCTTAAAACTGTAATTTCTCAACTTTTGAAACCCTCTAGATGCCATTGGTGCCACTCATAGCATTTAATTCACTCTTCTGTCCTTCTTTCTTGACTTAAAATCAACATTTAAACTCTTTGTTTTTATTGTTACTTTTTCATGTTCAATTCAACCACCTCACTTGACGTGACTTTCATTCTTGTCACTTCAGCCAATTTTGTAAGGATCATTTCTACGCTTCTTAGACTAATCAATGTAAGCAGTTTCATTTTGTACACTTGTTCAATTGATGGTCTTTTGTTCTCTGTTGTTTTTGGGTAGTTTTCTATTAAACAAGGTTAAATGTAGTGTTTTTATGGTCAATACAAGAATGGTGCTCCAACTTCAGAACCTTGTCATTCAGGAAAAATCATCGCTAGAGACCTTATGTTGTTCATAAATGCCATTACTTGATAAATGATCTATTTTAATTTGAAGGAGTTTTCATTGGTATATATGAACTGAAGAATACAAGATTGATGAAGTCCTGAAGTAGCTGATTAATAAATCACTGTTATAATTCTGATTAGTTTAACCACTTGAATACTATTAACCCTTGCCTCACCAACTTTTTATATAACTCTTCTCTTAAGTAGAATTCAAACTGTCTGAAAGACCTAATTAATCTCACTTGTTTTAACCCTGCCTTCCTCTTTCAGTTTATTCTCTATACTTCAGGGGCTATTGAAGAAGGTCTGTGATCTATGAGGGGTTAAATTAGCCGTGAAAATTCCCACTCTACTCTCATTATTGTATCATCTCTTCACACCTCAAATTTCATTGGGAATTCTGGAATTCTTAATAATTACCAGGCTTTTCTCTTCAGGACCCATGTTTCTTCAAATAGCGTTAATTTATAATTGTGGAATTTTACAAATAAATAATCCAACTTTTATATTTTATATATTTATTGTATATTACAATTTTGGTATTCAAAATTCAAAACAAACTATGTTGAACTAACAACAAAAAGTTAATAATTTTTTCAAATGATTGTGTTTATTTGGTGTTCTATATTGGAAAAAAAAATTCAGTTTAAGATGGTCTGCCATTTATATTATTATTTTGAATATTAAAATTAACCAAATTTTTGATTAGATACAATTAAATCACAAGATAGGGTTTTCATCCAGGAAAATTTAGTTGAACATAAGTCAAGATATTTAGAGAAAGGGGTATATTGTTTCATTCTCAAGGGGTTAATTCAATAATAAAGTCATCTGTCATCACATTGAAAGGGTTAACTAGTATCAAGCTGGTTCTATTAGATAGTTTGTAACCCAATACAGATTGGTGTGTTTAGTTTACTGTTTGACCCATTACTGATAGTGTTCAATTCACTGATTGACATGTACCAAATATCTCTGCCTTTCTCTGCAAAAAGAGACACTTAAAGGTACAGATTCAACATTCTTTCGACCATCTGAACCCTGTGCTCAGGAATAAATTTTTTGTTAGCTAAGCAAACTAGTAATAGTGTTCACATCTCAATAAAAATTTGAGCTGTCAACTCCATATATGTCCAGAATTATCCGTGTTTAATGTTAGAAAGATATATACCAGTATAGTATATTATGAGATTGTAAAATTTCTAGTTTGAAGATATCTGAAAGGATTTTTGTGTTGTTCTAGTACATCTGAAGACTGAATACATATATCTAAGTCTAAGAGAGAGAGGCTGTATCCTGGGGGTAAATAAAGGGACAAAATATAATATCGTACCCTTCAATACCTTCAAGGCTGCAATTTTCAGTTGAAATTTTAAAATGTTGTAATTGATGAATAGAAACTACAGCAAGATAGCTGGACAGGAAGTGACATTGGTGCAAATTTATCAATGCATCTAATACACATACAAAGGGCTCAAAAAATAGTTTGAATCATTTAGCATGAAAGGGTCAGTTGGTAAAAGGCAACTGTGAAAGGAAATTAAGTTGTTTGAATAAAGAGAAAATGATTGGTTGTCAATGTATTTCAGGTGAGGGGGTGGGGATTTAATGTTACAAACTGTAATCTGATAGGTGTCATTTGGTTCTATGAAATCTCAATTAATTTGATTTACAATTTGATTTTACAATTGGTGTCCGATATTGAAAAGGCAGGATTTAAGGGAAAAAGGGAGGGTAATTTGTAACCCAATATTAGGTCAGCAGGTAAAATCATTACCCTTATAATTTTTATTACAAAGTAATTGAAGAATTGGTCACTTCGTATTTGAAACATTTAGTATCCAACTCTAAGATTACCTTCCAGGAAATTCTTTTTCCTTCAGTTCATTTGGGGTTAAGGATTCAAATTATGGAAGTATAAGGAACAGAACAATGATGATAATTCAATTGAATGATCTGTAAGATTGATCCACCTACACCTCATGAACTACCACAAGTTGCTATTAACAAAGGATAATTTGTATAAATCTGATAAAGATCAAGTTAATCCCCATTCTGTAATATTGATGTATGGTGAAAACCTCTAGAAACTTGGGGGATTAGGATTAGCATTAGTCTTGTCTAGCTACAGATTAACTAGTGTCAAGTTGTGAAGCTCAACACATTATTTCATTCCCAGTGAGTTTGGAAAATAAAGGGTTAATGATCTTTCACTTCACTTGAAATCTTTTAACAAATTGACTTAAGACGTTTCAATGTTAGCTATGGTTGATACTGGTTGATGTTGTTTCCTGTGAAAAGATATGGAAGGGGTAGAATGATAATATTATTCGTTGGAGCATCATCCTGTCAACTCACACTAATTTGTTTCTGACTGAACTATTCTATGTCCTAAAAGACAACAATCAAACTTGCTTCTGTTGTAAATTACAATATTCAAGCTAATGACAATAATTTATTATTATGTGATTATTTTTTCATTAGCTGCACATGATGGATATTGTTCAAAAGACATTGCATATGCCACTTTGTCATCTATCTGATGACAAGATTCAAACATAATTCTTATCCACATGATGAGATATAATAATATTCTGATTGGTTGAGGACAGAAAATGTTTTAAACCATGAAACAGTTGTTTCTTGAAACAAAACAAAAATATTTTGCAGAAAAAAGTCTGTCGGTCATGTGCTACACTGCAATAGCTATATAGCTAGAAGAACTTCACCACCAACTAATAATTTATAAATTGTTTGTATTTTTCAGTTGGGAGATTTACAGAGTAGTTATAATGCTGTGAAACGAGCTGTGGATGCGTATGATGGTCATATTGATTCCAAGGAATTACTTCAACAATTAAAACAACACTTCTCACTTCTGTAGCGTTATTAGTTAACTCTGCAACCACTGTATGAAAAATCTTCAAATTCAAACATGTCCTTATAGCAGAGCTTTTATAATTAATATGTCAAGGACAGGAACTTTTGTCCCAAACTGAAAAATATGAATACAATAGCCACATTGATTCCAAGGAATTGGTTTCACCAATCAATCAACCAGTCTAGGGCAGCAACTCTGTATGGAAAACCTATCCTAATTTGTAGAGCTTGTTCCTTGTTGCTGTTATTATCACTGTGTTAGGAAAAAACAATTTTATGAATTTTTATGAATTTTATCATAAATGGCTAATTGAACAAGGTCTTACACTTCTTAATGGAATCAAAAACGAGGACAATAACACTTTGAATCCTTTGAATGTCGCCAATACAATTTTAAATAAGTTTAATTGTGAATAAATATACATTTATTATTAGGATATTTAAGCAAAGAAATGTGTCACAATTTATGCAAAAAAAGAATACTGAAAGTCAAAGGAGATGTCAGTTTTACAAAGATTCTCATTTATCAATTACACATTCCGTCCTATTGTTGTGATATTTTCATTATTTATTTGTTGACACTGTAAAATTTATGTTGTTATTGTGTCTGTAGTAGAAATTAAAAACCTTATTTATGTCTAAAACATTTGTGTTGTTTTACTCCTTATAGAAACGGTTCAAAACTATTTGGCAATGATTAGCAGATCTGTAAGTAGCAGTCATTTAAAAACTCTGATTTAAGGATAATAATTAATACTCAAGAATCCTTTTTACCAGCCAGGTACATGGGGGAGCTAGGGAAGGTTACCCTAAAATACAATTCAGCCCATCCAGTTTTGGGTGGCTCCATCACATCTACTATCAAATGATCCAGCCTATGCATTTTGGGTTCATAATTCATATTCTGTAGCGAATGTTCATACCATGTGTGTACAAAAGCAGATAAGACTTCAGGCCTTGGCAGCTGCTAATCTGCTTCCCTTTTAGAAATCCAAAACTCTCACATTCTGACTGAAAATAACAAATTGCAGACTATTAATTTCAGAAAAGTTAAATAAAAAAATCGCATTAATGATGCAAACATAAAGATGATAATTATTATTTTTTTCAATCCCAATTTGCCTTAGTATTGCAAAAATGGTATTCAAAGGGTTAATGCTAAAATTGTGGGAGGGAATTCCTCGTGACGTAATAATTAAAGGTGTTTCCCATTCATAACATTCATACGATTGGTCAAGGTAATGACAGCTATTTACGTGGAATTTCTCGTACATAACAATAAATAAATCATTTAGTGCTTTGACTGTACAATTTGTGGAAATTTAATACCAATATCGAATAAATAAGACATGTTTTATTAAGAAAAGACGGCGAACAAAAGAGATTTTGTGAAGAAAAGACTATTATTGACAAGTGTAGCTATTTTTATCCACCAATGAAAATGGTTGAAAGAAATAGACTGCGTGTTGAAAGTGGCTCTTCCTAATAGGGGCATGGTGGATTGACTCACAGCAACATTTCCACTTTCCTCAAGAAGAAAACGTTAAATGTACCGTTAAGAAGATACCGCACCTTATTTCCGACTCGATTTGGATTATTTTTGTGTTTATGCTTGTGACAGAATAGATTAAGTTTTGGAATTATCGTCGTTGGCGGGATACAATCGAGTTATTGTACCGTCTGTTCATGGGATAGTATCATAGTACAGTGACCCAAATCTATGTAAAAAGTTAACAACTCCAGTCAGAACCATTTATTGTCGTTTTGTTGAAGGAGCTATCACGTTTTTGTGGTATGTAAATTGAATATTGGTGTGCTAAATAAATTTACCTTCTGGCCTACACCTTAAGATTTGTTAATGTTTAACTAATGGCATGGGCCGACATACAGAAACCTGATATTCTATTCTGAAAGTACTCAGTCAACATCATTTGGGAAGTTTAAACCAGGCCTATGTTGGCTTAATGTTAGCACTGTGAAAAAGGATTACTATTTGGAGTACTAAACAAATTGAAATGGCTTTTATAGCTGATAGCGGTCGTGTGGACGGATCTTGGACCTTAAATATAACTGTGACAGACCTACAAGTGGAAAAATTATTGCGAGTCAAAGGTGATGATCATGTTGGTGGGGTGATGCTGAGGCTTGTTGAAGCACTAGGTAAGTCTTGTCATGCATTACATTACATTACACTGTATTTCAAAAACAGCTTAGAAGAAATCCAACAATTATTAAGCCTGACAAGACATTCTGTTCTAGTTAGAAATTTAATGTCACTAGGATTTGGGTACTAGACTCCCAATACAATAGCATTATAGATTAATAATTATCTGTAACATTTTACTCATGAAAACAGAACGTACAGCATAAACTTTGCAATACATAGTGCAAACTTAACAAACGTTGCAAAACACATATATTTGTCCTATTCTGACAATCCCCAACCAATAATAAACAAATCTCTTAATTGTTATTATTAAGAAACAAGACAAGCAAACATTACTAGGTCGTAGGGCCTATAATTAAAAAGTGAGAACCCTGATGGAGTATCACTTGGCTGTAACCAAAAAATACAGTTTAAATTGACTGAGATAGTGAGACACAGAATATACAAATTATTTGTTTGTAAGAAATAAATCATTGTCAGCTGTCAGGGTGATAATGTCATCAGTTTACATGATTTTAAGTAATAACAACACACATTCCATTGGTTATAATTGAAACATTTACTCACTTAAAAGGATGTTGGGTTGACAAATCCAAAGACCCAATTAATATTCCAGATGGATTCTCTGAATGGAATGCCGAAGCTGACAAACCCAAATTCCCCAATTAATGTTCTAATCTAGGTGGTTTCTCTGAATGGAATACCCCATTAATATTATAGGTGGTTTCTCTGAATGGAATGACATGCTGACTAACCCACATCCCCCTTTAATATTATAGGTGGTTTCTCTGAATAGAATTCCAAGCTGACAATACCCAAATAACAACACTTTTATGAGCTTTATAGAATGCAATGTCAGAAAGGGATGCAGAGCTTAAATGCTTAATATTAGCCTAACCATGTCAAAATTGATAATTTCAAATTGTAAGCGTAAAGTTATATAGCATGAAATCCTTTCCATCAATGACTTTGTCTTGCCTAGCAAATATTAATAAAGGATTTTGGGTTGGCTGAATGACCAGGATAAATGAAGTAAGAGATTTGTTATTGTGTTGGATAATAACAGTCACCCCCTGTGTCGTGTGGCCTCAATTTATTTTGTTTATCAATTGTATAAAAACCTTTCATATTATGTTATCAGATCCTTTCCCTTAAACTGCAGATATTTTTATTGACCAATCTAATACATTTTGAGTCCAAATTTCCTATACATTTGCCTAGATCCAGCTGTTACTGATTCTTTATAATATTATATAGGAATTGTCACTTTAATAATAAAAAGTTTCTTTTGAACTTTTTTTCTTGTCTTGCGTGTGTAGATTTTTTATTGACTTTGATATGAGTTGAATTCTTTTACATTGAATAAACAGCTGTTCATGTTTCTTACAAATTGAAAACTGCATATATACCCTACTGACTTCAAAATACTACTGGTAGTCCAGGTTCATGGTTTAATGCTAGTAGGTCTATAGGCCTGTGCAAGACAATTTCAATGCGCATAACTATAACCTTATGAACATACACACATCCATAATTTTGAGAAGTTTTTTATGAATGTATGAATAATACTTCTACTGTACACACAAAGGTGTAAAAAACTGATCTTAAATAAATTTGAATGGACAGATGTTCTTGAATCTATTGATATAATGTTATATAGATGGTCTATTATTGTTTGATTGTATAATTGAAATCTCGGGGAGTAGAATATCTTAATTCTCTACTCCACATAGTGCAAATGACATACAGATAACTCTGTTAGCTTGTTCCAGCACAATATAAGGGACATTTCTCCAGGAAGAGGAGAGGTTTTTTACTTGATCAAATATTTAATTACATTACAGGCTAAATTTCAAGAGAAGTAGAAAGTCTTGCATCTGACAATGAGACTTATCAGTTTCTTCAATATAAAGAGAACAGTTATGTTGTTAATCAATGAGGACTATTACTTGTACAAAAAAAAACCTGCGAAAAAAAGAATCTTAATATCAAGGAGAAATTTGAACTCTTCTGATTATCCTTCATTGACCCCCTACTAAATACTTAATAGAGGTTTAACTAGTGTATTATCAGAGGTTTATTATTAAAAGGTGTTACCCAAGTGTTTTTCTACAGGAAATCTTTCTATAACTAATGACCCCTGATTGATTAGATTACAGACCCTTCATCAAATCTTCACACCTCCATTAGCACCCTAACACATCCTTTTTTGACACTTCTCTATAGGTGCTTTTCCTGGTTTATAGTATTGCTAATTATATTATGATGAGTGTTTGATGGGGTTGAATTTTTTGATTGAACAATAATTAATTTCCATATTTAGTGTCAAGATGGGGAAAAAAATATCACCTTTCTATTTATTGGTTAGTGATGGGGAATCAGACAAATTTTCATAATTGATAATCGGAAATAATCGAAACACTATAATTTATAGTTATATTATTATCGATTATAATCGAAAGAAATTTCCTTTTTAAAGTTTGTGTTACCTACGGTACCGGTATTTGATTGCAGACACTGTATCACAATGAATAAATTTCCCATGATTTATATTGATATCATGTTTCTTTTCCTTGTTATGTTGTTGTATTTAGCCCACACAATTATAATTCACTTGCATAAATTGGATCTGCCATGCACTTGTCAGCTTTTTTTTCCATTTCATAACTATATCCCAATACAGACAGTAAACCATTTTTGATCAAAATCAATTAATAATCAAATCAACATATTGAACAAATTTTATCATCATAAAAATATAACAAACAATCCCACCAAATTTCATCAAAAGAATTGTAAACTCTACAGTGTTCACAAGCTTAAAATTGAACAATTTTTTAACAACAATTTTTAATGTCGATCTTGAATTCGACCTGCCGGTTATCACTTTATGAGTCTTTTCGTTCGACCATTTGGATGTTTTGGCACTTTACAGATTTAATAAAGACTCTGTGGATAATAGTTTTATTTCATATTATACAAAATCAAAATATACATAAGGTACATAGATTTTATTTATTTATGCAATGTTATACTGGTTCTGGTACTTATTTTGCATTATTTAATGAAGTAAAAATCAAGTAGCGGTAGATCTTATTGAATTTAACAAGAACGGTAATCAGTTAGTCAGGAAACCATGAATAAGAAATTAAAAAGAAAGATATTTGAACTTAATTGCCCTCCAGTTTAAAACGTTGGTCACATACTTAGCATAAAACGTCAAACACACAATGCACTCAGTTCTTTTGTTAACTGTCAAGCCTGAACTGGCCAGTTATGTGAGAAAAAAGAAAGAAGTTTCTTTGATTTGTTTGTTGCTATATAGTGATAATGAGGATTGATACAAATTGCCAAATGAACTTGAAAAGATGCAGAGATAAGTTTTGCCCATGATACATTTGATTTGAGAGTTCATGTGAGTCAGCATTAATAATCTCTTTCTTAAAACTCCTCCATATTGGTAGTAAATTAGACAAGTTAAGTTCTTGGCTGATAATGTTATTCAGCATTGAAATATGCCTACAGATTCATCCTATAAATATTGAGTCTTGGTTTATTGGTTTCACCGTACCAAAAATTTTGAGCCAAATGTTGGTCAGTTGAGAAATATTCATGTATATTATGTACCCATACCAGATCACCAGTGAGTTGGGAATAAGAATAGCAGACACCATACACAACTTGTTATCTTAATGGTGGGAAGGCATCTTTTACCTGGTGTTGAATCCAAACCTGATAGCAGCAAAATTTTTCACCTGTTTGAAGTAATACTGCTTTAAAGAACTTGCTTGATTTATCTGTTGTTGAAACCCTTTTCAAAGGTAAGAGAGATTCTGATAGCAGAGCAGTTGTCATTAACCCTTCTGTCAATAGTATTAAGATCAATTGATGGTTGTTAATGTGTTAAATTATGTGAAACTATTGTCCTTGAGTTAGTTAATGTGAGAACTTTATTTCTTCACCTGACCCCAACAAGGGTCACACCTCATTAAACTCTTCATTAGGAGACTTTAACCCCTTCTGAAGTTAATTATATAGTGATAGGGTTAAGGGTGGGAGAAAAAGTCAAGATATTAAGGAATGATATGCAGGAGTCAGATTTCTGATTTACTGTTAGATGTTCACTGTTGATTGTATTTACAAACCTGACTCGAGAATTGATTTGTATATATGTCTGTACATGTATTTGCAGTTATTACTTTGGTACTGGTATATATTGTGAATCGCAACATTTGTTATTCAAGTTTTTTTTCTTCCTGAAAATAGCTCTCTCCTCATCATGGATAAGCTTATCATAATTGTAGAAAACCCACCACCACATAAACACCTTCCTCTAAAAACTTGTAACATAAGCTTATACCAGTATACGACTTGATCTGTTTTTAAACCTGATTGTATCATCAAAGATACCGGTACTTGTTTTTTTCTTAGTTTTACTAATTGTTGGTCTGGTGCCAAATTTCGTGATGTAAACTGCTGGCAGAAATCTCAAAATAAGTACTGTGAAATGTCTATTACCTGTTCCTGTACTTTTTTTTTTAAGTTAGTGTTAGATGCAATCTGCTGGATTTACCTGCATGTATGATAATTCACATTATATGGTAAAAAAGTCACAATGTCACTTCAATATAAAAAGAGATAATCTACTAAGGGTTGTCATGCAGATATTTGAGAACTTTAAGTTAGTAGAGATCTAGACTTCTCCATTAAAAATTTGTACCTTGAAGTTTGAATGCTAAATCATGACCTTCAAACCTTCACCTTTGACATTTACAGTAAGGTTGAAGTGTTTATGTTTTAAACCTCAACCCCCAAATCTTTTTACCTGTGGTACAAGTAACCAGTATGTCAATAGAGTTGTGTTTAAATAGAGAAAATGGTAGATTATTTAACTAAACTGGCCTAATAAAATTTACTAGAATATTTATGTTAAAGAATGTTTCAAATTCATAAGAAAAATAGTGTAAAGAAAATATTGGATCATATAACCTGATATTACATATCTTAAAGGGATAATAGGACTTAGAATGAACATAAAATTTAAAAGTTTTAAACTTGGCCAATAAGAGCTCTATTCATAAATATACCTGCTGCCATAAATAACATAAAACAAAAATAAATATCCGAAAAACCAAGTTATTGTTCATAAAGATGTAAATGATTATTGAAAAAGGCTTAATAAATTGATTAAGCGTTTGTTTCAAAAATGACTTAGTTTTGTGAGTTTTCCGGATTTTAAGGGATTCTGTTACTTTATGACACCAGGTAAGTTCACTGTCAATGAATATATACTCTATTGACCATCCTTAAAAACCTATATATCCACTCTAAGACGCAGTATCACTTTAAAGTTTTGCTTCATTCAGACTCCAGTATTAATAAGATTTTCTGGTCATTATATTCAGGGCTTGACCAGAAATATTTAGATAATCTGCAGTTATCTTACTAGTATCACACAAAATTTGCATAATCCCTTCAAATATGTATGGAAATCAAAAATACTGTGGATACACTTATTTTTAAACCTTCTCTTCTGCTATCTTCCTTATCATAAATAGCATTAACTATTCAGGACTGAAAAATGTTAAGGATGGAATAAATAGAACAGAATCATTCATTTTAATAACTGTTTTTGTTGTAATAGTCTGAAATCATTGGGATTGGTTCAAAGCATTCCAGAATGTTGATAATATCTCGGTTAAAAAACCAAAATAGATTCTTCGTTGATAGAAGTCATAATCTTAATGGTGATAGATATAACTGGTCTCTAAATGGAATCTTCATCTGAAATTATCTTACAAATTGTAGGGTTCCATTGACAAAAGTTCACCTTCTGCTGAGGACTTGTAAGTCTTGGTCAGGATAGTTGTTCTTGTTGGTTAAAGCACTTGAGAGAAAGTAAGCAAGCATTGATCAGAAGTATCTGTGTTTATCTGCAAGGATCAGAAATATTTTGTTATTGGAGTTAAAAATGTAAATTTTCATCCTTACAGCATTTTGTATGATCTAGTTCTAAACAAACTGCCCAAGTACTGTTTCCATGTAGATACAGCTGAACTACTGTATTCAACGATCTAGGTTAGCTAATATTGGAATTATGTTTGCTTGTTGATTGCTATTTGGATAAGTAGTTGTGGGTATAAAATAAAGTTTATATAGTATATAGGCCTACTGTACCTATAATATAGAGATAAAGGTATCAGTATACTAGGTGTATATATAATCTTACCATGGGTTAAAAGGTTAATATCAACAGTTGTTAATTATCTATCAAATATCATATCTTACATCCTGTACAGTACACCTTACCTGCTGGCTTCACGTTTTAATCTCATCTGTTTTATTTCATACCTCTACACTCTTCTTGGTCAGATATATTTTGATGGAAATTGTTAACCCTATATATGTTTGTTTTGTTTTGTTTTCTCGTATTGCTTTGACCGCTTATGGTGTAACTTATGCATTAAAATTATTATTGTGGGATCATGACATAAATGTGTAATGCAAATAGCCAACATTTGTATTCAATAGTCAACTCAACTTTTAAATATACTGGTATGTTTCATCCCAATGGTTTGATCATTGTTAGTTTATTGTAATGAAATTTAACTATTATACCATCATGACATTACAACTTGTTTTTGTTTTTCCTAATCGGTCAACATAGAGTGTAATTACAGATATCAATCTGTAAATGTGGAGTTAATGTTTAATAACAGATTTCTCTAGTATCATGACATTATGTTGAATTCCATGGTGATTATCATGTCTAGATGTTTATGTAACATTATAATTATTATGACATTGAACATAAAGTTTATTACAGCAAGCTCTGACAACTGTTCAGACCATTAATAATTCTAGTCAAAAAAATTTTGCACTGTTGTAGATAACTGTAATTCGAAGAAATAGAGTATTTTTCAATTGACAGATTGAACAACTGTGGCTACAGTACCAGCTTTATTGTAACAAATTACTAAGTTTTATTAGTAAAAGATAAAATCTTGTGCTAATATATTAAGTAAACACAGCTAGTAGGTTCTATAAATAAATAAAAAATCAACATTCTTAGCATTCCATACTTGATTATAAATCATTGATTTCCTGTAAATATATACCATAGTACTGGTACCATTATAATAACAAACACTTTCTATATCTACTATTCGTTTTGACACTTTTGAAATCATAGGATCTTACTTTTACTCATACATGTACATGTATAGTTTCTACTGCTTTTGCATGCTATCTCCTATCTACCGACGGGATACTCTATTTTGTCGTATTTTATTTTCTATTAGATACCAAAGTTCTCACAGTTATTATCGTTTTCAAAGTCAAAATTCTCTACCTTAAATCAATAAGATATCCTTCTTTACTTGCATTTTAATTGCCCGGTAACATGCTTTATACCATTTTCACCTGATTAATATGTTTTTATACGCCCACATGAAATGGGGGGCGTATATTGTCGTCACCCACATCCGTCCGTCCGTCCGTCGGTCCGTCCACAATTGCTTGTAAACACTCTACACGGTGTAATTCTTGACGGATTTAGATGAAACTTAATATGAGTGTTTATGATCACACAAGGATGAACCCTATTGAAAATCAGCGAAATCGGAAAAAAATTAGTATGAGTTTGTGCCCTTGTTCTTGAATGGCTCGTAAACACTCTACAACGTGCAATTCTTGACCGATTTTGATGAAACTTGGTGTGAGAGTATGTTATAACTCAAGGATAAACCCTATCGAAAATCAGCGAAATCGAAAAACATTTAGTGTGAGTTATTGCCCTTGTTCTTGAAAACGCGTTCAATTTTAGCTTGTAAACACTCTTGAGAGAACAATTTTTAATGGATTTTAATGAAACTTGGCCTGAGTAATTGTTATCACCCAAGGATGAAGCCTATTGGATACCAGTCTAATCGAAAAAAAATTAATATCAGTTATTGCCCTTGTTTTTGAAAAACGCGTTCAATTTTTAGCTTGTAAACACTCTACAAAGCACAGTTATTGACCGATTTTGATGAAACTTGCTGAAATTGTTTAATATCACCCAAGAATGAACCCTTTTGAAAATAGCACATATCGAAATATATTTAATAGGAATTATTGCCCTTGTTCTATAAAATGTGTTGGATTTTTGCCTTGTAAACACTCTACAAGTCACAATTCTTGAGCGATTTTGACATAACTTGGCATGAGTATTTGTAATCACCTAAGGATGAACCCTATTGAAATTCAATTAAATCGAAAAATAATTAGTATCAGTTATTGCCCTTGTGTTTGAAAACGCGTTCAATTTTAGCTTGTAAACACTCTAGAAAGAACAATTCTTAATGGATTTTGATAAAACTGGGCTTGAGTATTTGTTTTTACCCAAGGATGAACCTTTTTGAAAATCAAATAAATCGAAATATATTTAGTGTCAGTTATTGCCCTTGTGTTTGAAAACGGGTTTAACTTTTTGGCTAATAAACACTCTAGAAGGTACAATTCATGACCAATGTTGACAAAACTCACTGAAATTTTTGGATATCGCAAGGAATGAGCCTAATTGAAAATTAAAAATATCAAAATATATCTAATATGAATTAGTGCCCTTGTTCTTTTAAACGCGTTCGATTTTTGTCTCGTAAACACTCTACTTGGCACAATTCTTGATGGATTTCGATGAAACTTGGTGTGAGAGTGTGTTATAACTCAAGGATGAACCCCATTGAAAATCAGCGAAATCGAAAAAAATTTTAGTATGAGTTACTGCCCTTGTTCTTAAAAACGCATTCAATTTTAGCTTGTAAACATTCTAGAAAGAACTATTCTTAATGGATTTTGATTAACTTTGGCTTGAGTATTTGTTTTTACACAAGGATGAACCCTTTTATAAATCAAATAAATAGAAATATTTAGTGTCAGTTATAGCCCTTGTTCTTGAAAACACGTTCAATTTTAGCTTGTAAACACTCTAGAAAGAAAATTTTTTAATGGATTTTGATGTCACTTGGCTGTGTTATTTGTTGTCTCCCAAGGATGAACCCTATTGAAAATCGAAAAATATTTATTACAAGTTATTGACCTTGTTTTTGAAAAGAATTTTTTTAAGAATTAAAAATATCAAAATATTATTAAGGGTGAACCCTATTGCAAATCATAAAAATACCGAAAAATATTTAATGAGTTGTTATTAGGTACAATTCTTGACAGTTTTTAATGAAACTAGAGACCCTAGAAAAAAATAGGTTGGAAGGTTGAATATTTCATTCCACTTATTGTAACCTTACTGAAAAGTTTTTATTTGAAATAAATGCTGCCAGTGGGCGTATATTACCTTGCCTGGCAAGCTATCTTTATAACAACATCTGGTATACCCTTCTTTCGCTTTCTGATCAAATTTACGGTAGTCTAAATTTTACCAAAAACGAAATATTGATGCCCTTACAGTACTTTATAATAATTGTCAATATGATGATATCTTTCAATATTAATCAGCAACAAGCTATAAAATTAATCTGTAGAAGATTATCTAATTACCGATTAGCAATAATCATTGAATATCACCGACATGTGAAAGCGATTTTTGTTACGGGAGATAATCAAAAGTGTCATGGTTGCTTAATTGAGTTATTTTAATCAATTAGGAGTATAAATACATGGCCGCTGTCGTGTAATGAAGGTGGCCGCTTATTAGTCGATAATTACATTGAAAACTCGTCGGGGGGAATTTATTGTGGTCGCTTTTTGAAGGCTCTTAATAAAGGTGGTCGTATAAGCAGGATATACTGTATAGAATATTATGATCTAGATTTAGGGTCTTGCCAAATTGACCAATCTCAAATCTGATACTTGTACATATTCATAGATCATAATATGTGGGCTCTCTATGTTCTTGACATTTGCAGCTCATTTTGAGTTAATCATCTACTATTTTTTTGCAATAATTAAAAAGTATAAAAGTATATTTGAAAGTTCAATAAGTAAAAGCTTACTATTATGTGTTGAGGTTAGTAGGGTACTGGCCAGAATTCAGTCTCTGGTTGTTTGATATTATACTTGATTTCTAACATTGCATGATTCTTACTAATCAATGGAATTTACTGTCACACTATTATTAGGTCAGTATGGTTCTGGTCAGTCTCTATCTATGGTAGATGGTCATTTGGATCATCTTGATATTGATAATGGACTAATGATTATGGTAATGTTCCATTAGATCACCGGTAGTTAATCAGGAAGCTTGGAAAGAAAACTACAAGGATATCACCTAGAGTTTTCCTGTCACAACTGGTTCTTGACAAAGTGCTTTGCCAAGGATAATGGATGATGTCAACCAGCTGGACTTCCTTCTAACCTTTTGCATTTATTGGACAATTACAGCCCATATGATTCTTTGAGAATGATTTAAAAATTATAATCCTTCTAGAGTTGGTTAGACTTAGTGAAACCTCTAGGCAAGGATAACAACATCCTAAATTCTCCAAAATCTTTTCTACCAGCTTGTCCTATTTTTTGGCATTAATGGACAAGACAACCAGCTGGTCCTTGGTACAGATCTTTCTTGTATTATAATTTACAACTATTAACAGTAATGGTATAATATTGTTCAGGCTTGTAGATGTTATTAAAGATATTATCTGTTCAGTAAGATTATTACACATTTGGAAACATACTAGTCTAGACTTTACTATTGTTATCTTGTCACTTTCCTTCATTTCATTTCATGATAGATTGATCTTGATTTCTCTACTGCTATTTAATGACTTGATTATGATATTTATTTTTCCAAACATGCCTATTTAGTTTAATGTTCCATTTCAGACGCTTTATCAACAAATTTCCATAAATATTGCAATGATAGTGCTTTGTCAAATATCATATTGTTTGAGAGTAAAAAAAAAACATCAGGCCACTAAAAGTTTTTCTGAAGATAAAGTAACTTAGTTTGTTAACAACACTCAAATTAGAAATACTCCATTACTAATTGTATTGTAATCTCACCTGAAATCTATGAAATAACTTCATTTTACAGAAGAGGAAATATGAGATAAAAAAACACATAACTAGAATCTTACCGACAAGAGATCATCTTGTAATATTCATATTGTAAGAACATGTGAGATATGCTTGTAGTTTATATTCAAATTTATGACTTGATTAATCTTCTTTTTGAAGATTTTGAGATAAGAGTCAGACAATATCAGTTACTAGGATATAAACTAGATAAAGTTGGAAGTTTATATTCAATTAAAATATTTATAGTTTTACATCCTACTTTTCTGCACATATTTCAAATAAAACGTAGTATTCTCTGATTAGTTTTGAACTTAATATAAGTAGATTGAAAACACTGTGCAGTGTGCTATGAGAAAGATTTGCCAAGACATTGGCATTCATTTACTTTTTTTAATTTCCAACTGTCAGACTTGATAAAACATGCCTGAATATACCTGCAAGATATATGTACAATGATAAAGTAACATGAAGCCTGACTGTTATCTGAAACCCAACCTGTATGAATCTTTTATTAAGCTTCATTAAACTGACAAAATACAGTGCTGAGATGTCATTCTAGACTTCAGGTTATTGATAAAATCTTGTTATGTTAAAACATGCTGTATTTTTTTGTTCAAAATAAAAAGAAAAAAATGCAGGGCTATGGGATATCTTAAGATAGGGGGAAAAAGAGGTGCGGGTGGTGCGGTGTCCACCTTTGAACAAATTCTGAACTTATCAAGGCCTTTGCCAACATTTTTTCCATCCTGCATAGCCTTATAGCCTAACTAGGAAAGCACCAGATTCTCATTTTGTAATCTTTTTAAAAATCATAAAGCCTCATGGTATTGTTTACATATCTTTGACATGAAGAAGTTTGAATTTGAAGGTGTGTCTTAAAGGAATCAAGTTATGATCATGTCATTAGTGATAACATGAGGTTATGTTTAACTTAATTATAGAATATGAATGATTATTTTGTAATGGTTACTACAAAACAAAGTTCCTCCCTTACATTGAACTGTTGAACTTGATTTTAATTGACCTGCACTCAGTACTAACCTGTTCTGTAATATACAGTGACACGATATATTCAGTCTGATTTGGTCATTTTTACCTTTCAGATTAAAACTCTCTCGTTGCCAGTCTTATAGGCCCATATTTCCTGATAGCTTGCCTTTACTCTGTTACTTTCAATAATTTCTTTTTTCTTATTAAGGCAACTTTATCTCCCTAGACTAGAACTTTCATCAACTATAGATTTTTAGTCTTGAAGGACCATTGTTTGACAATTCCACTGCAATGATAATATAATTGTCAGTCTTGTAGGACGTATTATTAAAGTGTCTGACTGTAAAAATACAGTCTTGAGAATACAATGTCATTGTTATTGTCAATCATGTTTGATTCAAGTTTTATTGTTATATTTCTGTATGAACTAAGAACACTGGATAGTGAACTGTTGTACAGAACAAAAGATATGTAAAGCAGGCATATTATTATACAACACAATGATAATTATTACACAGAGCTTGGTAACTATAAAGTACAAGCCATATGTTACTCCTAATCATTGTCTCATTTTACATCAAGACCTAATCATGCTTGAAATAAAATTGTTGAAATTTCAGAGAATATTATTTTAAAAGGAACAGGTTCACCATTTTCATTTTATATAGAAAAATAAAATAAAATTAACTATATTGAGGTATTTTGAACGAATTGAATGTCATAGTATTTATTTCAAATAAGGACTGTATTGAAGCCAACCTAGAGGATGTAAAGTGATGGTATATTAAACTAGATAATAAATATATTGATTAACTGTCTAGAAGAGAACTATGTAATAAATAGATACTGTTATCATTGGTTCTATCTTAACAACCCAGATAGTGTTTCTCATACCTACTGATTAATACAATCTAATATATCTGAATATTATTTTATTGATTTTTGGCACAGAATGTGAGCCTTGAGTTTGAACTAAACTTGAAATGAATAAAAAGTAATTGCATATGACTAGGTGGTTTTGTAAGGTGACTTCTCTGCATTTAAGTGCCAATGCCAGCATAGGAATTTTTAAGTGAGCTTATCAGTATTAGTGTTGATAACTCGCTATTGAATTAAGAGTCTTGAAATCCACTTTTTTCCAGGTTTATGATCTGCATTTGAAAATTAATATGACAACATGTCCATAGGCTACTTTAGGCTCTGTGATCTATACATTATAGAAAAAGAAAGTGAAATTTTTGAATATTATTAAGAGGGATTATGCCATTTTTGTGCAGTTCTATTATTTCTACTATTTACAAATATATTCTAGACCCAAATAAACTCCAAATAATGGTGAATCAGGGCCTTTAAAGCAGAACTTCATTCAACTTTTCTATGTGTTTTCTTTGTGTCGGTATGTAGAAGAAATAAGTCTAGTATTTGTAGAAAGTGAGTAAAAAGAATTCAAAGCAGAGTTTTCAATGTATAACTGGAAGTATACATATCATTCAACTTGTTAACTGTCACATCAAACCATTGGAACTCAGCTTTATTTCTTACAACAAGATTCTATCATAGTTAGCTAACATATTTCATATACTGCACATGATAGTATCTTATCAGTCATTTTAATTCTTATTCCAGCTGAATTTAGTTTAACTTTGTAAACAGATTTTGGAGGCAAAATAAAGACTAGAACTGGGGCAAATTTTTGTTACAAATCTGTACGTCTTATGACAATGTTATTGTTCATATCAGTACCTCACTTCATGACCATTTGTATTTGATTTTGATATTTCCAATTAGGAATTTCACCTGGATACAAAATTTGATGTAGAGCTCCTTACATAGAATAAAAACTATTAAAATTAAAAACATTAAAGTTGATATATTATGATTATAAGTTAAAATTAAAACCATCCTGTGACCTATTTCTACCTCCAAGTCTAGAATTACCTGTAATTATATATAGTTTACCTGATGGTTTTAATAGAAAGTAGGTCAAAAAGGTAGTTATTATACAATTTTACTTATACATTAAACAAAACAGCAACCCATATGTTTGACAATCTGGTTCCAATTTTATTAATGTTTTTTTTCTGCCCAAGAGTATGTATGTTAATTTGACACATGGTTTGGAACATGTTTTGAAACATTTTTGATACAACACAATATCTTGGTTCTAGCATATAAATTTGACTAATTCTTAAAAAGGGCTCAGTTTATCTGGGAATTCTTTTTATCTTAATGGATCCATTGCAGATTATGAGTTACATGCAAAAAGATAAAATGTATTAAGTGTTATCCAGGAATAGAAATGGTTAGTGGTTATTTATGATGGTAAATGAATGCTCCAGGTCTATTAAGTATAACTTGTATTAAAACCAAAACATAACAATGTATATACCTAATGACCCATTCTAACATCTATTGTAAGTTAATCTGTACATGTTTAAAAACAAAAACACCACACGCTTAACCTGTCTTTACATGTCCACTTTAATATACCTGAAGTTACCTGACCACTCAACCTAGGGATGAAATGTTAAGGCTGTACTTACTTGTTGTCAATTTGTACCGAATGACAAGTACATCAACTCTAAGTGAACATGTTACTGAGTATTTTCTAGGGCTGGTGATTTTACATTACCAGGTATACCTAAAATGATATAAGCTTAAGGCTAATGAGATGAGCTTGTCTAAATTTAGATCTACTGTGATTCAGTCATTCATTCAAGAATAAATCTTCAGAAGGAAAATCTAAAAAAAGCTGAACACTGTTCAGCTGATCTCTGAATTGTCATCAAAGGATTAGAGCTGGTATAACAATAGATACTTTAGGTGAACTAAGATAACCTTGAATCAGGTTTAGTCCTCAACATATTTAGTAATTCATTGATCTTTTGATACAGTTTATTCTACAGCTTAAGTGGACATAAGGACTTGTCCTACCCCAGATTTATTTCATGGGGACGTGACCCTGAGTACAGGTTAGATATTATGGTTTTAAGATATAGAAATCAAGGATATCACTTCACCTCCTTAACTGTTTCCGTGTCATTTTCCTTTCAATATGGGTCAGCTATTTCACCAAGCATTTCAATTTGCTTCAACTTCCCTCATGTGTAAGTGTCTGCATGTTAAATAGGGTTGTGAGTTAATAGTGGCAGACTCCTACTGGAAAGCATTGACAGAGGCAGAATTTTAAAGTTGCATCCTCCAATTCTGCTGTTTAAATCCTGCAACAGAATTCCGTTGCTGTTACTTTTCAGATTAAATGATTATACATTTTCTTGCCCTGCTTATGGAACACCTTATGATGAAATTAATGAAGGTCCCTGACCTGCTTTGTGGTATGAAGTTGTCCTGACCTGCTTTGTTCCTTGAGGTTGTAGTGACCTGCTTATTGAAATAATTTTACTGTGAGTAAAGGTTTGTTACTTTGAACTAATGACAAAGTTACCAAAAGCACAGGCACAGAATTAGATAAAATAAATGAGGTTGTTTTTCTGACCTGCTTTGTAAGACAATACTCTAATATTTCTAGTAATAAAAGTCTGAAAGGTCCTGAGAGAATTAATCTATTGTATTATTGTGATTGCATCATTAAGTCAATAAAGTTTGATCATTGTTATTAGACTTTACACAATTAGTTTGTTGATCTAATATAATTGTGAAAGCAATGTCATTTAGATTATAGGAGAAAATCATGTCTCTGAGAAATGTACAAATGAGTGAACAAAGTTATTGTTAAAGTGTGGTATTTCTCTATGTAAAATGACACAGTCATGTCAATTTTCTACAGTTCTGCTCAAAATTAAAAAGATCTATCTTTGGTATTACATGTGCCCATTGTATTACATTATGGTTTTAGGGTCAAAGGTCAAATAGTTTGTACTACTGTAAGACATTACTCTTGAGTTACTCTATCCACCGATGTTTAGCTTCACACCAACTTCCGAACTAGAAATAATTGTAGGTCAACTAGCGGAATGACGTGTTGGTATTTTACGATTATACAACAAACACTCCCCACCCTAGTTAGAAATAGTAGAAATGACCAAATATAGAAGTAACATTTACACACTAATCTTCACCAGGACCAATATTTACTGGTCTAAATAACAATGTTCTTGTGTAACATTCTGACCCAATAGTAAGATCAAGGTTGAATTTTCATTTGAAAACATGTTTTCTTTTCGTAGATATTAATTCAAACCATGATACTGTAAAACTTAAAACAGTTTTCAATGTTATTAAGAAATTTAATTTGATAAAGAAATTGTTAAATATCTAACAAAAGATATTTCAACACCAGCTTATTTGATAACAGGTGTAAATGGTAGAGTTTTGAAGTACCACTATTAGATATGTTCAGAATAGTTTACAATAGGCCACAAGTACCTGTTAAAATATGTCATTTGAATTTTCTATTTATTCTGTAAATAGTCTAGAACTTTTACTTTGGTCATGTTAAACTTTAAAATGCCCCAGATATCTTTTAAAAATTCATATTCAGAGTCTTGTTAATTTTAGAATGCTTCAAATATTTGAATGTAGAAATGCAAATTAAGATTCAAAGAAACATAATTTATTAGTAAAAAAAGGAATAAGAGCTGTACTTTCAGTAGCCAGTCTGTTATTGGATCTCAAAGTTCAAATAATTGCAAAATTGCCACTGTAAACAACTAGTTTAAGCAAAGAAGAGTCCCAGTGAATTGTGAAATTGACACTGTAGTAGTGTAGTATGTTTATTCATCAGTGAAATGAATAAGATTAGCGTAATGAGGTAACCCTGTCACATACCTCTCTGAATACATTCTTACCCAAATCTTATATATATCTCATTGTTAACTATTATTACCTTGACCCCCTTTCAAAAACAGCTTACTACACATTCCCCAAAAAATTGAATATATACATTCAGTTCTATTTTCTTATTTGTTCTATGTTAAGTATCATAGATCAGAACTTGTTGAAATGAAAAGAAAAGGGGAAATGTACTTTTTGTTGATCTTGAGTGTGTCTTATTCAATCTCAATGTTTGAAGAGAATTATATTGAAATTTTATTTAAAATGGGACTAAAGAAATTTGAAATGTGTTTTGAATGTATTTCAAAATATGTTTTTCTATAAGCTTGTACATGTACCACCAATTAAATTGTAATTTGCTTTGTTCGCCTGTGTTTTTCATGTGTGTACCTAGGCAGCTTCAAAGGTTTTTAGGGAATGATAGTGGATTTAAAAATTGAGGTCAAAGTTGTAGTTCAATGTTATAAATTGTCTTCAGAAGTGTAATATTGAATATATTTCTTTTTTTATGAAAAATAAAAAGATTTCTGCATGAGACCGTAAAATTAGTACTTCTCTATTGCCAAACGAGAAAAAGATGGCTTTTTGCGTTTCCACTAGCTTTCATTTGGCCCCTGATAAATTGCCGAACGCAAAAAGGAAGGTGTTCAGTTCCCGAACCGTAATGGTTCGGCTTTTGGCCAAGTGGAAACACGGTTAATGAAGGGGAATTTTGTCAGTACTGTACAACAGTTGTACCTCAGTTGTATTTTATTACAATTGTTATAAATAGATCAATAGAGCTGGTAGTGCTATTTTACAATACAAAAATAGGTATACAGAGCAATGTTTAAACAGCCAGAGATTTCCTGAGTTTAAAAGACAGAAACAGCTATAAATAAACATGTTAAAAGAAACAGATGTACTAATTCTCAAACAGTAATCTGATTGATATTTTTATCTCTCCACCAACTGCCAGTTGTAATCATGATATTGTACTGCACCAGATAATAATTTCAATTCTGTCCACTTCTTTGATTTGTAATTTCTCTGTTTTGATACAGCTTGATTTTGGAAAAAAATTGGTAGTTTCTTAGAGAGAGCATTGTAAGCAGTATAAAATTTGAACATTTCCAAAAGATTTTATTATTGTTATGCTTGACTTTCAAGTTTTAAGGTGAAAAAAGTATAACTTATGGCATTTTTGAGTTAAAATGAGCACAATATATGCAGATTCAGAAGTATAATATTAGGTCTAAAAGAATTACTGAGAGAAATCTTGAAGTGTCAATGTAAAGAATGTGAGAAACATGTATATGAGAATGTTAATGACCTGTGTAATGGAACACTACCAGAAATATTTTAACATGTTTTTTAACATCATTATCTTCTAACGACCAGACATAGTCCGAAGCTGTTATCTTGTCTCTGATTGGAACTTTGACTATTCTGAAACTTGCTGATTCATGGACCAAGTCTCAGACACAACTAGGCCTCCTTGTGAACAATTTCTATAACTCCAGTTATGCCTATTTTAGGCTATTTCCTTCGGTTTTGATATAAAATCATAAAATGTAAAGTTTTCTGTAGGATGCATATGCATCAGTGATGTTTTATACATTCAACTTTGGTTTTGATAAAAAATTATAGTTAAATGGCATAAGATGTTTTTATGAGTAAGGGTTTTAGACTACCAGAGGGTAAATTTACATTAGGAACTTATCTTCTGCAATTTTCTCTAGTTTCAAGTCGGGTGGCTGGCATAGGTTCATAGTGCGGTACAATAAATATGTTTACCATCTGGTTTTAAACCTTTATGTCATTTTCATTCTCGCATTGTTCTCTCAGCAGGGTATACTTGGCTACAAATATTTCTAATTGCCACATGTCTGGTTGAGAGTATCTTTACAGAATCAATCCAAAAAAGGATGTAAAACTCAAGTTGAATTCTTTTTGTAAGGACTGATGTGTACTTGCCAGATGTCTTGTTGAATAATTAGAAAGAGCATTGAAAAAATGCCTGCTCAATAATGTTTAAGATGGATAAATGTTAGCAAAAAGTTAAGAAATTGTTATTTGTCCTATGCTATCGAGAGAGTTGAGAAAAAAAAAGTTGGTCAGTTTATATGGTGTATAAAATAAGATAACTAAAAATGTTTTAGATATCTTTATTTTCTGTTAAGGATCAAAAAGTTTCCTTTTATGGTGCATATGCCTCCTGACCAATAGGCTGTAAATGCAATTAATAATAAACTCTTTATTTTTACATTGGTCAGAAGAAGGTCCAATATATGAGGATATGGTCCAGTCAGCCTTTAAGAAATTTACAGCTTTGTTGTACAGCTTTGTAGCCTCAAATAGAATACTAAATTTTATCCATTCCATTTTCTTTATGCCTGGCAGGAGCATTATCAATCTTGGCAGCTATTTTCAATTCCCAGAAGTCCTTACTAATTGTCTATAGGTATTTACTGATGTATCATTAATTAAATTGATTGTAATGGTTGTTATTGTTATAGCTATATGTATACTAGTTTTATATTTGTCTGAGAATTTATATAGCCAACATGGACATAAACAGTATTATTGGGTTAAGATACCAGTACTATGTCTAAGTAGACTTAATGGCCCTGAAATGCTGTTATTACCAAAGATAAGAAATAATTCATGGTATATGAGATGGTGGTCATGTAAGTCAGCCAGCAAACCAATAATGGGTTTGTTTCTTCCAGTAAATTAAAGCTAAACCTAATAGATATCAGTTTTTATTGATCCTGATTGGTCTTAATGGGTTCTTTTCCTATTTACCCTCTGATTACTACAGTCTTGAATAGCTTCTGACTGAACACTGTAAAAAAAATGATCTTGACTTATGAGATTCTTGACTACATTGGAGGTTAATTTGAACCCTTTTAATAACAAGATTTGAATATGTGAATCAATTTTACTACTTGAATAAATGTTGAGCTTATGTAAGCCCATACCATACAGGGGAATATAAAACTTGGTATAAGAAATGTACAGATACTGGTATTCTAAGTGAAGTCAGATGATTTTAGTTGCTCAGGAAATAAGCTCTTAAATAGAATGTTATTGATTAAGTAAGATGCTGAGATGAAATTAAAGTGGTTAACTTCTCCACAATGTAATCTCAATAATCCAAATTCTGTTAGTTTTATTCCCAGTTAATCAGTACCATTAGAGTTAGTGAAGTTCTATAATCCTGATTCTGTTACTTTCAATCCCATTTGATCACAGACATTTAAACTGGTTTGAAAAAGCTTCAACAGGTTCATCAAAATTGTAATCTTTAAGAGTGGTTAAATGTCTTCAATCCAACCTCAAATAAATTTATCTGCTTCAGAAGCCTTCTTTAGATTTTGGGAATGAAGACTGGAAATACCATGCAGTGTTTTAATATTTTTTAATAATGAACATTACGCATGCTTTGTTAACAATGTTTGAAAAGGATATTCGTTTTCTTATGCTGTTAGTTTAATGCTATTTTGATCATGGAAATTACACATGGTTTTGAAAAAGTCTTAAATAGACTCGAAAGCTTTGTGACTAACCCAATTAATATATTAGTTGTATGAAAATGGATCAGAACTGCCACTTGGTGGTGCCAATACTAATTGATTTTCCTGTAGTTAAAGTTATAAATATGAAATAGAAGATAAGATATTGAGTTATGTTGGTTTAATTGTGATTATTATATCAGAATGTGATACCAGTTGAAAAAATACGGGCTGGATCAATATTATACAAGTCTGACAACATCTTTCTGAGTAGATGTTGGACCATGGGTTTGTCTTACAGATTACAAAGTGTACACTAGAGTTATCTCATAAAACAAATTATTCTGACTGGTAATAGGCTACAGTGGAGAGAAACTGGACATAAACTACTCATAAAATATAATATAGGTCTCATTTCATTCAAAATAGTTATGATTAGAATTATTATACGCTTCAGTTCAAAGTGGGAAAATAACATGTACAATGCCTTATTACCAAATAAAAATTATTGGACACATTGACTTGATATCAAATAAGCACACATAAATTAAAAAGATACATTGTGAAGCATGTGGACCCTCTGAAAGTGATGTTGGCACAACAACGTCAGTGGTAGAGTGGCATATCAGCTTCTATTGTAAGCACACCTTGCCCAATCACCAATATCAAACACAGTGATTATTTTAGTGGTGTTCGAATTAAATAAACCTCAGGCTTCAAGCTAATAGGGTCAAGATTGACCCCAGGTAGAATATTGTGTTGCTGGTCTAATTGATGTAATAAATATTTCTATATTATTATGAGTGGGAGTGTAATATTATAATCATATGATATTATTTACCACACTTATACCAGGTTCTAGTCCAGTGATTTACTTCAAGGCCTGTATTGACATCATTACCTACTTAACCTCACCTTTTCACGCCTAGGTATTTACTAATCTGATTAAACTTTCAAATATTTATTGGGCTTGTGGTTTTGATAAATATGTTTATTGTAATAAGTAGTGAAGGGCTGAGGGGAAAGTTTCACACATACACACACAAAATACAAACATATTATCATGTTTTGTAATTGCTTCCTTTTGTTTTCTTCTAATGCTGTGACCACTTGTGGTGTAATTTATGCAATAAAATTATTATCATTAAAAAAATCATTGCTTGATGAACTTGACCCTTAAACTGTAGCCTAGAAATCTGAATTTTGCCAGAGCATGATGAATTTTCTGTGGCCTTGAATATTTCCACCAAGCAGACGACAAACCACCTCACAGCTCCTGTGTGATGATGGTTAATTTTGAGGTTTGTGGTTTTGATAATAAGTTGAAATTGTAAAGAAACATTCATAAATCTCAATTATATTGAATTAACTAACTAGTCGTTTACAGATGTTAAGATCTAAAGTGGTTAGTATTTATGTTTGATCTCTTCAATTTAAAAAGGTTTAATTTGAAAAGTGTGTATTTAATTTTAACTCCCCCAAACCAATTATAGTGTTTACTATTTATATTTTATGTTGACGGTGTGCTATTTATCACATTCCTTCTTGACTTGTATACTGTCATCATTAACTTTTAACACTATATATCATTTACTTAAAGAAGGACTTCCAACTTATTTAAAACACAACTTTGTGAAACCAATTTTACATTTTAACACCTCAAGGGCATTTATGTTTTTCTTAACCAAGTAAATTTCAATATTGGTTAAAGAATGAAGTTGTAGCATGTAGTTCTTACAAAAACTAGTCCCCAGTGCTATTGGAAATTTATTTTTTTTAAAGAAAAATGACCACCCATGTTAAATTAAAGAATGCTATTGATGTCTTTTGATTTTGGTGTTTAATATAATATTCATTGCAACTTTTTTCAAATACAATTTTGATTTACAAATTTTGATTTCTGATCCAAAAACCACCACAGACATTGAAACCTCTCTTTAAATAAACAGATATCATCCTGCAGCAGTTAGGGTGTATCACAGATCATTTAGTTTTATAAACAATTTAATTCACACATCATGTCCTTCTATAAACATTTCATTTTATACCATGAACAAACTTACATTTTATAGTTGATAAGATCAAATAATGTTATATACTTACAAAACAATCTCCACTTGTCATAAAATCTTACAATAAAATTTGTGGTAAGTGTGAAAATTTACCATGTGATATGTCACCTGTATACAATTTTAATAAGATATTTAGGGGAAACAGGAACCAGAATGTCAACTAAACTATTTCAACCTCAAGTATTTCAACCTCACATATTCTTCTATTTAAATTACTTCTGCTCCTCTTTGAGAAAGAAAATGTTTATATTTGATGTCAATTCAAATGTATTAAAATCAAACTTATTCCTGATAATTTATGAATTATTTTGTGTCATTTCAGATATTGCTTTAGATTGGTCAGATCATGCATTATGGTGGCCAGAGCGAAATATGTGGTTGTCAAGGACACGATCTACTCTCGACCAATACAGTGTTCAGGCAGACGCCAAGCTACAGTTCACACCCATGCACAAAAATCTTCGGATACAGTTACCTGATTTACAAGTTTTAGACATGAGAGTTGATTTCTCTGCCAAAGTTTTCGCTTCTGTGGTTCATCTGTGTAAAGAGCTGGGTAAGTTTATAAAAAAATTTCCTGCTCTAACTGATCACAATGTCAACTTTATACTTAAATCTTGACTGTTATTTAATTTGATTGTACGTCATTGAATGCAGTAAATTTGTGTCCTCAATAGCTGCAAACATGGTCTTGTGGTCACAAGCCCCTATGATTGGTGGTTTTCACAAGTTTCAAACCAATCAAATCGCTTCACCAACTTCTATGATACAAGAAAGATGGCTATTGCAGTCAAGGTATAAATGCGAAGTTTGTAATAGCTTCACATTTTGAACATGTTTCTAACCTATTGTCATTGATTGCTGAGGCTAACAAAAAGACTCCAGACACCTTGTTTCTAACAGATTCCTTGAACTTTTGGTTGCAAGGGTTCTTATGATTCATTTTTCCTTCAATGTATTTGATTCATTTCAGTCATGAAATCATAACCAATTAAAGTTTTATTTATTCTCCACAAAGCCTGAATATTTTCGTTATCCTGTGAGCGTTCATTCAGTGGGTTTCTCATGAAATGATGACTCTATTTCTTTCAAGATATTTCATGCAATTTTAAGTTTTCCCAGAGGAATAACATTAATTTACTCTGACAGTATTTATTGCTTATTTTTATCATCAACTCTTTGAGAAACTCGGTATTTATTATATGTGCATCATATCATTAACATGTGTATCAACATGATATTTACTAATGAGTGAAGTAATTTTTGTTTATATTACACTGCACCTAAATTAGTTTCTGATTTAATTACTGTAAGATTTCTACCAGTTATTTTGGTATTTAGTTTGTAAACAATATACTAAAAAGGTTAGGTGTAATTCTAAACTTATATAAGCTTACTGGTTTCAGCTTGTTTTTTGCTTTTCAAATGTTAAAATGCTATTTATATTGTTCCATCTGACTTGAATTGAGTTTAAATAACTTTCATATAGATAGATAGAAAAACAAAGAGGTTGTCTGTGGTAAACTCTCTGAGAGTCTGGTATGTTTTAATGAGTACAACCAAGGACAGATATTTATGTATTAGAATTTATTTCATTTTTGCTACTAAATAGGAGTCCTACAAATAGTGTTTTTGAAAAACGTATCCAATAGACTTAAAATTTGTTTCAGTATAAGAGACTATAATATCTATAATATAATATACAGTAACTAAAGAAAAAATTCAATCTATTAAGATCACACTGATTATTTATACATGTATCATAAATTACTGCCAAATAATCTCGGCTCTTAACTTCTTCAATCAGTGAGAAAAAATCTGGTAATATCTTAACTTTACAAATCTCAAGTGTCAACTGTCAATGTAATAATGTGAAAATCTTTACATATTCATTCACATTGAATCCAATAACATGAATAAAATGAGGTCCGTGTATCAAAAATATTTTTGATAGTGATTGTCAAAAATCATACTGAAAGCTTGCTGCCATCTTGTTTCATTAATTGGTCAACCTTTTAATAGAGTGCACAAAGTTTATTATGATGTTTACTTTAGGTAATCAAATTCATAATGATAAAAACAGAAAAAATAGTCTGGTATTGCATCAAGTCCACATTTCTCAACTTGTGGTTTTGAATCAAATCGAAAGGAGACCCTGCTGTATAACTTATTGATATATGATTAGTCTAACTCACCTTTAATATATTTGTACCAAGTAGCACATGTTTCTTCTTCACTAAGAAATAATTCTAACAATAGAAGTCATGACTTAACAGGAAAGTAAGTCCTTCAATGGAGGCAATAAAAGTAGATCAAGTGAAAAATTCACCATTCAGTTTGTATGAGAAAATAAGATCTAGAGCAGTGTTCAATGAAAACTTTAGCAAGTTTCATCTTGAAATGCCTAGTTTCTATAAGGTAGAAAAGCAGAAGATAAATTTTCAATAGGCCAATAATATACAGAAAGAGTCAGGTGTAAGGCTCCATTTCACAGTATTAGCAATATCATACTGCAAAATAATATGTTAATCACCCAATTTTCATTTGAAATGTGTTGATACCCAATGTAGAGAAAACTGATTGCTTACTGTTGAATCATACAGAATGAAGAACTAAGTGATTTTGGGTCATGTCACATGTCAACAAGGTTTTATAAAGAATGTAGGTCAAATGAGGTGAGATATTCAGAGAAAACACCTGTCTTTAAAAATCATTAAAAATCAAATATAAAAACTTGATAAAACTCTTGGTGTTTATTGATAGAGGGGGGGGGGGAAACTACTATCTCGTAGTTCCGGGAAAGCACGGGCCTAGGAATCAGACCTAATTTTTATTTCCTGGCACCGATCGGGATTCAAACCCACGGTACCTAGTCGCCTAGCAGACGACAGTCCAACTCGCTAACCACTGAGCCATTCACCACCCTGTTTATTGATGGTGTTTATTGTCATCAACAAAATTTATCAAGATTACTTTACCTTGTTGATTTATCAAGTGTGTCTATTCTAGTCCTAGAATGCCTAGATAGCGTCATCATCACAATGTCAAGTTACTCCTAACTTTGTCTTATTCCTTGACTGCAATAACCACCCTTCTTGTCACAAAATGCAGCAATTTGATAGAATTGCACATCAGCGAATACAAAAAAATCATAGCCTTAGACAGACTGTATACATTATGACCTATTACAGCCTTTCTTTTGAGGACTTTGAGAGGCTGTATTTGCTAGCGAACAATAGGTGACTAATGCAGTCAAGGTATGAAGTGAAGTTTATTATAGCTTGACAGATGTAGACACATTAGACCTATATTTCTCTAAAAAAATGCTTCAAGATTTAATACTCCATCCTGTAACTTTATGAAGAAAAATGTTGAGTAAAAATGAGTTTAAGAGGTTTCCAATTTTTTTTTCTGCACCTTCACATGTTGCCTGTTTCATGTATCCATTTGCCAACAGAAAGTATGATATAAACCTATTTCTATTATATTTTTCCTATTTGACATTAAGTTCTCCAGTTTTCATATGCATTCTACATTTCTATTGTAATTTTCCATTAAATGCAGGGGAAATTTATTTAGAAATTTGATATTTAAATCCATATTGAATAGACGCAATATGTTTGCACCTGCGACATGTTATTATGTTTTTTATGAAAATATCTATATTAGTTTAGATTGAGATATAATATTGATAGGGAGATAGAGAGAAATTGTTACATTGAAAGATTTTTATGCTAATGCGTCATTCAGTTTTTGCTTCACGGTTGAATATTTCAAAATTAGTGTGATCCTTTTTAATTTGTATCCAATCTCATTGCAAATTTTGATATAAGGGGAATTTAGTTATTTACCATTTCCTAAACTACCTATTATGATAAGGTTATTTGTCCTAAATATGAACAACATGAAATCAATGTTATATTGAATTGAAACCAAACCTGCTTTCTCTATTTTTAATATAGCCAGTACAGTAAGGTTTTTAAGATGTGCCTCTTTAACATTGTTCTCAATAAACATTTGACATAATATTTTGTCTCTACCTTTAACCGATCAAATTCCTTCACTCTTACAAAATCCCAGTGCTGGAGAGGGTAAAAATTTGATTGGTTAAAGAAGAGGTCATGATAGGTCAAAAGGGTTGTTGTGACAAATCAAGAGGCCTGTCTTTACAACCTTACTGAAGTGGCTATTAAAAATACAAGCAAATAATGAATCACATCTATGTTTATCAAATAATTATATTATAAATATGAGGATTACCATCATGTTGATCTGTTTCTCGTACTGAGATACTCTAATTCTGCATAGTTCTCTAATTTGAAGAAGAGTTCCATGTTTTGTGACCAAATGATGTTAGTTTTTTTTATTAAGGCAAATTATGTTCCCTAAACGTATTCCATTAAGTATATATATAATGTTCAGAGATATTTAAATGGTAAACAAGTTGAAGTAGATATTATCATAATGATATTTGGTCAAGTAAACAAGAATGGCCTTCAGATTATCAATAGCTGGAAGGGTCAGGTCAGATGTCATTGATAGATAATATTGATATATATTATTTAAAGAGATGGTAGAACAGCTTTTCAACTTTCATATCCACATCTTTATGCAATGTGAACGATTACACATATATAGAACCCAGCAATGCCAAGAATTTGGGGCATAATGACTTTAGTTTATGTAGACATAATAATGCTATCTTAATTAGCGCTAATTAGTTTAGTTTCTAGCTGAGTAATTATTCAGATGCCAGTTTCTATGTGCATGTATTATTATTATTTATAAGCTTAGTCATATTTATTAATCCTATAATATGAATTTAGCATTTATAACTAAAAAAGAAAATTCAACCAGACATGATTCAGAAATATGTGATTTTCATTCTATGTTGGCAATTGATATGATTATGCGCATATTCATGTATGTATCTGTTTCATATATATTTGAATATTAATAGCTTATATATTAATTCAAACTATATCTCATATCTCTTGAATAACAATCTCCATCACCATAAACTATCTTGAAGTGTATATAAACATATAGATAAACCTAAAATATGTTACTGTATGATTGAATATATAAATGATGATAGGAAAACAGGATATAAACTTTGATTAATTACATCAACAACACTTCGTTAGGGTATTAAACTTACTGCGTAATGACCTTGTTTTATACATTTAACCATGGTAATGATATATAAGACATTGTGCCATGGTGCCAATAATTGATTGTAATGAAGGACAAGTCTTTGACCAAAGGCCATGTTTCTCCTTGTTTGATTGTTGCTTTTTGGTCTTGGATGTAGACAATCTTTAGAAGTACCGTACTAAAATTGCACAGAAATAGCATAATTCCTTCACAAATACCTTGCTCAATAAAAGGTTGTATTTTAAATTTTAAACACTGATAATTCTGGAGACGCATGTATTCAAATCAAAGACTCCAATTCTCCAGGTGTAATGTTTATTAATATGTGTCAAATATTAGTTGTATAGTTATATTAATGAACAATATTTCATCAACTTATACTGTTGTTTCTATTCAATTTCAATCAATCCACTATATATTATGATATGGATATTATAGATTGTTTAACATACCTATGTCTACTAAGTAAAATGATAAGATCAGTTAATCTACAGTATGAAATCTGACCAGAATTCAGAGTATTTGTAAAGTATTCTTATATTCCAGACTGGCTCACTTGTATCTCGTATTACTTCTCTTATCTGATTCAGTTGAACACAAAAAACATGTTATTTAACCTAGTTTCTGACTTACATAGTTGCCATGTTTCCAATGAACATGGCCTGATGTTAATCTAGGTCTGAATGCAGTGTTGCATGTCCAAATTCTCATGTGGTGATATCATCCTTGAAATTTTACAGGCACCAATATATAATATTCACCAGTACTGTCAGAATGGACATAGCAATTTTCCCATGAATGTAGTACTATTCTGTACAAAAAATATTCTGAAATTATATTATCAATAACTCTTTAAAAAATGACAAACTCTATTCTCTGTATGGTTATGATAAGGTAGTAAGCATTAACCTGTATGAATAAGTCAAACATTGGTATCTTGCCAACATCATCTTGTATACTTAATAGTTTACTACCATAACTATTCACTATTCAGTCATAGCGCTGATGATTCATGGAGTCTAAATTGTATCCTACTACAGGCAGTGTCTGGCATGGTGCCGAAATTATTCTTACTTATTTACACTGATGTATCACACTATAAGCAATCTCTTTCTGCTCTTGATTTGATGGATGGGAACATAGTGTTAATTGCATCAACCATGTTTTTTTAGAATAATCATTGCATTGCAGTGAATCAGTCATATTAGCTCCTATTCTTCTGCACCTAAGGTGCAATGTGGGCATAAGCCTACTATATTTAGGATATCAAACTGTTAAGGGAATTTTTAGCATGCACAGCCTGAAGCACATGGTTTATTGTCCCAACAATATAAGGGTTTTGGTTGAAAATTTCAAAAGTTCATATTGACCTTTACTGGGATTAAACCCTGGACCCAGGTGAGCAAGCATCTAACTCACTGATCCACCCCAGGTCCCTCTTCAAATCAATGATAAGGGTGACCACTTTAGAGACCCAAGTTGTCTTACTGTCAAAACAATCTGTATTTTTTATCTTTTTTAAATAGCATTAACTTTCTGTCAATGATCTCAACATTTTATCAAGGTGAAATACTACTAACAGATTAAGATTGTTGTCATTAACTTTAAAATGCCCAGAAATGAGAATATAGGATCCAATAATTCGAAAATTTGCTATCCAAAGTGTAAATAATGCTATCTGAGTTGGATATTCCCTAAAAACAATTTTTGGGGTTAAACCAACATGATAGTTTTAAGCCTTATCATGAAGTACTTAAACCTGAAATACTGTACTTCCAAGTTCCAGCCCAGCTTTATTATGGACCTTACCTTTCTTTTGGCAGTTTTCTGGGCCCCATGCCACATGTCAGTTGTGTCCAGTATCTTATTTTGTTGCTTTGATCTTCTTCAGGTATCCGTCATCCAGAAGAAATGTCGTTTCTTAGAAAGATTGATAAAGATGATTTAAAGAGAGTAGTTAAGGAGGCCACTAAGAAGAAGAAAAAGGATCCTGAAGCTGCTGGAGCTTTAAGCTCAAATGGACAACATCATTCATCAACTGGTAGTTTGGATGGATTGAGTCCTTTTCCTAGTAGAAGTCCAATGGGACCATCACCCTCAGTAAGTTTAGTCTAAGACTACATGTAGTTTACAAATAGACTTCTGAGCTTGACTTCCTGTTTAGAAAGCTGAAGATACAGATTAGAGAAGATCTTCTGAAAAAAAGTAGTACAGACTACACATTACAAATTTTTCTACACTTGGAAATGGAAAAATACTATTGACCACCCACAATGCACATTGCATTGCACTGTTTGTCTTCATCTTTACCTTATATGCTGAAAATAATATCATTTCATTTCATTTAACTTCATATTTTCAGAGTACATTAGTTCGATCCTCTACAGGAAGTCCATATAATTTATCTGGTACTGGAACCATGTCACAGTTCAACTCTTTTAATGGAACAATATCCCCAGGCTCCATGCACAGTTTATCATTTGAAGGCATGATGGAATCCACTCTTGCTATAAGTCCACCGGTACCAAGCAAAGAAGCCTTCCAATATATTTATAGACCAAAAAATTTCATAGAAAAGGCCAGAATAAACTGTGTGTAAGTATCTACTTAATCTTTGCTCATTGAATGTTTGAACATACGGTAATGATTGTTCTAATTATATTGTAAATTATTAGTCAATATTCTGAAAGTGATGAAATTCTCATGATTTGACTGTGCTTTCACAATGACATCTTTCAGCCCTTGTCACCTTACCATACCCAAACTGTAGCAACAAGAAGTTGTAAACCATTACGTGAATTCTTGTTATATTTCAGCTGGTTAGACTCTTCCAGATCATTAATGGAACAAGGTATCCGGGAAAATGACTTCATCATCTTTAAATATAAATTCTATAATTTCTATGATTTAAATCCCAAGGTAAGATAGAGTTTGATTATTGTTAAATTGTTGATTCTTTATAATGCCTGAAGACTAAGGTAAACAATTATAAAAACAAAATTCCATATTGTTTGTCCTACCCACTGGCTATTATCCATCCATGTACCAGAGCTCTTCAGATTATTTACCAACCTCTTGCAAGAGGATTATGGAACTTTTGATGACATTTTTTATCTGTGAACCATGGTTCTGTTCAAAGTGAATGTTGAACATTCATAACTAGAATGCCAAATATATTTATTATCAACAAACGTAACTCTCAGACTTATGATATTTATGTATTTTACCTATTTCTTGTTTTTGGCAGTTATAACAAGTTTCATGCCAATATTCTGAGAAAAAAAAAATTGGCTTGAATCATAAAGAAAATTCTTCTTACTTCAGACATTCAAGTGTCTATTTGAAAATTCCAAGAAGCACTTACAAATATTTTAAAGGTTGTTACTAGGATCTATTTCGTCTGCAAAAGAAACCATTTGAAATAATGTCAGGAATTTGAAATAATCAGAAATCTGATTGAAAAGCAAATTTAAGTGATTGATTAATGAGATGATTGGAACATTAAAATTAACTTAAATTCATGGAACTGCTCCCTGGCTTGATTGTCTCCAAAACCCTTGTCATAAATTTTACTGCAGAAGAAGGCTCTTGTGAAATCTGTTAGAATGACCTGAAAGGAATACATCTTTAGGTGTTGTTTTAACATTTGATGAATATTATGCAATGCAGTCTACAGGAAGACAGTGTATTCTAATCAGAATAATATCATGTCAGTTTATTGTTGGTTTTAAAACTCAGCATTTATTAATCATTATGCATCATCATGCTGTCGGAAATTACCAGTCCATTTCCAATATTTACATTGCTGTTGGCAATTGATGATGTAATTTTAGACTAGGATCTACAGATAACCTTGTGTTTAACCTTTCTTATCATAGGCATAAAAGGCAGTTATTGTGATACTTTAGGGCTATGCTTTTTAAAGTCCATATAGTGTCAGTTCGGACTCTCAAATTTCTTCAAAGAATCCATCAAGGAATCTACTTGCTTCTTTTTAGGAGATTAGGTTCTGTCAGTTTCATTCTCCATTTTATGTAGGCCTGAACAATTTATATTCATTTACAGATCATCCTTCCTTTATCATTCAGAGGTCATCTCCATTATTCACCTTATTGTTAACAAAATATGATTTTAATTTCATCAGAGTATATAGGATAATAAAGGTCAATCCTGGCTCTTGTAACTTTGTTTCCTTCCCTCCCACCATTCACACAAAATTGTTGTTTTTTCCCACCTGTCTTTACAGATTTTTCAAAATAATAAATAAATATAGCAAAAAATGGTCTGGCCCTAGGAATGTTTACCACAACTACTTGTTGTTCAGGTGCAATGAGTTCAAGACGCTGTCTAATATGTTGGATTAGGGAGTGTCTAAGTACATGAATTAATTACTAATTATAATTATCAATAGTAAGATTAATATTTACTTGTTAACGAGATTAGACTAGGTCAACCAGTCCTATGATAAATCATTGTGTGATAAAATAACAAATTAAAACAATGTATCATTTGGAACAAGTTCTTATTAAAAGAAGCAAGTAGATTCCTTGATGGATTCTTTGAAGAAATTTGAGAGTCCGAACTGACACTATATGGACTTTCAAAAGCATAGCCCTAAAGTATCAGAATTTTTTTTCTTAACCAAATTAATGTCTTGGTTTAATTATAATTACCAATATGTCCTTTTCAAGAATTAATATTTCAAATATTTATCACAAGATTTAGGTGAGAATAAGTAAGTCCAATACACAAGGGCTTGTTCCTGTCTGTCAACAAACAAAATACAAATATTTTGATATGCAATTTGTTCAAAATACACAAGGACATAAATATTACAAAATACAATTTCATATTAGATGTAATTTTGTACGAAGTAATTAGACCATGACTTAATGTTTAACATAGTTGATTATTTAGGATTGTTCCTCTACTTAGCTTACACATCATTATTTATACTCATGTTACAAACAAATATTTTAAAAACATTCAGATATCTTTTCTGTTCAGTGAGCTTGTTATTTGATGTTTGTTAACATATTTCCCTTGCTTAGGTTACATTTTATTATATATAGGGCATGTACCATTAATATTATACTCTACTGTTTGTTTACTATACTCTAATGACTAAAGTCCAATTATGAATAGGGCAAACTGTCCTGATAAGGATTATGTTTTTTCTGGCATATGCAGTTAATATTACTGAAGTTTCATTCAAAATCTTCTTTAGGAGAATTAAGGAAAAGGAGAAAGGGGAGGGATTTTCTGTTCCTATCAACAGTAATAACTATTTCAAACGCATACATTTTTGATAATTGTACCCATAAGGTACTGACATTCTTGAAAACAACATTTGATAACCTAGCCTTACACTGCCACAGGGAGTCGAGGTGGCTCAGTGAGTTAAACGCTTGTTCACTAACTGAAGGTCCAGGGTTCAATTCTGCATAAGGTTGAGATGAAATTTCAGCGTCAAGTTGTTTGGATCGGACAATAAACTTCATTAGCCCATATGGTGCAGAAGAGTAGGACATAAACATAAATTTCATTTTTCTTTTTTGTAACATTTCCATCAGATTGTGTCAAATTCTTTGCAAGCTAGATCATAATTCTGTTGTTTATTTTGACTTGAGTAATAACCTTACTGACCCAGATATAGATTGTTTGGTTTGGTGTGGTAACCATGGTAATGATTGGCATATTCCTGGAACAATGTGGTTATCTTATTACTAGATTGTTATCTCAGAATTGTAAATAATCACTGATTGTAGTTAGAGTTCTTGGTTAGAAATATGTATAATTCACAAAAAACAAGGACTCTTTAATTCTAAAGTTAAATCCTGCTTAATTTAAACAAGAACTATCAGTAAATCTTTCCTCATGGATTTCAATGAAATATAGCTTTTTGGATTTTTAGAGTCTAGGGTTTGTCAGTTTAGGGAACCCTTCTATTCAAAAACAATCATTGGCTTCATTTTCAAATACTCGGTATTTGGTACAAATTTTCAAATATAAACTTAAAAGTGCTGTACATATTCAAGTGACTAATGAAGTATTTTTATATGCCCACATTATAATGTGGTCGTATATTGTCGTCGGTCTGTCCGTCGGTCCGTCCGTCGGTCCGTCCGTCTACAGTTGCTTGTGAAGGCGATAGAGACTACAATTTTGTCGGATTTGAATGAAATTTGCTGTGATCATTTATATTGATAAGATCTCGGAAAAGTTCGAAATTGGCGATTTTTCGACGAACGTTTTTTGAGTTATTGCACTTGACTTGGTCAAAACGCGTCAAAATTGGCTTGTGAACGCGATAGAGACTACAGTTTTTATCGGATTTGAATGAAACTTGCTGTGATCATTTATATTGATGAGATCTTGGACAAGTTCGAAATTGGTGATTTTTCGAATAAACAGTTTTTGAGTTATTGCCCTTGACTTAGTCAAAACACGTTAAAATTGGCTTGTAGACCCTATAGAGACTTTTTTTTCCATTGGATTTGAATGAAATTTTGTATCATCATTTATATTGATGAGATTTGAAAGAAGCGACGATTTTTTGGTTAACGCTTTTAGAGTTATTGCCCTTGACTTAATCAAAATGCGTCAAAACAGACTTGTCAACACCACAAAGACAACAGTTTTCATCTGATTTGAATGAAATTTGGTGTGATCATTGAAGTTGATGAGATCTTGGTCAAGTAGGAATTTTACGATTTTTTGATAAACTGTTTTTGAGTTATTGCACTTGACTTAGTCAAAACACTGCGAAATTGGCTTGTGATTGCAATAGACAAAACAGTTTTCATCTGATTTGAATGAAATTTGATGTGATTATTTTTATTGGTGAGATCTTGAACAAGTTCAATATTTACTATTTTTTGATAAACTATATTTGAGTTATTGCCCTTGACTTAGTCCAAACTCATGAAAATTAGAGACTAGGTTTCATCTGATTTGAATCAAATTTGAGGTGAACTTTTATATTGAGAACTTGGATTAGACCTAAATAATGTAAGAGTTTCTGCCTGTGTTAAAACAGAAAATATATTTTAAAGTGGGCGTATCTTGCTAGGCAACCACTTGTTACTTGTATAGTTGTGCTCTACCTGATGCCAGTAAGACTAATCAACTCTTCTATTTTTCCTAGATTATTTATTGCCCAGCTATGACTTTAGTCCAGCTAATTCTGGCATCATTTTTGTCTATTTTGAAGTTTTTCTTTTTATTCCAGTATGATGCTATTAGAATTAACCAAATCTATGAACAAGCCAAATGGTCATTAATGGCAGAGGAAATAGACTGTACAGAAGAAGAAATGATGATGTTTGCTGCTTTACAGGTAAAATCTGATCTTTTATTGTAAAAACTGTTAACACAGCTTATCTTCTCCAATATAAATTCCAGGCAAAGAAATGGGTGTGAAAAATCTCAAAATTACTTCATAAGATAGTTAGCTAGTAAGATACTAATTTTCTTAGCTGAGAAGAGTAGGGTGTAAAACTCGCACAACGGACATGTGAGTGGGTACAGAAAGATAGCCTATAAAACCCCATTCCATTACCAACACATCACGCCATAACAGACTAGTTAGAAACAGACAATAAATCAAGAGATGCACTGAATAATACAGATGTTTATGATATTATATAATAGACATAATAGTTGGCTAGAATATTACTTATAGTCTCCGATATACACCATTAACCCCAATAATCTCAAATACTCCATTAACCCTCTACAGTCTATGACAGATTAGTCTTCTGTATTAGATGTTGTTTCTACACATTTTTTGTACTTAATGGAAGTTTTATCAAATTTCCATGACCTTGCCATATTCTGTTACTTTATACTTGCATACTATCATAACAAGTTACAAAATAGTTCTCCAAATTAATTAAGATAAATGGAAATTATCATGGAGGGTGGAATGAAGGAAATTTTGCCAGAACAGCTGGAATAGCCTACCCTTTGACAGATCTTTAATGTTCAAGGCCGAGATAAACAGGAAAAGTAGGATGCCAAGACACCATTTCTTTTCAACGAGTTTCCTAATGAAATTACTGTCCAAGTTATCAAATTATGAAGTTGTGAAGTGATATGTAGACATGCTTAAGTTAATTATAAATTCTAATGAAATTATTCACCATGAGTCGTGTATTATAATTAATTTCTCTTCATGCTGTGATATATATTAATAGTTATATCATTATATATATTATGATAGGTAATTGAAAAGTTAAAGTGTGGTGTAGTCAACACGACGTAGTACTTATTTTGTTTTAAAATTGTTTTCTTGCTCAAGCTAGCTTTTTATACTCCTAATTGGCTTCCCATTACTATTCGTTTTCTTGACAACAAACTGCTAAATGCTTGAAGCATTTTCTTCATGTTTAAAGCTTGTCCTCATGGTCCTCAGCTAGTGAGAATTTAGCTGCACCAGTTGTCCACTCTTCTTCAATTGGCAAGGATTGATTAATTTACTAAAAAATCCCAGAAAGTTGACATTTTGATTGGGATTTTGGTGCCTCTGGAACGTCAGAAGTACATTCTCCAGGCATCTAATTTTCATCACTTCCTGGGGGGAGAAACAGGACATCAAATAAAGACCCCTGTACTAATACTGTCTTGGCAACAGGACTGCCTGTTAGACATATTACTATTAAATATGCTTTTATTATAACAATCTACTTTAGAATTATTTATCTTGAGACATTTTTATTTACCCTCTTATATATTTACCTCTTGGTGTTAAATGTATCAAAATCAGTGAAGTATAAAATATATTTTTAAATGATAAATTATAACATTATGGGGTCATAATGACATACACATAGTTTATATATCAATAATTTACTATGGTTATTGAGTTTAATGGACCATCATAATATCCTTACTTAAGTTAATAGTTTTGATAGCTAGCTACTATTACATTTAACTTAAGTTTTGGTAAACGTTGCATAAGCTTACTATTATGTTTGAGTTATATTTAAAGGGACAGGTTTGCCATCCATTTGACCAATAGCCCCTTAGTATCAAAAACAGAAATTCTTCAGCTAAGCAAATTAGTAATAGTGTTCACAGGTGACTTTTAGATCCATGTGTGTCTTTGTTTGAAAATTAATATGACATCTTCACTTTTTGCTTAAGTTAATTATAAATTCTAATGAAATTATTCACCATGAGTTGTATATTATAATTAATTTCTCTTCATGCTGTGATATATATTAATAATTATATCATTATATATATTATGATAGGTAATTGAAAAGTTAAAGTGTGGTGTAGTCAACACCACGTAGTACTTATTTTGTTTTGAAATTGTTTTCTTGCTCAAGCTAGCTTTTTATACTCCAAATTGGCTTCCCATTACTATTCGTTTTCTTGAAAACAAACTGCTAAATGCTTGAAGCATTTTCTTCATGTTTAAAGCTTGTCCTCATGGTCCTCAGCTAGTGAGAATTTAGCTGCACCAGTTGTCCACTCTTCTTCAATTGGCAAGGATTGATTAATTTACTAAAAAATCCCAGAAAGTTGACATTTTGATTGGGATTTTGGTGCCTCTGGAACGTCAGAAGTACATTCTCCAGGCATCTAATTTTCATCACTTCCTGGGGGGAGAAACAGGACATCAAATAAAGACCCCTGTACTAATACTGTCTTGGCAACAGGACTGCCTGTTAGACATATTACTATTAAATATGCTTTTATTATAACAATCTACTTTAGAATTATTTATCTTGAGACATTTTTATTTACCCTCTTATATATTTACCTCTTGGTGTTAAATGTATCAAAATCAGTGAAGTATAAAATATATTTTTAAATGATAAATTATAACATTATGGGGTCATAATGACATACACATAGTTTATATATCAATAATTTACTATGGTTATTGAGTTTAATGGACCATCATAATATCCTTACTTAAGTTAATAGTTTTGATAGCTAGCTACTATTACATTTAACTTAAGTTTTGGTAAATGTTGCATAAGCTTACTATTATGTTTGAGTTATATTTAAAGGGACAGGTTTGCCATCCATTTGACCAATAGCTCCTTAGTATCAAAAACAGAAATTCTTCAGCTAAGCAAATTAGTAATAGTGTTCACAGGTGACTTTTAGATCCATGTGTGTCTTTGTTTGAAAATTAATATGACATCTTCACTTTTTGCTTTCTGGGGTATTGTAGAAAGAATTTTGCAATTTATTGCAGTTTTATTACTTCTAAAGAATATACATACTACACACTATATATACATATTCAGGGCCCAATCAGCCCCTGATAATGACTATTTAACCATGACTTGAATGGTCTTTACACCTTTTATAGGTTAATTTATGAATTAAAAAAGACATTTATAAATTATAATATAGACATTTATTGACACTTTTGGTTGAAAAATCTCATAGGGAAGTGTGCTTATATTTAAATAAACTTAAGATTCCAAGACTATCAATATCTTTGATGTGTTTCTGTCAATACTGTTTATAAACTGATTTATTAACTGAAATTATTATTGATAAAGTTGGTTCCCTTACAATAACTATTACCAGAACAATGAAAGTGGTCATTAGATCTAGTATAACTATTGTTTGAGGACATCTGTACTGACAGAAGTGTGTATATAGTACCGATATAAAATAGTCCAAGATATTTGTTGACATGTGACCCAACATCAACACTGAACCTTTATTTTCTTTGAAAGGTCTACTTCTTTCTTTGAAATCTGGACAGTAACATTTGTGTATTTGCATACCAGAATAGAGAAAAGGTTATAATGAGAAATGTAACTTGCATGAACAAGTTGTGTACATAGTCTTTATTTATCTTCTGCTCCAAAATGAATTATAAACTACTTCTCTTTTTTATGAAAAGGTTTGCGTTTGCTTTGATTAATAGTTAAAATATTTACAAATAATTAAATAGAATAAGTTTTATTCACAAATTTAAATGCAAATACCAAGTAAATATTTAAATTCATGTGAATTCTCTGAAAGGGATGTGGAGTTAAACATTTAAAACAACACTAATAGTTTTTTTTTATCTAAAGTGGACAAATGTTCTTGTTAGTAAAAGAATAGAATAGTCGAAGAAACACAAGAGGGAAAGTTGGAAATTAAAATCCTGTCCACTGAGAGGTGTTTGTACTTTATACTTCCTTAATATGATGCCTACATTTAAAGTTGAAAAAGGATGTCTTCCTTAATACTAAATTATTTAGGTTAAAAATATTCTCTGTTGTCTCCAAAACAAACTTTTATCATAGTGGAATTCCAAACTGTTTTGCTATGACAGGGGATTCAAAAATATCTTATCATGTAGATGTTTATAATGGATAAAAGAAAGAGGCTTTCAAACTGTAGATGCTATTGTGTCATGTAGGCTACTCTCAGCTGGGATTGAAGTTTTATCTCCAAAATGTCGCCAATTATAAGCTTACATTTAATATATAATTATAATGACTAAAAAAGTAACAAGAGGTCGTTTATGAGCTCAAACCATACTTATAGAGACATAAGAGCACATGTTTAGTTTAGCGCATTAAAAAAGAAATTTGTACAAGGAAAAGTCATTTTGGAACTTATGCACACAATGTTTTTGAAAATGGCCTGTAAATATTTCAATATGTTACGTTCAATACAATGTCTATAGGCTAATTGGAAGATGATCTGTGTTTAAGAATCGTGAGAATACCAGGGTTTCTTTGACCTTTCTATAAGTTATACAGACATGTTGATTCAATATGAATAATGTTATTAATACTGTTGATATGATCTTACATGATCGGTTAATATCACTTCAATATTCCCTTGGTTATTCAGAGCTTCTCAAAACTCTTACATGGTTGACAGATGATGGCCAAACTATACTCCTGATTAATATTGTTTGGCAACATATAGGGCTGAACCAAACCATTCTGTATCAACCAAATTAAATGAATGAGATGTTTTCCCTCAGTAATTGTTATCTTTATAAATCTGGCTTTGATGTCATGGCTTTTTATTTTTCAATATCCTGCTTGGTCAACATATGAACATGTTTCACTTCAGCTATGTTGGTAAAATATATGTAAAACCATTCTTAGCTGCTCTATAGGTTTTGATTTAAAGTCAATAGATGAGATGGTTTGCTTGTAGCCAGATGACTTTCAACTTAAACCATTTGAATCTATATACCACAGGCATGCTTTTTATACGCCCACACGTAAGTAAGGGCGTATATTGTAATCGCCCTGTCGGTCCGTCGGTCTGTCGGTCCGTCCGTCCGTTCGTTCACATTTACCTCGTGCTCACTCTACAGGCTACAATTCTTCATGGATTCTTTTGATTTTTATTTTGTGGGTCAGTGTCATTATGAAGATGATCCCTATCGATTTTCGTGAAGATCGGATAATTTTTCACCTAAATATCATGTCTGACTTAGCTTTTTTCACTTCATTAGCTATAGGGTGCAGCTCGTGCTCACTCTACAGGCAACAATTCTTTATGGATTCTTTTGATTTTTATTTTGTGGGTCAGTGTCATTATGAAGATGATCCCTATTGATTTTCGTGATGATCGATAATTTTTCACCAAAACCATTGACTTAACCCATTTTTATTTTACCATATGTAAAATGTGTTTTCACCTACAGGCAACAATTCTTTATATTTTCTTTGGGAAATTTATTCTGTGGGTTTAGTTCATTATAAATATCCCATGATTCTTGTGGATAATTTTTCACAGAAATATCATGTCTGACTTAGCTTTTTTCACTTCATTACCTATAGGGTGCAACTCGTGCTCACTCTACATGCTACAATTCCTTATGGATTCTTTTGATTTTTTTTACGAACACGTAATAAGGGGTAATTGTTCTCCCTGTCGGCCGTGGTCCGTTCACCATTTAACTCGTGCTCACTCTACAGGCTACAATTCTTTATTTTTTATTTTTATCGACCACACATAAGTGGGCGTATATTGTAATTGCCCTGTCGGCCCGGGTCTGTCAGTCCGTTCCCATTTGGCTCGTGCTGACCCCTCAGGCTACAATTCTTTATGGATTCTTTTGATTTTTAATTTGTGGGTCAGTGTCATTATGAAGATGATCCCTATCGATTTTCGTGAGATCGGATAATTTTTCACCTAAATATCAGTCTGACTTAGCTTTTTCACTTATTAGCTATAGGGTGCACTCGTGCTCACTCTACAGGCTACAATTCTTTATGGATTCTTTTGATTTTTAATTTGTTGGTCAATGTCATTATGAAGATGATCCCTATTGATTTTCGTGATGATCGGATAATTTTTCACCGAAATATCGCGTCTGACTTAGCGTTTTTCACTTCATTAGCTATAGGGTGCAAGTCGTGCTCACTCTACACGCTACAATTCTTTATGTATTGTTTTGATTGTTTGTATGTGTGTTGATATCATTTTGAAGATGTGCACTTTTAAATTTAATGATGATCCGATAATTTTCTAAGCCTAGGGTTTATTCATAATCAATGCTGCCAGTGGGCGTATATTACCTTGCCTGGCAAGCTATCTTTTTAGTTCAGTTCAGTTGCTTCAGATAATATACCAACTGAATTAAAGCATTTTTTTATAATATTTAAATCAGAATTATACATTTATAAATTTTCTTTACTTTCAGTTTCAAGTTCAGTTACAGTCAGGTCTACCACAGCCAGATTTAGATATGTCAAATAATTTAAACCATACAGAAGATGATGATATTGATGCTGCTTTAAAAGATTTACAAGAGTCACTGGAAGGCAATTCTATTTCAAATTCAGGGGACATAACTCACATACCAGAATTAGGGGATTATGTTCGATTTTTCAAGTAAGTCAGCTGTTTTTGAATCAAAAAGTGGGCTTGTATTGAATTTATGATAATCAAAATTTCTACAGATGTCAACTTATTTGGATGAGTGTTGAACTGTATTGAAAACTAAAAGAGATATGGATGTCGAATCCAGGAGAAATGGAAATAGCGAATCATAACTCCAAAAGCTCTGTGTAAGGCCAAGCTGAAATTGAGCTATATCAACTAGTAAGAAGAAAAATTCAGATATATTACACCCCATTATATAGGGATATTGCTTTATGATGTTTTGATGGAGTGTATATAAATGATTAATTCAAATTTCTTCTTATATAGACCGAAGAAATTAACGTTAAAAAGTTACAAGAGATATTGGGCAACATTTAAAGACAACCATATAGCTTTATTTAGAAATAGAGAAGACACCCATTCTCAACCCCTCATGAGGTTTTGTGTTCGAGGTAAGCCAACAATTAAATAATTTTCATCTCACCCAAAGCTGATATATGCTATTGTTTCTTTTTTCTCATTAAATACTACATGGTGTTGGTCTTTATTTTCACTGTAAAATAACATTGTGAAATATTTAGGAAGTTCTTAAAAAAACTATTAAAAGGGATAATAATAATAATAATAATGGATTATAGAAAGAAAGGAATTGTAACCATGTGGAAAATATTATGGTTGATGAAAATGATGAAAAAATTTGTTACACCCACTTTTAAAACGTGTGCACTTAAAACAGTTAAACTAATATTATTCTCTGATCTTTAAGTTAATGTTAAGATTTCTTATGTTTGTACTTGAATGACATCTAAATTACCTGTTTTGTACCAATACAAATTCCTCTTATGGTAACAGATATGAAAGCTGGTTGGCCAGGACTCCTAAAATTTTCTTGCTTTCAAGTACAATAAAACATACAAACATCATAATTGCCACAAGACAAAGATAATAATCAATTCAGCTTTAATGCCATTGTTTTTCTGTTAAGCCAGTGCATTCAATAGTGAGCACTTCCCACTTTCCCAAATATAAAGTAGAGGAAGTTCTAAATTTATTATATATATGCTTAAGGATTTCAAATTATCTTGAAGATAAATATTTCAAGCCTTTTCCAGTGCTTTCTGGACCAATGTCAACTTTCAATCAATTTCACCCAACAGCTCTCTATTCTAAACTGTAAAACTTCTAAAGTAGGTTTCAATGGTATCATGTATTACTCACCTTTATTATATAAGTATTTATGACTCACTCTATATTTAAACTATACCAATATACATATACACGATTCTATCCACAACTTGGCATTAACAAAATTACATACATACTCTCTTATATTCACACCATCTGGCTTGCTTTTGGCACTTTACCAGCACATTACCTTTATCTGATCTGAAATATAAGTGTTGAGATGTCATCTTTTTACAGTTATTTCATTCAACTCGACTAAATTAAGAACAGTATATTTTAACATTCTCCTGGGGTTGAAATGTTGGAAAGATAAACAGAATTATTAGATATCAGTTCTGACAAAATAGCTGGTGCTTCTTAATGAAAGATCTAATGTTCTTGTATGAATGGAGGCTGTTATTTCAAATTTCTTGATTAGTGAGGAGTCAGCAACTTTCTAAGATTTATCAAATAATTGACACTTAGAAATAGATATATTTATTCCTTAGATTATAGATTAACAAGATAAATAATAACCTGACATAACTTCTCTGATCTGTAATATATATGAACATACCCTTGGCCATTATGTAAATGAGTTAGACACTTTATTTAACCTAATGATTCAGAGTTTCAAACAGGTTTCAGGTTTTCTCTAGCCATGGATAGTAATAAAGGTCCAGTTGGATTTGACGAGGCTACAGGTCAATTTAATACAGGACTTAAAAATCCATCATAGTCATATAGAATACTTTTGTTAAGATAAAACTGAAACGAATATATCTTTGTTCATGTGCATAGACTGGAGATCATGAGGTGCTACCAAACTTCCATTCAGTATCAATATCAACTATATTTCATGACAATAGAGCTGTGTGATAGAAATAGGAAGTAAAACATGGGTGGGAAAATGAGAAGTTTATTTTGTTTTAAGTTCAAACTGCTGAGTTATTTATTTTGTAATAAGAGTTAGGTGATATTGAAGGGTGTGAGGGGAAATCGCCCTGTAATATTTAAACTTTGACCTGCAAGTTGACGTCTGTGTTTATTTGTGATAAGTTTCATTGTTTTTAGACTCCTGTCTTTGCAGTCAGTTTGTCCAATATTTTTTGTAAGGTTTTTTGTCTGTTAAACTTAAGTACCAAGTTGTTTCTAAAAACTGAAATTGAAATTTCACTTGGTACCCTTTCTGTCAGTACATGTAGATCAATGTAGCTGAAGTTGGAAATAAACATCTAGTTGCTAGGGCTGTGTAATTGGGCTTGAAATCCTTTTGCAATATTACGAAATGTGGTGGAGTTGTTAGTTCCCCTTTTTTTTCAAATTTATAAGCAAATTAGGTTCTGTTACACATACTATTATATAGTACTACTATTATATCCTGTTAAAACTCGTTGAGAGTGACAAAAGAAATATCTACTCATTAGATGAAAAACAGTACAACATTTTATTTCATGTCATATCAAAGAGTAGAAGAAGTCAATGATTTGCCTCCAGGATACTGTAATACAAAGATTAAGGATATTCTAGACTAAACAACCCTACAGATTTTACTATAAACAAAACGCCTTTCCTGTTTTTATATTCTCAATGAATCAAAATCTTTTAAGTAGTAAAGTGACAAATCTAGGTGAACATTAGGAACCAAATAGATAGATATGATATTAGTTGTAAGCCAAAGAACTCAATATTTCATGTGCTTGTATAACTCAATATTTCATGTGCTTGTATAACTCAATATTTCATGTGCTTGTATGGGCAGTCTGATCAATATATACGTATACTTTTGATCAATACTAAATTTTTGTGAATGAATTGCATAAAGATTTCTGATTAAAATACAATCACTATTTCTAAGCTTACGTCATATGAAGGTTTCACTTTCCAGACTTTTTGCACAATACTTAACATAGCGACACTCACAAAATCCATGAAAATGGAATCTCTAATTTTATATCAGGATGCTTTGAAGTTGCTATTTGTTAGCTTCAGTGTCATGTTTGATCAAAGGGGAATAACTCTTATCTAAATTACAAGATCATTGTCCTATATTTCTTTATTTATTTGCAGGCTGTGAAACCACACCAGACGTCAATCTAACTCATAGAAAATATGGTATTAAAATGTTTATTCCTGATGCTGATGGAATGACAGAAATTATCATCAAATTTGATTCAGTAAGTATTTATTTTCAATTCAAACTTCACAGTAGTTTAGAGTTAAAAGAATTTCAATTTTGAACTGAAATTTGACAGATTCACTTATCCATAAAGGGATTAGAATTATGAAAATAGTCCATTGTCTGGTCAAATGAATGCTGAAAAATAATTTGTGAAATTTGTATTTTGGAGTATGATATGGAACTTTTTTAATTGAAATTTTATTTTTGATAATTTAAAACAGGATGTAAAACTAAGTTTATTTTGTTATATATTTTCAGGAGGAACAATATTGTCGATGGATGGCAGCCAGTAAACTATCTAGTAAAGGTAAAACAATGGCTGACAGTAGTTATAGTGCTGAAGTTCAGGCTTTACAGACATTTCTCAGCATGCAACACACAGCGCCGGCACCAGCAATCACCACCTCTAATGTTGATATTCAAGCTGAAGACTTTGTGGCACCAAGATTTTACAAAAAAATTAAATCAAAAGCAGTAAGTGGTCAATATATTTTTGATTTTGATATTTGAAACTGTTACCATAGTGGTTTATAACTCATGTAATGGCTTGATCTTTCAAAGTACCGAACCCATTATTTTATTGCCTATGAAATTAAAAATGAATTGTGATAATACATTTATATATTCTCTTCAATATTGTAGATTGTACAGAAGATTATGGAAGCCCACAATAACGTACGTGAAATGAGTTTAATGGATGCCAAGTTGGCATTTATAAAAGCCTGGCAATCTTTACCAGAATATGGTATCACCTATTTTGTTGTTAAATTTATCAACAGTAAGAAGGAAGTAAGTAGATTAATGCTATCTTTATCTTTACACAGATAAAAGTGGGAGCCAACAATTGACAAGGGGACGCAGAGTAAACAAGCCCTGGGACACCCAGTGTGGTTCAAATTCTAGCATAGCTCATCTAATTCATAAAGCTTTATATATATATTAGTACTAATTACTGGTTCTAGTGCCAGTTTTAGCTTTATTATTTTTTTTCTATTCTTAAGGAATTTGAAATGTAAGTTTGTTCTGAACATCAGTAATGACTATTTCTCTTTCTAAGATTTTTCAACTTTATTTTTGTTATATTTTCAGGAATTATTAGGTGTAGCTAGCAATAGAATCATTCGTATGGATTTAAATACCGGAGATTCACATAAAACATGGCGCTACAACACCCTACAATCTTGGCATGTCAATTGGGAGGTGGAAAATATGATTCTAGAATTTGAGGAAGGTCGTGTAACGTTTGCTTGTCTTGGAGCTCCTTGTAAAGTGGTTCATGAATTTATCGGAGGATATATTTTCCTATCTATGAGATCACAGGACAAGAATCAATCTCTGAATGAGGAAATGTTCCATAAATTAACGGGAGGCTGGTCCTGAGGATTCAATTAACCAATCAGATACTTTGTTGCAAGATCAGTGCCTAATATGGAATATGTTGCCATAGTGACTGTCCGTCAAGACATTTTACTGCTGTTAAAGAGTAGACATTTTGTTTTGGTAAAATGTTGGTTTATTTAAAGTATCTATTACTGGTTTTTAATTTGGTTAAAATTTCTTTGTTATTGCTGATTGCAATTGTTAATAGATCATGTTCCTTTATTTAAAGACTTAAAATCGGAGAAGAATTGTAAGATAGAGTGTGGAGTAGTGTATTTCAACAGAATAATTTGTCGTCATAGTGCAGTGTGGTAAACTTACAACTGCTGAAAGACGTTACTAAATTATTGACAGAGTGGTAGTGCTTGATAACAGAAGAGACTTAGTGATTGTGTGTTATAGAATAAATCATGAAGTTAATTGTTTCAATAGATATTCAGCTTCAACAAATGTTTTTTTTTTCGTTTCAACATTTAAAACTATATATTTAATTATTAATTTTTATTGTTGCATGAAATTATTTTTGACATTCATTTTGTAACTAATCATTTCTGTTAATTTTTAAAGTAGATATTATTTTGCAAGAGTTTAATCCAGACAAAATTTTACAGTATCAAGGACCTCTATTTCAAGGCTGGAAAAAGTGTGCCAATCATCTATTTGACACCCCTAAACATTAAGTCAACTCTTCCACACATGCTTTCATGAAATAAATGTGATACAGTGTATATGTATGATTGGAAGAGCCCATTGGTAAATTTGGTGGTGTTTTTTATTGGCTGTTAAGATAAATTCTGACCAAACTTTCATAGGGTTTAATCAATTTAGTTGTGCCAAGATCAATTCAACCACATTAGTGTCCAATTGTATATTAGACTAGAAAAACATTCATTCAATTTCATTGATCTCAATTCAGTGACATCATACATTTCATTTTGATCTTTTTTATTACATTAACCCTTACCTGCCATGCGTTCAGTTGTCTGATCTAATAAAGAGACATTTTGTCCTCCCTATAAATTACTGATAGGATACATGTTTATGACAAGGGACATGACAAACTTTTATTATGAGGCTTACATGACTGATAAAGGGTTAAATTCTGTATTGATATCGAACCAAATACTACCAAAGATTTTTCTATCTCTGCACACTAACAAACACTTGTAAATAAATTTATGGTAGAACATATTTAATCTATTGGTATTCTTTGGCTTTTTACTGTTATATTTAGAATGTACAGTTGAATAACATATTTGAGCACATCTGTCTTTGGTACAAAACATAACCATGATCATGGTATGATCACATACAAATCTGGTTTTCATTATTTCTATCTAAAAGTGGGAGCTTGTGTTTATGTATTAAATATTACTTGTATGTGCTCAAATATCGTTGCCCATGGTGATTTTGAACTTCTGCAATGTTTTATTAAAAGGAAATATAACATTTTAAGATAACTAGGTATTTAGGATATTACATGAAGTTTTGTAAGTTATAGGAAATCTATAGATATACAAATATAGGCACAATTAAAGAGACACATGATAAAGGTTTATAAAATTTCTGAATTTCCTGTGATTCTTTAGAAATTTATTTAAAAAGTTGCCAATTATGTACTTATTGGAGTTATTATGAAATATACATTTTGATATTCTAGTTGCTGTTGAAGTGTTTAGAGATATTTAATAATTTGTTTTGTTCGCTAATTAATCAATTATAAATAATAACAGACTCCCTTCAAATCAAAATCAGTCATATGAGTCAAATTCTATTTAAAGAATAGGAAATACCCTTTAACAGATAATGAATATTGTGTGTTTAGTTGTCTGATTTTGATCAGATAGTTTCAAAGTTTCCATAAAACGATTAACATACAAAGTAGAATTACAACAGAGCAACTCTTTTAGTAGCCATTTAGATATTACATCCAGTACTAAAAGAAAATACATTCTTCATTCCTGTTACACACATGTTCAGATTATTGATTTGGTTTCTAAACTGACTGACATATGACTGGTTTTGATTTGAAAGGCGAGATATTAATTAATAATGTATGGTGCTGTATCTAATCTATTGTTAATATTATTATTATTATTATTCAGACAATGTACATAGATTATATATATAGTTTGTACAGTGTAGGTATTGAATCGTGTACAGTTGTAGAGTGTACAGTTTTAGGGGTTCCAATCTTTGTTTCGTTAAATCTTGGCATCACAATTTATCTAAGTGTGAACATTTACATGTTTTAAGTTAGTCTAAAGATAAATTTGATTCTAAGATTTTTTAGAAATGAGAAGCTGACAAATGCACTGTTTTTTTCACTTTACTTGAAAGGAATCTGCATTTTTTGCGTTAAAATCAACATGATTGGTTATGGAGCAGTTCACTGAATAGGAATCATCAAATTTAAGGAAAATATACCTGTTTTTATGAACTCCTTCAAAATTACTCATATTAAGTTAAAAACAATCAGAACATCAACACTGAACAGGATTCATTTATTTGATTCCCTCAAGCATTAAGTTCATCAGGTTACTGTGTCAACACCCCAGTTAGTTATTTTGTGTATAGTAAAATAACAGTCAAATTCAAATATTCACTGATTTAAATATTGAAACTTCACCCTGATATTTAAAGTTAACTCTTCTCATATGTGCCTGTTAAGTAAAAGATATGCATGAGTGGAAATGCTTACTCAACATTAGGGGGGTGTTACATGTAAATACCTGGCTTGATTTAAATGGTGACTGTTATATGAGGGTTTAGCATGTGCAGAAGAGTTCATTTAAAGCTCTGGGGCGGTGTCAACTTGGTAAGTGGCTTACTGTTTTTAGTCTTTGCATTCAACTGATTTAAATTATTAGCCAATGAAATTTCTTTATATATAACTAAATAATCAGTTTTAAGTAATATACCAGTTTTTTTTTGTAAGAAATATTCGTGTAATTTAAGCTACCAATAAAAAATCTTATTTATGAATTTTGTTACAAAATATTAGAGGTTGGAATATGGAAAGTATACAGTTTTCACAAAACAAAATGCTCTACTGTTGTTACTGAACACATTGCAAGAAAAATGTCTGATTACTACAATTATAAACTTGCCCTTGTGATTGTTCTGCATATTCCAAAGAAAAATGTGAATAAATTCATTGCTTCAAATACTAAATTCCAATATGTCAGAAAAAGAAAGCAAAGCCTGATCAAGAAAATTCTTGGCATTAAACTGGACAAAATATTTAAAAAATATTTATTTTATATCAGGGTAGATTATTCAAGCTACAAGAAAACATTTCAAAATCTTAAATTAATATCAATTATGTATCAGTGACACGTAGACATCTAATTTGCATCATTCTCTTTCAATGTCCGAGATCTTTGTTTTGGTAAAACTAGATCAGATAGAAGGTTTAAGTCTAACAATGATATAAATTAATACACACAGATAATCCACTTTATTTTGAGGTAGGATAAGTAATAAGGAACACATTTACAGGCATTAAAGGGATAATAGGTCTTTTTTTTATGGTTATTTATTTACTGATGAATAGAGCTCTTACTGGCTTAATTTAAAATGTTCAAATTTTATGTTCATTTTAAGACCTATTATCCCTTTAAGTATAATTATATCCCAAAACCAAATAGACTGCAAATATAACTGTTTTGATCCATCCAGGCTGAGCATACATATCGTTTCTAAATTAAAAAACAAAGCTAAAAAAGATGTTTTCGGAATTTCTTTTTATGGCACATTCATAAATAACGAAAACAAAACAACCTAAAAATAAACAATATAGATATCTTTGGCATAATCAAAACTGTGACTAATCTTCATGAATATCCAGACTTAATATTAGTTTTCCTGTCATTCGATTGGTAAATCACTAAAAATGTTTTGAAACATAAGATTATCAACCAATCAAATTCTGTTTTTTTTTTTAAATCATGATATATTGAAGTGATATGAATAAGTCTGAATCTTATAAAAATGCTAAAAAATCTTTACTAAAAATAACAGAAAACTCAAATGGTTCACAATATGCTAGCCAACAGGGCCAGCCAAATATTCATAAAAAATAACTCCGATACATGTAGGCCTACATCTTCCCTTGACAAAACTAGAAAATCCAAAATTAACTTTATAATATTCCTCTTATAACATATCTCTTAAACTGCTTCTTTATGGTTTCATGTAGAAAACAAGTTGCTATGGGTTAATGCTATCTACAAGGTTCAAAAGCTAATACTGGAGCAGAAAGTAGGATATGTTATTTTCAAACAAACTTTACATCACTGGAAAACTATGACTATAAACACTGTTCTACATTTAACTGAATGTTTTGTCCATAATATCCAGAATTTCTTTTTGATGAAATTCTCCGATTCCAACAGCTGATGTACTCAATACATCTCGACCAGCATAACGTAGCTGAAAAATAAACAAAACTTAGCCTGTGCAAGAAGTAACTGTTTCAATGAACTAGGCAAAGAGTCAAATAGTGCAAATGTTTCTGTCTATATTCCAACTGTTTGAGCCTAAAATATCAAGTTTTGAGCACATGACTATTTAAGAATCAGCACCATTCTTAATTACATAATATTGACAATACACAATTGTAGTGCTCTTAGTCTTATCATAAGACCCTTATGTTAAAACCATAAGTTGTGCGTGTATCCATTCTAAATAACCTTGACCTGAGAAAGGTCTGTCATGCAAAATGAATTGTTTACATAACAAGGTAATAGCAAAAATGTACTTCCTGAATATATAGCTTTGTTCCTTTTGCCAAGGGTAAATTAAAGTCTAAATTAAATTTTGTGTTACGACTGATCGCTTATGCATCAATAAACATGATCCCTGCAACAATCTGTTGTAAATTCAGATTTAACTTGTTGCAGTTCAGGTCTTAAAAAGATGCCCTACCTTACAGCCAACGACATTCTCAAATCTTGGTGCCACGAATGACCATGCCCCCATATTTCTATGTTCCTCTTGACTCCATACAAATTCTGAAATACAAAGTTCTATTTTATCAATCTATACCAAGTCAATTGGCAGAGAAAGGGCTCTGTAAAAAACTATGTAAAATCATGCTTGGAAAAAATTATGGAAAATATGAGAATAAAAAATTCAGTTGCAAAATCCCAAAAGTTTTAATATCTTACGGGAATAAAGGAGAAGATAACTAAATTTACCTTTTGCTTTAGAATATTTTTTAAGTTCATTTCGTACTTCCTCAACAGGAAAAGGACACAAACTCTGAAATAAAAAAGATAAGATAGGATCTTTTTCCACTAAGTGCATTGGGAGAATTCATTTTGTATTGAGTTCAACTTTTGCCTCTTATGACATTTTGAAAAAGCTCAGCTAAGAGCTGATAAGACAACAATGGTCAAAACAGAACATGTAATCCCTTCATAGTATGGAATGGGAATAACACATTAAAACACATCAATAGTTAGAGAAACATACCTCTAATCTGATAAAAACTGTATTTTTGATTCCACGACTTTCTCGTTCTGTGACAAGATTATAATAATGTTTACCAGAACAAAATACCACTTTATCTACCGTGCCTGGGTCCATTCTAGGTTCACCTAGGACTGGATGGAATTCTGTACCTGCAGCCATTTCATTCAAACTCGACAAAGCTGCTGGTAATCGTAAAATAACTTTTGGTGCTGCTATAATCAAAGGTTTTCTGTAGTTTCTGACCATCTGAAATTAGTTAAAGAATAGAAAATGGGGACAGTCAAGATTTAAAAAATATTTATACTTTTTGTGCTGTTATAATCAATGTCTTTCTATGGTTTATTTCTATCAGAAATTCAGTAAATACAACAAATTATTGAAGGATAGAAAATAGAAAGTGAATTTGGACAATCTTATGCAATATACTTAATTTTGTGACTATTCATTATTGATTGGAATAAATGAAACAAATATAAAAAAAAAATATTCTATTATCGGGTTTTTTACTTCATCACAAAGAAATAAAATTAAACCAAATGATCATTCTAGTTTCATACCATTTCATGCCCTGAATAACCAGTAAATTGGCAGGCATCAGACACGCTGAGTAATACTGATTCATACTGACAATGTGATACAGAATGACTTACCTGTCTACGTAACAGATGAAAATATTGGGCTGGGGTTGTGGGAAAGACAACTTGAATATTGACATCATCTCCATCAACACCATCTTCTTTACTGTCTGTTAGCTGAAAAACATTTTTAAAACAATTGCTCACGACAAGTATGAGACACATGAGCAGTTCCTTATACTTCATATTGTGGCTCAGAAATTTTTTTCATGCATCCAGAGGTCAGGAAAAGAATAAGTCATGTAAATTTTACCTGTAGAAAGCGTTCCATTCTACAGCTAGAATGTTCAGGACCAGCGCCATCCATACCGTGTGGTAATAACATGACTATTCCACTCTGTAACAGCCATTTAGCTATAAAAAAAAAACAGTTTATTCTTCTATAACCATCAAGTCAAGTTTTTGGTAACTAAGTGACAAACATAGACCAAAAAACAAATATTTAAGAGGTGTTACTGAACCAAAAATAAATATGATTCTTATTCAAACTTATTTTAGCTTTTGATTACATATCACCTGGTTTTAATTCATTTTAATTTACCAAGCAGTTTTCTATGCTTCTTAAAATTGGAAATTGTATGAAATATCAATCTTTTTTACCTCGAAATCAGCCAAAAGATATGAATAAATGAAAAAACTAACTTTCACCAGAAGTAATATAAGTATCAATAATTGGCTGAGCACCATTAAAAAAATCACCAAACTGTGCTTCCCAGATTAATAAATTATCAGGACTTTCTAGACTCATTCCATACTCAAAACCTAGAACAGCTTCTTCCGACAGTGCACTGTTAGCTACCTGAGGTAGAAATGAATGAGTTTTACATCCTTCTTTTCTGCCACTGATGGAGCTTTAAATACCTAGAGAATTTCATGCAGTGTGCAATATGGAGAATTCAAACAGGATACAGGTACATAGTATTACAGAAAACCATCACCATGAATATAGAACCGAATAAAAATTCATTCACCTCAAAGAAAGCTGTCTAAATTGTAAGATATATAACTAAGAACATTTAAAGATCACATACCTCAAAGAAAGCTGTTTGGTCATCTTTAATATGATTTAAGGGTATAACCATATCATCATTATTCTGGTCTATAATCATAGCATGTCGATGACTAAATGTACCACGTCCTACATCTTGACCACACAAACGCACATTGTAACCTAGAAAAAAACAGCTAACTAATTTAATTTTTAGTTTAATCGCATTAACTATAGAAGACAAACTGTAGTTCAGTAACTTACAGTGTCATTGATCCTCACAGTTCATATAACTGTACAAGTTATAGATAAAATGGAAGGATCAAAGTCAAGGCTTAGTCAATGTTAAAAGAGTGTAAAATTGTTATTCTTGTTAAATATGGCCATTTCTTTCATAAAACTTTTTGTCCTAATTAAGGGATTAAAATCATAATTTTCAGTCTTCAATTGCATGCCATAGTTAGTAATTGTAAGTCAGATGATCAAATTTCACCTAAATATTGGTGTGGCACATTTTGTTCAAATTCACAAGAACCAGACATCAGACTAAGTATTATAAGTCATATGAATAGCTAAAAATGACCACTCCTATTTTAACTATAAGTTTAAGTAACTATATAGATCATATTGTTGGACATTACCTTGGTATAACAGAGATCCTATAGCTAATGATTCAGCTGTAGCCCAATCTAATTCTCTTCCATCGATTAATTTCTGTTTTCTACGTTCAATATGAAATTTCTGAATGGTAGAATGACTTTTCTGAAAATAAAACAAAGGCTCAGGCACTGACTCAGGTAGCAGTATATCTTGAAAGTTTAAAAATTTATAATTTTATGATGCACTCATATCTATCAGGATGCAATAAAGAATGAAGAATAAATGGTTACCCAATTTTCAGGAATTTCTACAGATTTCGCTCCAATAAATCTTAACGTATCCATGGCAACACCAGTATCCCATCTGGTAATATTATCTCCAGCCTGTTTTATTTTACTCCAGTCTTCTAGTAGATGATATGGCTGTAAAATACAAAGACATAGTTATATTCAGGGAGGATAAAGTTTACTATATTCACTGTATTATTATATATCTAAATATTGAACTCAACTTCAGCCATCCTGTTTCATACAACCCCTTCTACTTCATACTTTTAAATGCAGGGTCAACAACTAGTCTAAACCATTAACAATCAATGTCTAGACAAACTTACCTGAATAACGTAAGAGTCAATTTGAGTCATATCTGACTGTAATTTATTAGTCCACTGTTTTACTGAGTCTTCTAATTCTGCTTTATTACAGGTACCATCATTCTGTAATGAATTGATGAAAACAAAACTTTCTTTTATGTTTGAAAATTTCAGCAATTTTACCAAAAATATTTATTATGGCATCCCAATCCTGTAGGTGGTTGACAGGAGTTACCGGTAAATAAAGGTTCATTCTAATTTTCAGGGTTATTACGAACTTCATGCCAAGTTTAATCAAATCCATCAAGAAACCAGATCTCTATTATGGCCTCAAGGGCAATAAATCATTATAAATATTTTTCCTTTCGTCTGATTTTCAATTGTGTTCATCTGATTACGACAGACAGATAGATAGTCAGGTGACAATGTATAAAAACTAGATTTTAGAAATAACACTGATATGAATCGATATTGAAATTAATTTTAAAATCTATTTTAGTGATTGACCAATGTGATGACTTGAACACCCAAAAGGTGTAATCTTGTAGTAACTATGATTTACCTACCAGTAATTTATGAGAATATTTATCAGGTATACTCGGTCTTGATGTAATGGCTTGATACATGAGTGGATTGGTGAAGGAAGGATCATCTAGTTCGTTATGGCCATGTTTACGGTAACAAATATAATCTATTATCACATCTTTATTAAATTTATTACGATATTTCATTGCTAAACACGTTGCTCGAATTACATCCTAAAATAAACAGATTAAATATCTTTTACCATAATCTTATCATAAAGAAAATTTTATTATCTATATGGCTATCATTCAATTCCTTATCATTGAATAATAGACTAGAGAGTTGATTGTATCTAGCTTTGTGATCAAGTGTCACCCCTCCTTTGTCAACTTCCATTCTCCTCTATTTAATATTCAGTTTTATGATCACTTCAAATAGAACTATTTTAAAAATCAACATTGAAAGAAATCTAAGAAAGTAAACGAGTAAATGTTACCTCTGGATTGTCACCATTAACATGTATAACAGGATAAGAATTTATTTTACCAAGATCACTACTGTATCTAGAAGACCTACAATATATATATAATTATAACAATAATACAGTTGTATTGGTATTGATTAATAATGCAGTATGGTTCAAAGTTTATATAGAAACAATAATAATATGTACAGTACCCTACCTACCTGCCCAATCTAGATTCTGTAGTAAAACCAATTTGATTATTAACTATAAGATGTATTGAACCACCCACTGTAAAATGGGCACAGTCAGCGATCACCATTGTCTCTGCAACAATACCCTAAAATAAACAAGAATTTCATCTGATGAAACACATCCCTTTCTTCTTCAAAAATACAACTCTACCATGATACCTACCTAGTATTTGGAAATAAGGAACTTTCATACATAGATTCGAGCGATGAAAAAGACATAAAGAATAAAATTTTTACCTGAGCACTAAAGGCTGCGTCCCCATGAACTTGTAAACAGAGCACATTTTGACTAGAATCAGCACTTTGATTAGTTGAATATTCTCCTGTTCTGAATCGTTGTTGTTTACCACGAGTTTTACCTACAGCAACTGGGTCATTAGCCTAGAAATATTATCATCTACATTCAAAAAACCTCAACCTGATAAACAGCAGACGACAAAAAACATAATAATAGTAATAATTTTGACGAAACAAAGACAGATACAACCGCAGGCTTTAAGCATGCAGTGCCATATATCAAATATGATCCTTGTCCAAAATATCCTAAAATGGATTTTTTTTTGTACTAATCAGTACAATGATCCATTATTCAATTAAATGATAATTTAAATAAATTATAATCAGTTCATCTAGAGTACAGCATCCCTCAGTCAGAATAGATTGAACTATGAAGTACTCAGCATTCACACTGACTCAGTTACCCCAATAGATAATTTAATTCTTACCTCTAAATGAGAAGGGTTTGGTAGAAATGAGACATGAACATTGTTACCTCCATAATCTAAATCTACTGACGTATCTAGAAAGAGATTGTACATAGATTTTTCTTTCCACTATTGGTATACACTTGTAAACTTGACAATCGTTGGAAAGAGTCCATAATAAAATAAATTTTGGTAAGGCACATGTTACTTACATAGATGAGACAACACATCCCCAGTTCCTTTAACATTGGGTGGAAATTCACTTTTACCCTTCATCTATAATATATAAAACATCTTTCAATATCCCTGAACATGCTTCTATAAGTAAAAGATCTTAACAAAAGTATTTGCAGTCCTATAAGTATTGATATTGACTAATGTATCCTACAGAAAACCTCTTGGAAATGATCTCACAAGGATAAAAAATTAGGCTGTAGAGGATTCTGTTTACTTGTGTTCTTGAGAATCCTGATGGTTAAACTATTAAACAATATTTTTGCAAACTGCGCTCTTGATGATTCTGTCTACTAACTAGTCTTTAGCCAGAATTGCAATTGAGATTAACAAAAATAGTCAATAAACAATATCAAAATTATAATCAAGAATATCTTGCAAGAATAAACAAAACCAACCTTTTGAAACATAATAACTGGAGGGAAGTTTAACATACAGGATAAAAAATTTAAACGACCTCTATGTGGCATACACATTACTACATTGGATATATTATCTGAAATATTCATAGAAATAATCAATAGAACAAAGGAGGCAGCAATATTTCAATAACAGCAACCAAAATTCCTAAAGAATGAAAAAGTGAAAGAAAACAAAAATATTTTCAATAATTTCAACCTTTCCCCTATAGTATACAAAGATAACAATAATTCACAAGAATCCTGTTGACATCCTGATCCTCATCCCAATCTCTTGCTCAGTAACTTACATTCAGCACATTCTGAGAAAATTTCATCAAATACAGCCAACATGCTCTCTCCACCTTCTCCCCCATATCTTTTTACTGTGGAAAATTTAATTCCTAAAAACTCATCGAATGCCTGTAGATAGTATAAAACAGAATTAATATTAACACCAGTTTGGCCAAATACTATCAAGGACATAATAATAAACAATTTTAACCAGCATACTACTAGTTTTCTAATCATCTCTGAATTCTTAACAAATAACAGTCAGATCTCATCTTTAATTATAACAGTTTTTTGCAGAAATTTTGCAATTCATGTAAATGAATAAAGGGATTGTAAAGAGGTTTCCTTAATTATTTATAGATAACTCTGAATTGCATTATTCCACTTGACAGATATCTGTTGCTATTGAATTCCCTTAAAACCTAGCAAAAAAACATTTTTAGCAACTTTTGCAATAGTGATGTCTAGAAGAACAGATTAAACACCTAGAAAACCTCTTTATGAACCTTTTAAAATCATATCAAATTTTACCCCCTCCCACACACATTTGCTACTAATCTCATTAAAAAACTAATTAATATAAAGCCCAAACAACAATTTGTCTAACAGAGAGAGGAAATCTGTCCAGACCTGAGATTTGAGTAAAAGTTTGGCTATTTTGATTTTCCTTTCATCAGGAATAACAGTCTGTTTCTTCTGTTCAAAATTTTCAGCAAACCATTCCCTTTCTTCCTCTGTCTATCAAAAGAAAAAAAATTACAAATCATAAAAAATTGACAAAAAATGAAAACCCTTATTAATATTTTTTGATGTTATCTCTCATTCTTCTAGAAAGCCATGCAATGTTCAGTGAGTGAAATTTTGCCATAACAGATCTTGAACTATTTTAGGAAGAAAGTATTACAACTAACTGAGCCATTCATACCCCTTACCTGTAAATAGTCAAATTCTGCCGTTATTCCCTGACAATATTCTTCTTCTAGTAACTGTACAATATCACTAACACTACATTCTAATTGGTCAGTATAACAGATACCCTTGGTACTAATTTTATCATTCAGATGTCTGGATAAACCATATCTATCTACAGATAACTCTATGGGCTCTCTAAAAATGGGTATAAAATTATTTACTCTATAAGTGAACCCAATAGTTTCTATTCATATCTGTTACTTTTATATCGCTGAAAGGCTGAGACAAATGACTGGACAATCTAATTGTCTAATTCTTAGTTTAATGTCTTCAGATTATGTCAATCCAATCATTATTTGTATGAGTCAAAGTATTTCATTTACATATAATTTTAATAAATTTAGGTCAAACTCACAAAATAGAACAAAGATAGCTTGCAAGGCAAGGTAAAATACGCCCACTGGCAGCATTGAATTTGAAAAATAAATAGAGCAATAACTCAAAAAACATTCACTGAATTAATATTGAAGTTAAGGGCAAAAACTCAAAAACTGTTCATGGAAAATTGTCAAGTTAGAACTTGACCACCATCTTATCTATTTCAATACTCATACCAAGTTTCATCACATCTATTAAAAAATTGTAGCTTATTTTGCACCCACAAATATTTTTTTCTAAGTCAAGGGCAATAACCCAAAAACCATTTGTTAAAAAAAGTCAGAAATTCAAACTTGACTAATGTCTTATCAATTCGGATGCTTCTGAAGTTCCATCAAAATACTTTGAATATTAAAGCTTCTTATTGCAACCACAATAGAATTTTGACGCAATTTTACTAATAACTTAAAACAATTCATTGAAAAACTGTCAAATTCAAACTTGACTGAGGCCTAATCAATTCCAATGCTCACACCAAGTTTCATCAACATCCTCTGAAAATTGGAGGATTTATTGCATCGAAACTAAAATTTTGACAAGATTTTTCTAAGTCGAGGGCAATAACTCAAAAACCGCTCATTCGATTATTTCTTTTTTCGAACTTGACCGAGATATCATCAATATATACATGTATACCAAGTTTCATTAAGATCGGATAAAATCTGTAGCCTCTATTGTGGATACAACCCAAATTTGACGCGTTTTTACTAAGTCAAGGGCAATAACTCAAAAACCGCTCATGCGATTATTTCTATTTTCGAACTTGACCGAGATATCATCAATATATACATGTATACCAAGTTTCATTAAGATCTGATAAAAACTGTAGCCTCTATTGTGGATACAACCCAAATTTGACGTGTTTTTACTAAGTCAAGTGCAATAACTCAAAAACCGTTCATGCGATAATTTCCATTTTCGAACTTGACCGAGATATCATCAATATATAAATGTATACCAAGTTTCATTAAGATCGGATAAAAACTGTAGCCTCTATCGTGGATACAACAAATGTGGATGGACGGACCGGAGCGGACGAACAGGGGCGACGGCAATATACGTCCACATTTCCATGTGGGCGTATAAAAATTATAGAAATCTTGGATTTTCAGAAGTAATGAAAACTACTTCATCTACTTTATAAAAAGCAAATACTGGTACTATATGTTATTGGGAGCGGAGTCAAAATATCAGAGATTCTCATGTCAACATTTCTATTGAAGGAAATAAGCCTTTCACTGTTCATGTATAAAGGATAAAGCCTACGTGGCAGACGACACAATGTTTTTGACAGTAACCATGATATATTTACTTTCTAGGTTGCAATCCGAGCGGATCTAAGTCAGCTTTCAAATGGCCATATTTTCTATAGGCTTGTACCAGTTGATAGACATTTGGGTTTCTAATTCTGTTCTCAAGAGCATTCTCTGACAAATCTAAAATAAATTGATAACCATTTTAACACAACGAGTTTTAAGATATACTCTCCTACAGAAGCACAGCCACTGGCCTAGGTAGACTTAATAATAACTGGGTATCTTCCAGAAACTAGAAGCTGAACTTTTAAGCAAAACAAATGATATGAAAAGCATACAGCTAATAAAGAAAATATTTAGTTATTAAAATTTAGCTAGAATATCACCCTTGTTATGACCATTGGCACTAGCACTAAAGCGAAAGGCATTATTTTAAAGTCAGCAAAGTTGACACCACTACAGTAAGGCCTACACAAAAATACTTTTAAAACTGTTCTTTGAGATGTATAATTTTTAGCTAAAATTAAAATGGTACAATCAAAATTAATTCTTAAAGTTTTAGATGAAAATGAAATCAAAAGTTTCTTAGCAAGGTCACACTAACCCAATTTGGCACCCAATTTTAGACCCAACTTAAACTTAACTTACGGCATTTTTCAGAAGATTCTGGCTCTTGCGACCTAAACCCATACACCCCTGACTTAGAGTGATAAAAAGCACTGGATCGGATCCCATGACAATATGGAAACCTAAGGGAATGAGAAAAAATTCTAAGCATTCTGATAATCAAGAACTGTAAGCTTCCATCTTGTAAGTGGAGGTAACTCTTTTGCTGAATGTGATCTGGGACTACAAATAATACTTCTTACACATCAGATTAACGCTAATCTCAATTTTTATCCAAGTATAATAAAATAACATCTCGTTGAAGTCATTCTGTCAACAAATCTGCTCATATATTCCTTGATTCTTCACATAATTCACTGTAACCTACTTTTTGTTTCCAAATTAGTACAAATTCAAGACCAACAGCTCCAGGCCTTTTGTGCGAATGCTTTTGTTAACACTTTTCTTCGAAGCTTCCCAACTTTTTTCATAGACTGTAGTAAACAGTAATTGTAAAAATTAATAATCTTTATTTATACATCAAAATACAATAATCTATGAAATACTGCTTTTATAATGGATTATATGATATTTACAATAATAGACAATGGCCTTAATAAAAAGGAAGAATATAAGCGAGGCGCTGTGTCAAATAACAATGTAATATAATTAACAAGTAGATAATTAGAAATAGAATCAAGTCATGGCTGGGCCTGTATTTTGTGTATCAACTATACAAATTATCCCAGACTGTACATGGCACAGGACACTATACCTCATCTATTTAAAATTGTAAATTATAAATAATTGGCTGAAGACTATAACTATGTAAACTAGAATAAGAAATATGGCAGTTGCAATTATTGTAATTCATTTTTACTAACAAGAAATAACATAACAAAAACAGAGAGTAAAGATAGCAAATAGAACAAAAATAATCATACATATTTGGGGACTCTTCAACACATGCATTGGAGTCTGCCGAATTACTACCATCTTTCCAGGAATGAAGCTGATGTAATACCCTGAATCATATAATACCAGGTCCACATTTTAAAAAACAAAACAATTTTTATCTGTTGTCAGAAACATAGTAACTTTAAGATACTAAGATATCTTTTTAGATGATGTAAAAGATTTGATCATATAAGCTTTTAAGATTTCATAGAAAGGTTTTCACTCTTAAAATGACTATATTTCTCACAACAGATCCATTGATAAGCATCAATATCCATAAAAGACAAGTTATCAATTGCGTATTTTCTTAAGAAGATATAAGTTTTTCTCACGAAAATATTCCAAAACAAAATATAACAAATATACACAATTTGTGAAGTAAATAAATAAAATCTCTACCCTTCCCTAATATTTATGTGTCAATAGTATACAACAAAATAGATAATAGGTATTTAACTTATAATACTTTTCTTATAAAATAACAGCATTTATTATAACATAAACTCACTTAACATACACTAATATTTTATAGACAGTTTTCAATTTCTGTTATGCAAATTTGGGTTTATTATGTCAACATATTATGTCCATAGTTGGTGTTATAAAAAAACAAAAAATCTTTTAACCCTACAATATATGGACAACTTATTTATATATTTTCAATTGACTGTATTTGCTGAAGGTATAAGTCAATTACATATATAAAATTATTGAGATCAAAGAGTCTCCTGAATACATTTGCCCTAACAATTTTAGTACATTTTTGCCATATATTAATTCCAACAATAACATCATTCAAGAAAAGAGCAAACCGTTAAGCTTGGCCTTTTTGAAACTTCTAGCTATAAGAAACCTTGATGTGACATTTCATGTTCAAACCAAAATTTGTGCCTTGCATTACATTATCTTATACATTCTCAAAACAAAATCATAATAGTAATTGCTTCAGTAAGACATGACTGGCAAATCAACAGCCTGGCTAGGCTCTGAAACTAGAAATCACACTAATATCAAAATTTTGAAGTAAAAGTTGCAGAAATAATCATTGCAACCTAAATTCACTCAATATTCAATAAAAGATCACTGCCTTCTAACTTCATTCCCTTTTCAATATTGATAGATTTCACTGTTCCATCCATTGGTGCATTGACCACCATTTCCATCTTCATAGCACTGAGGACTACAATAGGTTGTCCTTGTACCACTTTATCTCCAACAGATACCTTAATATCAATAATTTCACCAGGCATAGGGGCTCCAACTGATCCTTTCACACCTTTTGTGGCTTTTGGATGGAAATGCATCTCCTGGAATATAGAAATAAAATATAATTTAAGACAATGTAAAGGGCATGAAATATTATTAGCATTTTCCATATATTCAGGATTGTCCTCACAGCTACTTTAGTTATTTTTGAATAAAAGGCTTTTTCAATATGCCTGGATCACATCAAGACTTCCAAACAACCCACTGACTTCCCCATTGCTTTTTTCGCCCTTCATTAACCAGCTCTTAAAGTTGAGAGAGTAAGTTCTGACTTTCATAGAGGACTGGATGACACTGACCAAACCTTCAGAGCTGCTTTACCTCGAAAGTTCACATAAACACCTTCCCAGTTAGTTTGCAGTCCCCTCTACCTTTAATTTACCCTTAAATAACCTCCTACCTTCATGGCCTCTGTATCCTTAATATGGACGGATCTCAGTTGTCCATTTAATTCAAAGAACACTTCTCTAGAACCAGATTTATTTATATCACCCACTGCCAGTGTTTTTATGGATAATGTTTTACCTCTTTCTATTTCAACCTGAAAATACATATTATCTGATTAGACAAACCAACCTCGGATAGAATCATTTTTCTTTTTTTGTTTCATGAGTAAAACATGATGTAATTTTTTATAGGGCAAGACAACTGTTTGGATATTTGATCAAAGATTCTATTACTCAATCTAACAACTAGAAAACCTTGTGGTAAATGAAATGGTATGGGTTCTGTGCATGTATTTGTCAATAATATAACACCTCTAATTGCCTGTCATGTTAGTTTCTTTGATTTTAGAGTGGGAGTGCAACTGAATTGATACCTCGTCAATTAATCAATTTTTTATTGATATCATTTAATCTTAATATAGAAATATTTATTTCAATGATAATCTTGATGTTTTAATAAAGGCAGTGGATATTCGACCGGATCCGGTTGCGATGTGAAGAAAGATATATAGCCGGATGTGAACAGTTTTGACGTCATTTGACAAATGACGTCAGAAGGTCAAACGGCGTCGGAAGGTCACACTAAAATTTCATATAGAATCAACATGAACCAAATGTGAATGGACAACAAACAATGCCTTGTCCTTAATATCAAAGCTGCTGGTGGGCGTATGTCACCTTGCTTCGCAAGGCTATCTTTATTTTGTGGGTCATTGTCATTATGAAGATGATCTTTATTTTCGTGATGATCGGATAATTTTTCACCAAAGTATCGCATCTGACTTAGCGTTTTTCACTCCATTACCCATAGTGTGAAACTCGTGCTCACTCTACAGGCAACAATTCTTTATGGATTCTTTTGATTTTTATTTTGTGGGTCAGTGTCATTATGAAGATAATCCCTATTGATTTTCGTGATGATCGGATAATTTTTCACCGAAATATCATGTCTGACTTAGCTTTTTTCACTTCATTACCCAAAGGGTGCAACTCGTGCTCACTCTACAGGCTCCAATTCTCTATGGATTCTTTTGACTTGCCTGGCAAGCTATCTTTGATACTCTTTATAAGCTATCAATTACGAACGCGATAGAGACTACAGTTTTCTTTTGATAAAGTAAGTAATTGTTACTCGTAAGAATTGATATATTTGTTCTAACACCTTTCATAAATTTGGTTGTTAATTCAATAAAGCTGTCAAAAAAGGCTGTTTTTTGTCATTTTACCCTGAAGATATTTTGATGTGTTATTAGACCAAGAAGATAGCATCCTCCCAATTCTTTCTCACTTCTATGGCTTCAACAAGAATGAAGATAGATTTTGAGACCCTGTTATGGGGGATAGTACATTTCACTGTCCTTGATTTTCTTTATTATTAGCAGTGGCGGCACCAGTCTTAAAACTGGGGTTACAAACATGAGACAGGCTGATTAATGTGGGGACAACTATCGGGGTTGGAATTCCAAACATCGTAGAGTCAAATATGCAAGCCTTCAGTGCCTCAAGGGTCTAAGGAATCCTCCTACAGACAAAAGAGAAGACAAGAGATAAAGTGGTCGTATTTGCTAGTTTTTTAAGGGGAGAATACCGCATACGCCGGCCCTATGTCCCCTATGTGCCGGTTGAATAGACGATAGTGATGGAAAGCCGGATCCGGCATTTTATCTCTGTCCGGTAAAATAATCAACATAATTGTGGCAGATGGCGCTGATATATTTCGACCAATCAGCGATCGCATCCGGTCGAATATCTTTTTCCACATCGAAACCGTATCCGGTCGAATATCCACTGCCTTTAATAAATTTCAAACAATACATACCTCAGTTTCTGTAGCTACTTTAGGACCAACTAGAAACATCCTGGTATCTAGGCAGTTGACAGGGCCATATTTATCTGTGAATTCCAGATATTCATCGGTAACCGATGGATACAAGGCTGCACTCATAACATCTTCTTCTTTAACTTTTTTACCATGTTTCTCTTCTAAATCTGTTTTTAATTTATCAAAATCTAGTGGTGGTAGAGAAGCACCAGGTCGCTCATCAAAAGTTTTAGCACCCCGTAAAATCTAAAATAGCAAAATCACCAAATTTATACTAGTCAATTCAACTGAAACTTTCATTTAACTAGTTATTTTCACTATTTAAATATCTCTTACTACATAAAAATTTGATGGAATGGAATGTTTACTGGTAAGTTTAGAAATCACAAAAATAAAGTGTTACCTTTGACCTGAGAGGTTCAGGGTAGCCCCCTGGTGGTGCTCCTAAGAAACCTTGGAAATATTCAATGACAGATTTAGGGAAAGATAACTCATCTGCTTTGTCTTCCACCATTTTAGCTGTTAATTTATTCTGGACCATAAACTGGGCCATATCTCCTACTACTTTGGATGATGGAGTTACCTGAAAATTCCAAAAGTTTTATTTCAATTTTTTTACATTTGACATGAAGTTTTTTTTTTGCTATGTTCATCAACATAATCCTAAAGATGTAAATTCGCCAGACTTATGATGTTGACTTCTTTCTCCTCTTTAGCAATATATCTTTAAAATGATATGTGGATAAAAAGTAAATTACTTTGGGAATATCTCCCATCAATCTGTTGGCTACAGAATACATTTTCTTCACTTCTTCAAACTGGTCAGCTAGACCCAGACTAAATGCTTGGAATTGAAGATTGGTGTACTGTCCACCTGTAATCATAAATTAGTGTCAATTAGGTAAAACAGTCGAAATAATAAACTACAAACAAAATCCAACCACATACAATATATAATATTGAACACCTTGTAACTGCACATACATATTCCACTCAATACATTGTGATTGTATGGACCCAACTTATGACTGAAATACAAATATATTTAAAAACTGAACAGTTTTAAAGATTGACTACCAAAATATTGTCAAATCTTACCAGGGATCTCATTTTTGTAAATATCAGCATTTCCACTCTTCATGGTCACACAACATTCAAATGGAGAATATAGATTTCTAGTTTGTTCCCAGTAAGCTGAATAGGTTGAAACATTCTCCAGACTTATTCCTGATAAAAACATAATAATACATAATACACAATCTGGCAACATATCAGATTGAAACCCAGATTGGCTGAGATAATAATACTATTCTATCCTCAGCCAAGTTAAGGAAAGATTGGTTATATAATCTAGATTCATAATCAATTTAACTTATTGACCAATCAGATGATTGGAAATGACTAAGTTTTCCAATAAAGTTATAAAATTTGACTTTTTTATTTCATACCTGTATCTAATGGAGTATTTTCTAAAGCAGCAACCACAGCTCCCATACTGGGCTGAGATGTCATTCCAGACATTGAATCAACAGCTACGTCAACAACATCAGCACCTGCTTCTGAAGCAGCTAACATGGCTGCCACACCAGCACCAGCAGTATCATGGGTATGAACATGAATTGGTATTTCTGGGAATTTATCACGAAGAGCTGTAATCAAAAGTCGAGCTGCTTTTGGCTTCAGGAGACCAGCCATGTCCTACAAAGAAAAGAAATAACATGAAATCTTTTGCTTTTGACTGTGGCTATTAGAAAGATGATAACATGCAGTTTACATTTCAGCAGTTCATTTTATCAATCTTCAGTTTATAGTCTCGCTCCATCAAATAGACATTTAGTATTAAAACTAAATATCTTTAAACAAACCTTAATACAGAGAATGTGAGTTCCAGCTTTCACTAACTCTGATGCTAGATCTTCATAATATTTCAGGTTATATTTAGTTTTAGTTGGATCTGAAACATCTCCAGTGTAAGATATTGCAGCTTCTATAACTCCACCTAAAATAATAATAGGATATTGAAGAAGAGACAATAAAATGGTAAAATATAAGTTGTTTGATACAACTATTTTAGCTTATTAGCTCTGTCAAAATCAATTTTGAGAAGAATATCTTACCAGCATTTCCCACAGCATCCATACCAACGATAATATTAGGTAAATAATTCAAAGAATCAAATATACGGAAAATATCCATTCCATGTTTTACTGCTAATTCACAAAACCTGAAAATAAGGTAATCAATGCCTACTCTAAACATATAATTCATAATATGAAACTCAATCTCCTAGACATACAATGTTAACGTATAATAGTGACTAGATACTGGTTTAATTAAGTTTAAAATATCCTAGCTCTGCATGTAGACTGAATAAATGTTGCTCGACTGATAATGCTAAATATGAAAATAAGTGGTGCCTGTTTTTCCCCAAAAATGGTAGTGACTAAATATTTGTTTACAACACTGAAAGTCATACTAAGAATGATTGTCTTCATATTCAAATTGTAACGGTGAAAGCCTATAAAGGATATAATATTAACTTAATTTGATGTATTTTTCTCACATTCAAACATATTTGTTCAAGATAATGTCAAGAGTGTAAAATGTACGTACTTTTGAACAACATTATCAGGGTAGTTGGTATAGCCCACAGCATTGGCTCCTCGTAGTAACATTTGAAAAGGTATATTGGGTATCAATTTACGCAGGGTGTCCAATCTCTCCCAGGGACATTCATGTAGAAATCTTAATGCTACATCAAATGTGGCCCCTGAAATAAGATACACATGAAATGTGACTCTTCTCCAAATGAAATATGACTTTGTAAAATTCTAATGTATGCTTTTTTTTCTTTCAGGCATAAAATAAAATGGAACTTTCTACCTAAATGTCTGCACATCAACTTGAGGTAATGCAGTTATTTGTTGTCTTGATTTTTGCTAAACATATTGAACTGCTTTTGTCTTTCGTACTTCATGTGAGCCTTTGTTTGAAAAACTTCTATAAAGCCCTATAGGATCATAATATAATCATTATATGAAGCTTTGTATTTCAAGGAAGTTCTGTTAAAGGGAGTTTTAGAAATGCTTCTAATAAAAGGGCTGCAAAAAAGCTAAAAGTGCTTCTTTTCATCCTTCACTACAATAAACCTACCTCCCCAGTTTTCTAAACTGTATAAGTTGGTGAAGTTATGAGCTGTATAGGGTGAGATACGTTTTAAATCGTATGTTCTAACTCGTGTTGCTAATAGAGATTGGTGAGCATCTCGATAGGTTGTATCCATTAGCAACAAACCCTCATTTTGTCGAACTTTCTTGGCAAATGCTTCTGGTCCATCTTTTATTAAAACATCTCTCCAACCTCCTTTTGGTTTCTGAGCTAGAAATATTATTGACAAATAAAGATTACTTATTACGTCTTATGGTTTTAAATCCAGTTGACGATATTTCCCCACAAAAAACCCAAGAAAAACCCTTCAAAAAAAAAGTTTGGTTGGATAAAATTCTGGATTGTGAATAGAAAATACGCCAAAATATCAAACACAAACATTTAAACCAACTAAAACTTGTGAGTCCAGCCAAGGGAAATTGATTCACCATAGTGATGGTGATAAAGTTTAAACCATGCATACCAAAAAGCAAAAAGGGTATCATTCTGTTGATAAAATATACTATACTATAGTTTTTAGATTATAATGACTACTTGTTATATTGTGTTACAGTAGTTTTCTTATTATGTTGATATGATAACATTATTAAAGTTCTATTAATTATTTAGGTATTAATGAAGGGAACTATTAGTGTTATTTATAAGTTTAAAGGCCACTTGGTATTGAACATACATGTACATGTATATGTAGATTATGTCGAAATGTCGAAAATTGCACAATTCAAACTAGGATTTTCCTTGTTTTCTACACGTCTTTTCTACATTTGGTTGAATCTCATTAAAAAAACAATTTGTCATTTTCACTTTCAAGCCTCATTAATTGTGTCAAAAATGGATTTAAAAGGTAAAATTTTGACATTGAGCAATGAACACTATCACCAATAAAATTAGCTTAAGATTACCCAATTCTGAGGTTAATGTGAGATTGGTCAAACAGATGGCATCCCTGTCCCTTTAAATTGATTCTATATAATACATGAACAAAGGTTTGAATTCCCATAACAACTTATTTTTTCCCTCACTAATAGCAAAAAAGCAAACACATCTCAAGCTTATGACTTTGTATCAGACATGAAATCCTCATCAGGATAGCTAGTTTGATAATGGTTTGTTTCCCATATAAGGTCAAAAAAGGTTTCAGCAAAAGTATGATACACAAATAAAGGCATATAGTGGCAGTGCCCATAAAAAGCCACACCAAAAGCTAAGATAGCTTGCCAGGCAAGGTATCTTACGCCAACTTCAGCAAAAAGAAAATATCACATTTTCATATGGGTGTATAATAAGTGGTTGCCTATCAAGATACTCCCACTTTAAAGTAGTCTCTATGTGTTCACAAGCCAATTTGACATGTTATGATTAAGTCAAGTGCAATAAGTCAAAGTTGCCGAAAAATCGGTGATATCGAAAATGTCTAAGATCTCATCAATATAAACTATCATACTAAATTTCATTTCACTAAATACTATAGTATGTATCGCATCCAGTTGCGGACGTATGGACGGATGGTTGGTTGGTGGGTTGGACAGACAGACCAACAGACAAACTTGACAACAATATACAACCACAAAGCCAGATAAAATGTAAAAATTGTGTTTCATTTAAACTGGATGAATTAGTCATCTATATTAGAGAGAAAAAAAGTTACATTAATGAAACATTGATAAGTGAAGTGTTACTCCATGTCAAATATTACTACTTCATAAAGAATGATAAAAAGTGTTGAATAAGAAGAAAAACTTAGCACATGCAAAAGGTTGGACCTATATGTCAATCAAATCATCACATTTTGACAAATCAAAGTAAAATTCTTATGATAATCAACACATTTAGACACACACTCTAGCGATAAAAACATTTGCCATTTGCCTTTGTAAAAGCGTGTTCAAAAATTGAAAAAGAATTCCACCACTAGAAAAGTGAAATTACAAGCCATCTTCAAAACTTGTATTTTAAAAAACCTACTGAAAGCAAATTTTTTACTGTAAAATTAGTTAGTTCAACCTTATTTTAATTACTAAATGTCTACACTAGTCCTAAGAAGTCACTGCTCAAAGTGGGACTGGATTGCTTAACATCTTCAATACTTAACAATGACTTCAAAGGACTAGTGTAGATATTTAGTTATTACAGCAAGGTAACACTTAGCACAATTTTCAACCACCATATCATTAACTTATAAACCTATGCCGGCAAATCTCTTTGAAGTTGACGGGTAATTCTTATCGCAGAATCTTATACTTAATGACCTAATTTTCACTTCTCTGTATTACTTTTAAAAAATGAAATACGGCATAGTGTACACCAGGATAAAATACACCATCAAAGTTAATTTTTGTTGTGTTCATTAGACTTCCCTTTTGAAAAGTAAAACAGACAAGCATATCTCTTTAAAAAGATTAGCCCATATCAAGCAATAAAGCAAAGCTTCAAAATATAAATTTACCATACACAAAATGAGTTAAAGTACAAAGGATGACATTCGACAAACATTAAACACACAAAGCCAGTTTATCTTGAAATAAGAATTGTTTTAGTAAATTAAGTATGAGCCAAGGAGTTGACATTAAAATTATATTATTCTTCTTTGTAAAAGTGTAGTTTATAGAAAAGAGAATTTTAGAAGAATGTGTTAAAACAATAATCAATCAATCAATGAAATATTCTTACCAGCTCCCAGATGGCTGCCTGAAACGGTGTTCATGTTTAAATATTTGTTTGACAACAATTTTACAATAATTTCAACACCTTTTTCTTAAGTCAGGCTTTTGAAAACCATGATTAACATAAATAAAATGAAAATTATCTACAAGTGATGGATCATTCTTTAGTTTGCAGTATGGATCTAAATGACTAATCTGCACAATTGTTTAGAAAATATTGGCAACCACAAGCTACAATGGTATGATCTGTAGAATGTAGTTTATAGGAGCATTACAACCAATTTAAAAAGTCTGTTATTCCAAACCCATGTAGATTAGATTTCATGCCATAGTTAACAAACAGCTTGCAATGGTGCCTTTTGTAAGACACATTCTAAAAGCAAAACTAGCAGACTATCATCTGGCCTCTAATAGCTACTTTTGACAAATGTCAATTTTTACACTTGTGATTTGTCAAAACTAGTTGCTAAGCCAGAGTACAAAAATGTCTGTGCTATAGCCAACTTCTTCATAACAAGCTATGAAATGCAATGGTCCCACAACTTACGATGGAATGCTAAAATCACAAAAGACAAAAACTTACCAACTGGGGTTTCTGGGACAGTTGGCATAGTTTCACTGGGTTGAAGTTTAGTTGCTAGGGGAGTAGATGGTCCATTCACCATTACTTGGCCCATGTAGTGAAGTAATTTTTGTGCTCTGTTTTGTGAGGGTTGAAATTTGAATAGTTGTGGGTTTTCATCAATGAAGTATGTGTCAACTGACCCTGATACAAATTTTTCATTTTCTAGAACGTTCAGTAAGAAGGGTATATTGGTCTGAAATAAACAACGAACTTTAATTCACTAAATGTTCCACTATTATTTTTTGCACCTTATTGATCTGAATACTAGATATTTTTTTACGGCCACTGTGAACGAACTCATTAACAAGAGGAAATGAAATGAATGGAGTTTTACATCCTACTCTGCTGCACCTTATGGGCTAATGAAGACGGTATTAACAAGAGGAAAGAAAGCTTGTAAATCCAAAGTAAGTTGGACCTTGGACCTACTGTATTAATGCAGGCAACTTTAGTCACATAACAACTTTCTTATCCAACTGTTGGTCGTATTTGATCATATAGGGTTCAGGTCAAGGGTCAAAGTTAAATATTAACATTTAGGTAAAAGGTCATTTACCTTTACTCCACGTATTCTGAACTCTTTCAAAGCTCGCAACATCTTGGCAACAGCAGAAGGGTGATTCTGAGCCTTTGCTATAATTTTAACCAACAGAGAATCATAATATGGTGAAACAATGGCTCCTGCAAAAGCAGATGCACTATCTAATCTAATGCCCATTCCCTCACCACTTCTGAATACCTAAAAATAGAATGAAATAGATAGTCTGTAGTTAGTTGAAAACAAACAATTAACTTCTTATTTCATTACTGTTATATACTGGAAAATAGACCAAACAAAGACAATTTAAGAAGATGAAACTCACCTCAATTCGTCCTGTGTCAGGTTGAAATTGTTTGGCAGGATCTTCTGTTGTCATACGACATTGAATAGCACAGCCATTTAATTTCATTTTTTCTTGAGTCAGATTTAAATCTTCTAGTTTATGGCCCTCGGCTATTCTAATCTGAGATTGAACTAAATCAACACTGAAACAGCAAGATAGAAAAAGATTTTAGTTTCTGATATGAAATAGACAACATTGAGTATTTCTGCAAGAGTCGCAAGCTCTGCCTTGCATACCAAACATACCAAAGTACTAATTACAGAAGAGCTCAAATTAAATAACGTTTTGGACATGGATTCAAAGTTGTTCACCTAATAGGTTGAAGAATGCCATTGAAAACATTGAAACATTCTGTTAGAAAAACATCCAAAAACTACCTACCCTGTAACTTCCTCAGTAACAGTGTGTTCAACCTGAAGTCTAGCATTAACTTCGATAAAAAAATATCGCCCTGTATTATCCAATAGAAACTCTACTGTGCCAGCATTTTCATATCCCACATGTTTACAGAGATTTACAGCATCTGTTGTCATCTTTTCTCGTAAGACAGGATCCAGATGGGGAGCAGGAGCAATCTCTACCACTTTTTGATGTCGTCTCTGTACAGAACAATCTCTTTCAAACAGATGAATCACACTTCCATGAGAATCGCCTAAAATAAATTTAATCTCCTAATTTGTCTAATTATTTATCTGATTGGACAGATGAAATGAAACAGAGTAGTACAAATTTATTTGTTCTGTATCTGTTTTGAAATGAAATTTTGAATCCTTCTGTGATAAAAAAAGTGAAATTATAATAAAAAGTGAAGAACAGAAAAGAAATGAATTCATCAAGTATATTGTTGGCCTTTCTTTTAGACCTCTTCCTCTGGGTCTTACTAGGGAATTCAGTGCTTGTGATTGTTGTTTTTAGAAAAATAACAGTTCTCAAAGACATGCACCGATGTTGAGCTGGGCTTTAACAAAATTCATATCATAAAGTGGAAGCTTTGACTTAAAACCATACACTTGCAGTGTGCAATGAGATTGTAACAAAAAGGTTCTGCATTTTGTCCAATCAAAATAACACATCAGAAGTAACCTCACTGAAGAAAAACAACACATCTAAATTATACTCAAAATCAAAACCATACCTATGATCTGAACTTCTATATGTCGAGGTCTTTCGATGAATTTTTCTAAAAACAGAGAACCATTACCAAACGCTGTCAAAGCTTCTGAGGTAGCACGATTAAAGTTTTCTTTCACTTCCTACAAATTACAATTACAATGTTAGCCAGGTATGACTGGGTGGAGAATTAAAATCTCCCCTTGGTGTATGATAAATATTTGTTTCACATAACTATACTAATTACCAACGTCAGTATGAATATCAAACAGATGTTCATTAAATGTTGATGAAGATGATGAAGATCCAAAGTTTCTCTTTTGTTGTGCAACTATTGTTTGAAAAAAGCTATTCGAAGTTTCATTCTTCTGCAGTCAAACCCGGACAGTTTTGTCTGAGTTAAGTCAGCCTGCCCCCATTTTTTACCTACAGTTCCAGAAGACTGGCACTACCACTGGATTAAATATAAACTTACATCTAACTTTCTGACCACTCTCATTCCACGTCCTCCACCACCATACGCTGCTTTAAATATGACAGGTAGACCATGTTGTTTACAGAAATTTAAAGCCTCTTCTGCTGATCGTACTGGTCCGTCTGTTCCTGGAACCACTTCAACACCTGTTTGAGACCAAGATACATTCTTCAGTACAAATCACAAAATAATGACATACAATATGAAGGGCCCACCATATCAATCTACTTTTTAACGAAGAATTTAGCTGATATTATCATCATCTCTTTTAACGAAGAAAGTTGACACTTTTACAGCAAACTTTCAGATCTATACAAATAAATATATATTTAAAAAAACAGAACCAAAATCGAAATGAAAAAAAATGAGTGCTAACCTGCAGCAATGGCAGCTTGTCGGGCCTCCACCTTATCTCCCATTTTCCGAACAACTTCTGGAGACGGTCCAATGAAATTTACACCAGCTTCCATACATGCAGCAGCAAAATCTGATCGTTCTGATAAAAACCCATAACCAGGATGTATGGCATCAACTCCATTTTCCTTTAATACATTATTTAGATAGTTATTTTCATTAAACATACATGTAAGTTCACTGAAAAGTTGGATAGAGCAAAAAAAATCTTTTTCTTAAAATGGTTTGGGTTAGTTTAAAGTCTCATGTGTCTTAGATTGCATATTTTACAGTTTATTAATAATAAGCAATAATATTTCTGAACATTTATTTATAGTTCAATTGTAAAATAACTGAATTTGTTTATTTAATAAAACCAAATACCTTGGCTATATGAATGATCTCTGGTATGTTTAAATAGGCTGCAACTGGAGGTAGACCTTTCCCAATTAAATATGATTCATCAGCTTTCTGTCGGTGCATGTGCATCATATCCTGTTCAGAATATATAGCTACTGTCTTAATATTCATTTCTGTACAAGCTCGGAACACACGGATAGCTATCTCACCTGGAAAATAACAGACATGTTAACTACTCAAATTTTACTGATCAGAATATAGGTCAAGCAAATGATATAATGTTAAAACAGTGCTAATTTGCATAGTCATAATATTGAATATTCATAGGAAAATCAGGCATAACAAATTGTGACTCTCATTTTAAGACTGTTGATCAACTAAGACATATCAGACACTTAAGACAGATTTAGCTGTAGTCAAGTATGAATTCTTACCTCTATTTGCCACCATAAGCTTTTTAATTGGATTTTTAATCAAATCTTTAGCCGGCTGTGTAACATAACTTCTATGTAGAGGATTTTCTATCACATTCTGAGAACTTTTTCCCTGTATCACCTTTTTAGTTTGATTGGACACTGCTTGCGTAAAAAGTTTATTTTGGCCATTTTGAATTTTGGTAATGCAGCCTTGCAGACGCAACATTTTAACTTCAACTCTTCAGACACTGGTCTTTCAATATCTGTAAAAAATAAAGGAAGAGGTTTAATAAAGCTGTACTTATGGTCAAAGAATATGCCCAACAAGTTCAATCCAAACTTGCAAAAAGAGTATCATTAAGAAAAAAGAATACACAAATAAATAATCTTCACAAATATTTTTTTTAAAATGTGAGTAACATCTGGTTTTCGCTGCGCTTTCTAAAAACTCCACAAAATTGGATGGCTATCCAATTGAACCTGCAATTATCTAATTCACTATGACCATGCAACATACAAATCAATCTCTTCAAAACTATGATATAGTACCCTGTAACATACAAATCAAACTGGCCAAAACTAATCCAATATTAGTCAACCACTGAGCTATAGAAGACCTGATGAGATTTGGATGACCCTACCTTATTACACCAATCTCAGCCCTATATTGAATGTCTAGTATTCATTGGGCTCTAATTGCACCTTGTTATAAAATGATGACCTATACCTGTATATTTAAATATATATAATGAATGAAAACTACCCTATCTGAGAGACCTCCACCAGACCTTTTTTGACCACTTATAGCCTGTAGTGACCCCTAATGGACCTTATCTTTTATTGTATGTATATAAATACATAATGAATGAAAAGCAAGTCCATCTGTTGTGTGAGTAACATCTGGTTTCGCTTTGAGTATTTTTAGTACCTAGGTATATTAGTAATTAGTTTGAAGACAGATGTTTAGGAAAATCATCATTTCATTTCACATAAATATTTACAATGTTTCTGTAACCTGTATCATATTACCAATAATAGTGTATTATCTATAACACTTTTTGACTCACTGTTTCTTTATATAACATAATATATTATTATTTCATTAGGTTTAAAGAGACAGGTTTGGCATTGGTTTGATCAATCATACAACAGAAATTTTGAGTTTAAGCTAATTAGTAGTACCGGTAATAGTGTTCACATCTCAGCATCAAAATTTGAGACTTCATATTCATGTGTTTCCAGAATAAACCACTTTTGAAAGCTAAAAATGATGACTTGACTTTTCTCAAGCAAAAGCCTTTATATAGAAATAGAAAGAAAAATTCGTAGATATTTTTGTATACCTCCAGTACTTATGAAGACTATTTTCCTATATTTCAAATCAACCTCGGAAAATGACAAACCTCTCCCATACACCCCTAAAATTGTATCCCTGAACCTTTTCTATCTCATTATCACATTCTTTTGTCAACAGACATTAATTTCAATTTCAATGATTGAAGTAAGTAAAATCACTGAAGAAGAACAAATATAATATTTCATGTATGAATACTGGAGGTTAACATGATACTGTATTTCATTCACAGTCAATGAAAGACTTGCTAATATGGGTCAATAAAAACATAAAAAGTTATTATATGATAAATCATTGGCTCAATGTTACTTAGTGCATAGAGGTAAATTCTTGCCATGTACTTGTGTGACCTTTGTTACAAATAAACTAACCTGTAAAGTGAGTTGGCCTTAAAGGAGAAGAAAATGGATGAGATGGTTGCAATGTTTAAAACAGAGTGATAGAATAAAATGAAGCAATCTAAAAAATATCCCAATGATAATAATAAACTATCCATAATTCATTATTGAAAGACTTGTTAAATACTTGTTCATTGTTATTATAATAGATCTCAGTAGGGTAGAGAAAACACAATAGTTTTAAGCACTATTAATGCTTACATCTACAAAGTTTCAAAATATTACAATAGGTGTATTATAAACAAGCCCTCGGGGGAAAAACGAGGACGAAATATATGTGACAGGTAAAGAGTAGATACTTTAAAGCAAAGCACAGGTAAATCCTGAATTTTCCTTCAATACTTGGAAATGTAAAATTATCAAATTTTTACCAATTGCAAAAATTATAAGATATATTCATGTTTTACCCTCTGCAATATATTGGATATCAATAAAGTTCAAAACTGATAAATGGATACTGGGTATGTATTTATCTTGTCTAGTAAAGATAGTGTCGTCTGCTGGGTTTACACCTTGGCTTTTGATTTGTTAGAATTTACAAGTCCTGCCTGAGTGTAGGTTCAAAAATTTGTAAATTGTATGGTGATTAGAAGTTCCAGAAGCAAAGAGGTTGTCTAGATTTGTATCCCATTGTAATTTTGAAAGAATTCTTGAAAATATTTGAGAAAGATTGACAGTATACATGTAAATACATAAATTGTATACAAAACTAACTCATCATATTTTCACATGTCACAAATGATGTTGAAATATTTGTTCTTCTTCAAAAGAGAGTTGGTTTGTTCAAGCATAACATACGCTACAAATCAATTACCCTGCAAAGAAAATTATTAAATTGAATATATCCTAATGACATCCCAGTTATCTTGGTGTCACAAAGAGATACAGATATACATGTAGTTATTAAGTATAATATGGTTACATCCTGAAAGAAAATCACAAACCTAGCAGACGACAATCAGGAAACAAATTTATAGCAAGAATCTGCTCAAGTAAAAGATTTTCAAAACTTCTTTGTACAATGGTCACAACAAATAGCACATTTCATATTATAAAATCATGACATACAAAATTAAGAGATCTTAAGTACCTAATCCTCTGGCAATATGCTGTAATATCTCATGAAACAAAACTATTGACTAACTAATAATCCAAATCACAGAAAGATTTTCTCAAGTACCGGTACATTGAAAATGCAAATGAAAACAAACCTAAAGAGAAGATATTTTCTACAAATTACAAGGATATATACAGATCTATCCTTACTGACCTCTATTTCCTTCAAGGTCAAGGCAATAGTCCTATCACTTCATTCACTTATTCAACAATATAGCTGAAGTGAACTAGTGGATAGATTCAGTCATGTATCAAGGATTGTTTTGTGGGCTGTATTTACCAGTCATATCTACTTTAACTTTGAAAACATATGTCATTTACTTTGTCCTTGAGGACAATTTATATACATGTATTGAATATTACAAATTTACAATGAAACTGGATAACTAATCTTGAAATTCTAAAATTATTCTATTCCAATCAAAATCCTTATTGTTTTCAATAAAGAATAATATTGTCCTTGCTTTTATCTTTCAGCTTTATCTTGAAAAGCACAAAATAAGAAAAGTTGATAGTTGAAGTAAAAATCACCAAATGATAAGCCTACATATATGGATGGCACTTAAGAGGCAGCATGTATTTAGGCACTGATATGAACACTGACAAATCCATTAAATAAAATACTTACATATTGCTTAAAAACATTCACTGTAATTACTCTGAACTGATAAAACTCTTGGAGTCTGTAGTCAGTATCTAGGTTCACCCTGTTGATAGCTTGAAGTCCAAAGACTAATATACTAAAGTGCCTAGGCCTATACATTTAATAAATTCATTTAGTGACTGTGTATACCTTCACCTGGACTTTGGACCCAATAAATTGATGAAGTAAATTATCTTCAACTAGAGCATGAAAAGTCAATATGAACTTTGCGTTTGATTTGACTGAATTTTTCACTAATACCCACTGAAGGGATATAGTTGTGTATACATTTGCATTTCAAATTCATTTTCATAAAAATTATCATAAATGGTAAGGAATACCCTATGTTTCTTGCTGGTTCAAAGCCAAAAACTGAGAAAGTAATATCTTGACAAATATGTCAAAATGAAATGAAAGCATCATAATTCTGACATAATATTAACTAAACAACATCATTTTTAAGATTCTACAAATATGCAATAAGTACTAATATATGACAGCACAGCTTAATTACAAAAGTTCCAGCCAAATTTTTTCCCTAATAAGACTCTAACACACAGTCTCATGTGTATGTATACAATGAACAATCTGGAATAGAACCCAAGTTTCTTTGTAACTGAGTCTAATTTGGCTATTAAATCTGACTGGTAATAGGGCTTAACCCTTTAAGATTGTAGTTTTTTATGAAGCAAATAGAAAAGATCAAAGTCTATGATAGTAAATAAATAGGGTCAAGAACATAACAGAAGGTAAAATACAAATTCTTATACATTTATCTGAAATTTCCTGAATTTGCACAAAAACAAGACTGAGAGATTCCAATTCATGCTGGCTGGGAATTTTAAACAAATCAAACCATATTCATAAAAAGATTGAAATCAACATTCCTGCCGATTCCTGGTTGAGAATAGAATAATATAAAGTTTTGTAACAGTGTTTTATCTAGAGACCATTATTGATTGAAGATAAATTACAATATCCCTGACCTAGTCTCTCTCTAGCTGTAGCTCACTATAAATTAATTACTTTATTGCTACTACTATTTCTCTTACACTTCCTTATAACTCTAAAACTCTATTCTATTCATCATACATTGTTTCAATTTGGAACATGCTTTTCAATGATTAATTGAATTTTCAAATGTCTAGAGACTACAGCTTGTTCAAAACATAGGCTATTTCCCTCCTTCCTCCTCCCCCATTTAAGGCAAAATCTAAAACTAGGGTCAATGGCAGGACATCCATAGAGATCAGATAGGAAAGAGAAAAAAACACAGGCGCAGCACTTATGGTTTCTGATGACTCTAGGAATGTCAGGTATAATTATTAGTACCGGTATGTCTCAGTTTACAATATTTCACTAGTGAACTTGAAAGTGTATGGAGTGTTCATATGAATTCAGAAAAGGCTAGGTTTGTCAAGAAGTTACATAATTATTGCTACAGGTCTGTGGATAGCCTTTGCCTGCTGCAGTGAAGTAGGCCTAGAGTAGACCTAATATATTTCTAAAATTTGCAGTGTAGGCCTACTTGAGTCCAGTTTTGTCATTAATAATAAATAATAAAAATATAATGGCACACACTTTGACTTTCTTAAAAAAAAGTTACATAGACTACACTTCTTACACTTACTTACAGACAGTAGCGATAAGCCTACACTTCATCTCCAGTCATACTCTTCTTCATCTGTCTATGGTCTTACCATGTCATAGATAGGCTTCTAGCACATTCACTTCAATGAAGCAGGGTTCCTTGCATACTTTCCCTTATGTTTATAATCTACGCAAAAAATTTTGGGGAAATTTACCTGAAAACTTGAATAATTGCGTATCGGTTTCTTTTAAAAACTCAGTCAAATGTGGTCAAAACCAAACCAATAAAGCACTCTCACTAGTTGATACCGTGGGTGTGTCCTTGACCCCATTCGTGAAACGAAATACAACTGGAAATTTTTTTGTATCTCTCCTCCATTCCTGCATCATGTCAGTGGTAAGAATTTTTTCGATTAGATTTGAAACAATACATAGGGGCGATTTGACTCTTTTTAAACAGAACGTCCCTTGCTTGTAAATTTAATTTATATGCGGGTAATTTGGCTGCAAGCTGGTGAGAGACATTGTTACAAGCCATGTTTGACCTGTACCGACTTAGAATTTACCAGTGTCTGATTAAAGGGAAACAACTCTAATTAATTGAGAAACTGTCATGGCGGTCAAAAGTGTGAAAATTCTGAGATTTTTTATTTATTTAGGATATTTCTATGCTATATAGGGAAATAGAAATGTCACATCACCAGGATTTATCATAGTACAATTTGTTTTTATGGTAATAGTCATTGGTTACTTTCTGTTTGAATAGACAAAATGATATTTCAATGAAAAACTCTTATTTTTAATTCTTCATTTATTATTTTGATTTTTGTTTTGTGCATTCCCTTGTCTTACCTTTATAGTTTAAGGTATTTCGAATGGAATGTCTGTTATTTCTCCACAGTATGAAAAATAAATGATTGGCAGTGCGCAATTTTCCTATCCAAAAATCATAACTAATTAGGCCTATATGATATATAATGCTATTTATATTCCTAAATAGATATTTGTTATTAAAACTTTTATTGTTTTTAAGGAAACTGTCTTAACTAATTTTGTTTTTTGCTTCTCAAAGTCTAAAGGATATTACTTAAACCTTTAAAATAGATTCGGTGTTAATATTTTTAGAGTCGGCTTTTTGTTAGAACATTGAGGGACACATTTATATTCGTTTATGAATTTGACCAAAAACATTTTCCAACCTTCAAAAAGCGTCCTTAGAAAATGTTTCTGATTCAACTTTTCCTGGACCTAGCATCATTTGTTCTAATAGCTGTATATTTCTAAACTTCTACCCTTTAAAACACAAAACATTTCTATTTCTGATGTTATAGTGTTTATTAAACAAAAGTTCTATCAATTTCATTAACATTATACTTTTAGGTGCTTAACCACTGATGGAGCATACGGAAAAGTTCAAGCAAGTTGATTCAACAAGTTAGTTTAGAATTTGCCTTATTAACAAGATGAGCTCTGAAAACCCAAGCAGCTCTGATGAGAAAAAGCCAGTAAAGGAAAAAGATAGCAGCTCTGGTAATAGAGACATGGTAGGATCAACAACTGAAATGTCATTTGCTATCTTACCTAAAGAGTCTATTAAAATGATGGGAGAAGCCAGTGGATATGCTGATCTCTCAGACGATGTTTTAGCATTGATCAGTGAAGATATTAGCTATAGGATTAGAGAGGTCACTATGGTAAGTACCAGCATTTGAAACCTTTATTATACCCATATTATTATGTTTTAAGTTACAAAATTGTCAAAGCTAATTCATAATGGTGAGGTTAAATGTCCAGGAGGTGCTTTATCAAGTTTTAAAGCTTGCATTAAGTTTGCTTTTAGGTGGGTCTAAAGCCTTCTTAGAGGCTGAACTTTTTCATTTTTAAGGACAAGCAGTGATACTTCAGTTCTTATTTTGGTGCTCTAACATACTATCCTGATAGGAGATTCTAAACACTGAATGATAGATTAATTAAAAAGAAGAGGACATAAAAGTTGAATGATGCAAAGTGTTTAATTCTCAATTTTAGAACAGCACTCAATACATGAAGCATGGAAAAAGAAGAAAATTGAATGGTGAAGATTTTAATAAAGCCTTGAGACAGATGGATGTTCAGGTACAGTTGATATTGTTCTTTTAGATTTGGATAACAACAACGTGGTCTGTACTCATCAAGGTGCTTGTTACTGAATAGTTAGACTCCTACAAAGCTTTTACTTAAGAATTATTTAAAGGCATCATGTGCTAGATGTAAACAAAGTATGTCTTTCTGATCTGCATGAAATAGTGTTATTCCTCTGGTTGTTTGTATTTTGTTTTCTATATGCTATTTCAGCCCATTTATGGACATGGTTCTGGTGAAGTTTTAACATTTAAACAAACCAGAGAAGGAGATATTCACTTTGTGGAAGATGCTGAAGTGAATTTCTGTGATATTGCTCTGGGAAAATATGTTCCTAAAAATATAGGAGAGACCTCAATAAAAGGTACCGGTAGTGATTATCTTTGAGGAGAAAATACGAGAGGTACTCAAAGGTTTGAGACAAAGTATCAAAACAACATTTTATTTGAAAAATAACACTTTCTTAAAGTAACCTCCACCACTCTCCACCCAGCGATACATTACATTCTGTGAAACCACTTTGAATTGGTGAAGACTTCATGCAAAGTCTCTGAAGGAATGTTTGAGATCATACTTTCATACCCAGCATGTCATCTTTGGGACTCGAAAAATGAAATCAAAACATATCATATCAATCAGTTTTCCTTCATGGGTCACATCAGCAGGTTCTTATATAAAATGGCTGAATAATATCTTAAAACTTTTAGAGTGCCCCTCATTTTTCTTTTATCTATTGTTCTAGTGAAGAATGTGTTTGTTTTGTAAATGTTTATGCACAATTTTAATTAGATAATGAAGAGATCAAAGTCCTCAAAGCAATGTCAAGGTCTTAAAGTTACTGTTGTATATTTTCAGTTGATTGGTTAGCTATTGAAGGAGTTGTCAAATCATCTACATCAGGTAGGTAGTACTCTTAACTAGCTGTTGACTATTGTACTGGATTTTTATGTATAATTATATCTCTTATCTATTTACTTATTTTAATAGTTGGTAAGGACCGAGAAACAAGCAGTTGAGACCTATTGATACAGTAGTATTTTTCACTCATGTTTTAACTGAATATCAAAGAGTAACAATGCCAAGAGTCTAATGATCTTTAGTTAATTTAAGTTTATTATCTGTTGATGCTGGAATATGTTGGAAAGTTTTCTCTGAAAGGGTTTTGTTATTGTTTCATTTAGGGAAAGGAAAGAAAGAATTATCAGAAGATTTATTAAACTATTATAATAACATCACCAAATCTTTACTAGATGTAGATCCCCAAATTCGTATGGTAAGTTTCTTTACTTAAGGGGGTTGACAACCATAAACCTATGTACAAAAAATAGACGATTTCAACCACTTCTTATCCACCTATCTGAAATATTTAAATATCAATGGAAAGAGGGGACTTTCAGCTATCCAAAAATATAAAATTAATTTTTTTATGACGCTTCAACTTTGAGAAATAGGGGACATTATTATAATTCTTATAATTTTGTTCTTTAATCTTAACAATGGCTTCAAAGATTTCATTATATATTGTAGTGTTTTTTGTTGTTAATCACTTTACTTGATAACGTTACCTGTATGTGTTTCGAAACGTAGTATGTAATAAATGCAGAAGTAGTATATCCACATATCTTAGTGTTTCAATTTTAAACTATTCATTTTATAAAAAAAAGCCAACGTAAAGTTATAGAGGACATCGTAAGCTTTAGCTGAAGCCAAAGTTTGAAAAAATCGGATAAATTGTAAGCGAGATATGCTTTTCGAAAAATGGCATTTTTTTTCAACATTTTGCAAACACATGTAAACCTTACGTAATTAACGATCATGTTGTTAAAAGATTGTCTTTCATGCTGTAGAAATTTTTAGGCATCGATTTGCATCGATAACCACATAATTGGAGTGCTAAAACAATGGATTAGCGCATGTCAAAACACCCCTACCCACCAATCATAAAATTTTTCTGTTTACATGTGACGTAATGATTTATGGGACATCACGTGACTTCTGGATTTCCCCCAATACAAATCTGAACGACAAATTTAGAAAAGGTTTATTTAGCTGAAGTCGTTGTACTCAAAAATGACAATGTAATTTGTACGTCTACATAGAGGATTACCCCATTGTGTTCTATAAATAGATTATCTTTATGGACCGATATCTGACAAACTACTGAAGCGATTGAGCTAAAATTTTTACTAGATGAGTTTTTTTTAATGCCAAATAGAATATATATAAACTTAATATGTTTCTTGATTGAAATACACCTTGAACAATAGGTTGTCAACCCCCTTAACTTCTAAACATCATGATCTATCTGATATCTAACTCTTAAACTTGGTATAAGTCTTACATCCTGCAAACAATCTGATGTCTTTATTCAGCCTTATCTATCGTATAGCTTCATATATTATAGAGTTTTAGGTTAGCTCTTCAAGTTCTTACGATTCACTTTCATGCACTATTGTTAGTGTTAATTAATAATTCCAATTTTTTCAATGTATTTTTTTTTTAGATTGCTTTAAATGATTTACGAGTGAATCCGAATATTGTTCCGTTATTGTCTTATTTTGTTAATTATGTTTGTTATGGGGTAAGTTGGATATACCGTTTTTGATCATCTTTATTTCATGTTCAAAAAAGAAGGATATATCATACAATTTATAAGGAATGGTTCCTGCAAATAAATCTGTCTTGAGCAATAATCTTTCTAGGATTATCTATACTAATTTTACACACAAAACTGGAATAATGAAGAACATTTAAAAATCATATTTGAAATAGCTTTATATTTATTGTTACTGTTTTTTTTAGCGTTTTTTTGTGGTTTATTTTACAGGTTAAAACAGTAAGCCATGATATTTCCAAGTTAACAATTTTATTACATGCTATCACATCACTAATCAATAATCCAAATTTAGATTTTTCTCCTCAACCTTATGTAAGTAATATTATTAAAATGATATAGTATTCTAATTATGAGCTTTACCTGCTAATAGATAAAAGTATTAACTTGAGAACTAAATGGGATTTAGTTATAGAATTATTCATGCAGAATGAACTTCTTTCAAGTGACACATATCTCTGCATCAGAATTGAAATTTGACAGTATGTTCTTTTAAAGTTGAAAATAAAAATACAGATCTATTCCATCTGACATTTATCATTGAAAGATGTTTTTAAAACATGTATTTATGATGTTTTATTGTTATTTTGTAGTTAAATCTAATGGTACAAGCTATCATGTATAATTTGACAGAACCTGTAGCTACATCTTTTAACAATACTAACGATCATTGGTCACTACGAGACTATGCTGCCAGATTACTAGGTGAAATTGTAAGGTAAGAACAAAAGGGATATACCGTATAATTCCAAATATAGTGCGCAAGCTTGTATAATGCGCACCTCTTCTTTGCCTCTGCGAAATTGGGGAAAATTCATTCACCCATATATAGTGCACACCCCTTTTTGAGGCAAAGATACGACTTTAAGTTGGCGTTTCACAGACACCAATGTCGGGAAATAGTTGTCAATACACAAGTCAACATTCATACTGCCCAAAATTGTCAACAACTCTACTCCAAAGATAAACTGAAACAAAGCTAGTTTGGAATATAAGAGTTTTAAAATAACCTTTTTGAAATTTTAGATATATGATATAATTAGTGGTCTATATCCGTGATGTGTTGTGTTAAATAAATATAAAATTGCTATCAGTGATATTGATGTTATATTATTGTAGAAAATGGAGCAACCCATTAAATCATCTACTCTACAATACAGTTAAAGAATTAAAAGATGTTTTATTTGATTTAAACAAACCATTCTGTTCACATTATGGTGCTGTAATGGGGTTGATAGCTTTAGGAACAAAGGTAAGGGATGTTTTATATCATATTTTAAAATAGATATTTAAACAATTGGAAGACCAGTCAACACATAGAAGTCTACTTAATATGTAGATAAAATAAATAGTAATTTGGAAATATACCAACCCAAACTATTGAAGTAAATGAATCTATACTGGGTTAGAATGTGTCGTTACTGCTTACACTACCTTGATGTAATGGACTGCTCTTGTGTTTGTTTTGAATTAACTGGGGATGCACATTAAGAAATCTCTCTGAATGTCATTGAATCATTGAGACCATATTGTTGACATAGTTCAGTTGAAAACAACCTTTTTTGTATGGTCTCTGAGGGTGAAATCCAACTTTGTTTTTGTTTATTATATTTTGTTATTATTATGCAACTTGTGTTCTTTAGAGAATTTGAATTTATTTAAAAAGGAAATATTTATTGTATTGTTTGTGAGTCTGTAGGGAACAAGACATCATGCATAACTTAATCAACTTTTCTTTTGTTTGTAATATTGTTTTCAATAGAATGCTGATCTGTTGGGAAAGTCTTTTTTTTTTTTTGAAAAAAATGTCAGACTCGTTTCAAATAGAATGCATTGAAGATCTGAAAGTACAACAATATTTTTTTGATCTTATTTTTAAATAGAATTAATTCTTGATTTTCACCATTAATCCTGTTTTTATTGGAAACTTTGTTGACAAGGATTTATTTTGGATTTTAAACGTTGATGACAATTCTTTTGTAGTTTGTTCAAGTAAAATAACAATAAATTTTCAGTGTTGATCGCAGATCTTTTGTATCTTTCAGACGGTAGAAGAAATACTGCTACCAAATTTACCCTCATTCTGGTCTCATTTAAACATGGCCATGGAAGACACATCCATACGCAATGCTCTAGTCAGAGCTGACGCTTATAAAGTATATGGGGCTTTGCTGGTACGTATTTAACTCATCCAGTGAGAAGCATTGTGAAATACCGGAACACAATAATGCCCTAGTTCTCAACCATTATCTTCTAGAAGTACCAGTGGTGGTTTTTATATTAAAAAAATTGTTATTGTCCCTTTGTTGTCCGTTTTTTGATATTACCAGGGTTACAGTTATGATTGGATTATGAAAAAATGGTAGCTTGTGTTTGCTAATGTCATCTAGCACTTATTGCCAAATTTCACTATCTGGTGGTTTTTCAAAGTTGTCGTGATGTTTTGTGCTATTTTCGGGCGACTGGTAAACACCCATTTCAATTGCTTATAGTGACTGCGTTGTTTTTTTCTAGAATTATTCTTTATACAAAGATGTTTATTATTACTGTAACATGGTATCACCTGTACCTCTCTCTGTATATATATTTCAGCTGGCAGCAGAAAAATTGATCAAAAAACGATTTGAGGATTTTAAAAAAGAAAATGGTCTAGACCCTAATTCAAGTTTAAATGACACTGTTAAAGATACAGAAAAGGCTGGTTTTATGTTTGCGGGGTCAAAAGTTTTGTTTAAAAAGCCGTATGAGTTATATAGTGAACTATATGAATATTTTGGTGATAGCTTAACGTTACGCGTTGATCAGACTTCCACAGTAAACTTTCAGGAAGTGTTTCCTGTAACAAAGGAAGAAAAATTAGTCAGTCTGTCCGATGCTGACGGTTTGAAATCCGGAGAGGAACTTTTGGAAGAATTCATGGAACAAGTCAGAGTTCAAGAAATTCTCGACAAAGAGAAGAAAATTAAAGAAGAGAAGGATAAAGCTCGACGAGAAAAATTGGAAGCGGAACAAAAAGTTCTCCAACAGCAGAAAGATTTGGAAGATCGCAGACGTCAGTTGTACCAAGCGATGGTAAAACAGAAACAGGAAGAAGAAAATATGAAAAGATGGGAGGAGGAAAAACACCGCAGAGATGGCGAACGGCAAAGAGACGAAGCTCTGCGTAGGGAACGAGAAAAGAAGAAACGTCAAGATCGCCGTAAGCGTGAAGAGGACCGACGCAGGCTTGAAGAAGAGCGAAGAAAAGAAGATTTACTATTGACAACTAGACAGCCGCGACGTGAAGGTCCTAAAATTAACTATAAAGAAGACGATGATGATATTGACGTCGAAGCTGATGATGATAGTGACTATATTCCCGATCATCCAGTACGTGTCGAAAAACCAAAATCGGATCAGTCGGAAAATACGGATGAATATCATTCTGACGGACAAATCGTGCAAGTTCAACCACAGCCCGGAACGTCGCAGGAAAATGTTGCAATTACTAGTATGATAACAAATCCAGGGGGTGGGATCAAAATCAAAATTAAAAAACAATATATGAAATCGGACGAATACGATAGCGGAACGCCTGAACGAAAGGAGAAAAAGAAACGAAAAAGGAAATCTAGTTTAAAAAATGATTCTAAAGTGGACCCGTTTGAATTTAGCGAAAAATCAGATACCGATGATTATACATTATATCGCCCTCCCGGCCTCACACCTCAACAATATTACTCTCCCAGTGCCGGGGACAGCAGTGGGTCAGATACATTTCGTAAATCTAAGTTGACTTTAAAACTTAAAGTCCCTTCCCCACATTTAAGTGATTCCAGTAAAAAATAAATTTTTTCTGCATATTTTTGTGTTATGTTTGATACAGGATTTCTTTTAGTGTTTATCCAAATATTCCACCTTAACAATCCTTCTGGTAGAAACGTAGAATATTTATATATTCTAAACCTTAAAATGTGTTGTTAAATCTTTGATAAATATAGCCCTTTAAGACTTTAAGCCGAGGTTTGAACTACATTCACATGTGCTATTTTCATGTAAGAACCATAAACTTCGTACTTACGTATGAGCAAACAGCTACAGTTCTTCATTGGTTCAATCAAAGCAAAACCTTAAAATTTATTTCAAACCATCCATGAACAATAAACAAATATATCAGTAGAAATCTATCTATATTAATTGATTACAACATCCCTTCAAGGAATTTTGTTGGATGTCGAGGCAGTTTTAATCTCAAAATGACACTTTCAAGTTAAAATTTCTTTACAGAACTGTAATTGTGTTAGAATGAAATCTTCCATAAGACTTAATTTGACGTGAAACGTGCTAAATCTGAAAACGTACAGACATTTTCAGTCAGTTTTAACAGAAATAATTTCACTTTGTTGAGGACGAGATTATTTATTTCACTTCTCGCCGAGTGTTTTCAATTATCCATGCGCTTTATATTTGAAGATTTAACTATATATTGCAATAGATACAACAAAACGAAAGTCGTAAATCTAATTTCAAATTTAAAAATTGTGCGGTATCCAGTGAGACCATTTTTCCAGAAAGTCGGCGTAGTTAGGGGCCAAGATTTTTAAGTGTTCTTAAATAATTTAAGTTTCATTAGTCATAAGATACAGGACATAACACATTCCTTTTCGTTAACCCAATACAACACGTGGAAATAAAAAAGTCATTTTAAACCCTAGAAAGCAAAGGACATAAGGTTCATTCAATTCCCAACTTGAAGCACGCATATAGCTTTGTATTGGTTAATGGTCGAAAGCTTGTCCACGTACTGCGGTCATGATTAGACGCAGACTTAAAATACAGCTCACTGAAGGATCACTTGAGTTTTATTTACAAACAAAAGTTAATCAAATTATTTGCGTCCCTCACTATTTCATAAGTGTATTTGGTCGAAAGGCGCTGTATCGTTCCTCATGTTTACATACTGTGTCCTATTCTTGTTGAGGAAACTTTAAGATACAATGACCTGCTGAAAATGATAATGTTCCAATGACAATGAGAATATGTTATTGAAGGCATCTCAAGAGGTTGAAGTTTTGGACAGGACGAAGTTAACAGTGTGGATATTTTGGCTGACAGTAATGAAGAACTGATAACGGCGATGTGAAGATAAATTTAAAGTTTTTAATTGGACAAGTGTCCAATATTTATTGATCTCAATGTTGGACCCATGGCCGTTAGCCAGTACCAATATGTTGGATATTAGCATAGCTCAGTGGATATTAGTCCGCAAAGATCAAATTGGGTGACGTCAGATCTGTATTTTAAACCTGAATAATAACCATATATGATTAAAAAATCTTTCTTGAAGTAACTGATGCGAAAAATTCATTAAAAGTAATGATGTTTCTCAGAGAATGATTAAAATACTCAAATAATGAAACAACTATTACTTTTTCGTTTTTTAAGGATGAACCTACTTAATAAAGTATATTTAATCCCATACGTAAAGAGAAAACAAAAGAAATCTTGGGAGATACAATCGTCTATAGATGTCAGCCACAGTCACTGAAGCTTGGCAGGAGGAATTATTACCCTTTGATATAATTCAGTTGAAACCTCCTCCCTTGACATCACACTATTAAGATAATATAACTTGTTTCTGATCCAATTATGTATCCGAACAGGTTAATGCCACCTACGAGTTTCTCTCTCAAGAGATTTCAAAGAGCATTGTCATGCAATATCGGTTGTCATATCCCCTCTCCCTCTTTTCTGTCTTCATCAAGATTACATAGATCATAACGTTGAAAAAGCCCTAAAATGCAACTAACTAGATATTCATTTAAAGTAGAATTATATTATCGCTTCAATTGTCAGGACATTTTTCATATTTCTAAGAAGTTTTCTAATTAAACCTTTCTTCAAAATACCGATCATCAAAAGAAGACAAAAATACAAATTAATAAAAAATATAAATTTGTTTGTAATGACAATGAGATCGATGCCAATTAACCATTGGGATTTAATTGATTTTTTCTTATGATACGAAGTGGGAGAGTTGAAGTCTAATGAGAGAAGTGGATACAGGTGAATAGTTGATAAATCTCCCAGGTATTCTGTAGCTAATTGAACCAAAATATATTAATGATATTTATATGAATAATGAACAGTAAGTTAGACACGAGACATCCTTCGTTAGACCCGAGACATCCTCCATTTACTTCTCAGTATAATGATAGATAATATTGTTTTTAGTTTGGTACGTTGAATTACGCCTGATGATAAACATAGACCAATTGAAATAACAGTCTTCGTTAGCCTAATATATTTCAGCCCTGGTGCTCAATTCCTTATACTGACTCTGAGATTCAACATCCCCGGTACTAAATATTGTGTGATGTAGGGTCTGTCCACTGTTCTGGTGTCTTTATGGCATCGGATTCTCCAAAAAAGAATACCAGGTTGACCATGCCAGATTCCCAATCAACATCAAAAACTTGTGGAATCTGCCATAAGGATCCCAAATCTGAATATCTAATAACATTAGCTTTGTTGATACATTGACAAAGCTAAAAGACAAATAGCCATCATAATCAGATCATCCTGGACTCTCAAAGAGCGACTCTCACGAATCTAAATTATATATGAAACAACAATTAAGTTGACACCCAAAAACGATTTTGACAAATCTAAATGTCATATAATTATCATCAGCTATGTTGACAGTCAGAAAATGATCTTGACAAATCAAAATGTCATATAATCATCAGATATGTGAATCGTCTGAAAAAAGTGTCCATAAATGTCTTTCCGAGATACCGAGTTGACAAAGTCGAGTCTTTTTTTTTAAAACCATGGATCGACAATAATATACGTGTGTCAAGGTGTTATGACTGTAGTTGGGAATAATGACATAAAATGACATAATTAATACTATAAGCTAAGGGAATTACTGTTTTAGTCCTAATGGGGATTAAGGTATAAGGTGTGGCCAGTTTCAACCTCCCATAAGAAATATACATGGTTTGATTCTAAATTCGAAAAGTTAGACTGTTCTTGGTCTTTTTTAGATTAATTGTCCCACCCTCTCCCCACTTCCATCCCCCACCTTCCAAATATTTTAAAAGTAGACATTGATAATTGTCGATTTCCTAAAATTTCAATTTAGTTGAATGTCATTCCTGTATAATTTAAAGTGACTGTCTAGCTGTGTCAAATTTTCTAAAAGAATTTAGACATTGTAGATTTCCGAAATTCAGCTGTAGATTGTCTCAAATAGCATAAACCATGCATCATGCCATTTTGATCTGTCCTTATAGTCATTATTGAATAATTCAGAATGAACGCCGAGTGGCTTTGAGAATTCTAAAAGGGGATATAGATGTAGATTTATGAACATCAAATGGTTTAGTGAAAAGTTGAATGTAGTATAGATATCTTTAAAATTCACTGTAGATGTTCTAAAATGTCATTACCAGCCATGTACTTTTTAGATCTTGTGTACATAGAAATTAAAATTGAATGGTATAGACTGAATGCCGATACAAATAGATAGTATTTCTATCAATTATTGCTATAATGGACGAGTTATGTAAGTAGATTGTTCCACTAATATAAACGATTAGTATTGAGTCAGAATATTTATCTTAAAGTGACAGTATAGGCCAATTTACATAGAAGCCCCTATGATTATAAATTCAGAGTCGTTATGACAATTGAACATAAAGTAAGAACTGTTTTGAAATATTAATCACTAAGTGAAAATAAAAACTCATAAATTTAAATGGTTGTGCACTTGAGAAAAAAAAGTCAAAACTTCCCGATTTCAAGGACTTTTTCCTTATGATTCATTCTAAGGGGATTCGAACCCACGGTGCCGGCTGAACCTAGTCGGTAGGTAACAATGTTGACAATATGTCATTAAGAGTGATCGATAGACTCTAAGGGGGTTCGAACCCATGGTTCTGATAAGATCTGACCATTAGAAAAACTATTGACTGCAAAATGAAACAGCAATCAATTTATACTCAGTAGATTCGAACCCACAGTGCTCTAGAGAGTTATATATATTGACAGTGTGGAGTGAAACAAAGATCGATTGAATCTAATATCTTTATAAGGAGGTAAACCTAACAACCTAATCACCTAAAACAGGTTGACATGACTGCAATTAACTATACCGAGGTGGAATGAATTAGAAATGAAAGATTTTATCCAATTCGTCTACTCCTATCGAGGCAATTGGAGAAAACGCCTTGCAGTGTGTAACATGCACAAGGAAATTTAACCACACCAATTACGTTTCTTAATAACATTTTTTTATCAAGTGGGGCATTTCATTTGGTTTATTGAAACGATTAACTGGAATTTTTCTTTCTCCAATAAACAACATTGGCATATCAGCAGTGGTATGTCGATTGTAGATATAACAAGAATTAAAGGCTTATATTATAACAGTGGATCGACTAACTTTCACTTTAACTTGGTAATAATATTAACGACTGGATAATAAAGGCTAATGGAGTTGCCACTAATCTTATATTGAGAATTCAGAAATCGAACGGACTTGTACAGGTGTGGAAGGAAAACAATTCCGGATCATTATCGAATACACCAAGATTGCATAGTAAATGTAGTTATATGCCCCTGAGTGGCTGAAGAAGACAGAAGCATTTATTGAAAGAAAAGATGGAACATGTTTTCTTCTTATTGTTCTGCTCCTGGTTGTGCGAATGAAGACTGCATATTCATGCCTATTATTGTTTATTATTAGAGTTTTATATTTAAGAATTATATTCCGACTTTTGCTTAATTTTGTCTGGGTAATACTCAAAACAATCCGATTTAAGTGTGTATAATTATTAGAGAGTATTAGAAGAGGTTCCGTATTGATTCTTGTCTTTTCCTGGAACTTGTTTAATTATTTTCACACGTAGCTGACATTCGGCGTTACTCATAATGTCAAATAGTGAATAAGCGGTCGGATAGAACAGTCCCTAGCGTAAAAAAGGCTAGATACAGAAGCGTCAGTCGCTGAGCAAAGATCGGTTAGATTAGATAAAAAGACATTAACAGTTAGGACAGAGACATACGATAGGTCGGAAAGCGGGCATATAAGGTCGGATATCAAACGCCTACCAAGATCAGATCGCCAAACGTCTGATATCTAATACCGGGTGTCAAACGCCTGACAACTATATCGGATTGTGAAACGCCTGGCATCTTTCCGATACTGATACGCCATTAAAAGAGTTAGCTGGACGGTCACATAGTGAAATACCTGACTCAAGAAACATTAGAATAGCGATACGAAAGAACTGGATTTAATAAATAGCTGTACACAACTGGATAGAGCATATAGGATAGCAAAACCTTTGATACCTGAGGTCTGATAGCGAAAGGTTTGCCATGGATGGTCGGACAGAGAATCGCCTGTGAAGTAATTTCTGCTATTGTTGGTTGACTATTAGAATGATTGATCGTTTCACAATATCGGTACAGCTACTAGAGTCAATGTTTCATGTGACATAGATATATCTATCGTTATAACAGGTTTACTTGGAACCTGTAATAGTTCGGAATTTCTCGTTTAAGTGGCAATATGAGTAAAAATCTTGGATCTTTACCCGAACCTAAGGTAAGATTTCGTGTTTTTTTAAGAAGTTACATTGGAGTCCTTTTGAAATGTTCTAAATAAGACAGTATTTATAAGGCTATAAAATATCAAGTAAACAATAAACACATAACCGAGTACAATGTCATTGGGTATGGTTTTACAAAACAAATCAGTGATGATGATAATATCGTTGTCGCTAGTTCGATAAACATCTGCTGTAGATTCGAATCCTCGACACATCATAACTAATGGCACTGATTTTCGATCTGGTATTAACAACATATCAACAACAACCCACCCCATAACAATAAAGTCATTACACATCAAAATTAATCGTGATATATTGGCATTTATTTATTAAAATATTTATTAATTCCTGACATAAAAAAGGCAAATAGTACAGAGCCCAGTCCGTGTTATACAATAAGATATACCCTCATTTTAAGGGTTGTCCTTGCCAATCGGCAAGAGTAATTGGTACTGGGAAAATATTTCCCTAACGGCAAACTGGATTGCGTTCAGAAGTATGTACAGTGGTCCTGTAATAACGAACACATTTAAAAGTCCCGTTTTTCACTGCACTAATTTCATTGAAATATAAATGGATAAAACGAAATGCTAGTAGCGAATTTTCGGTAATAACGAATAAAAATTGACAACCTGTGTACCAAAATTAATGGTTATTACGAATGGATTAGTCATAATTAACCGATAATCTCAATCAACCCAATCACGGCAATAAATTGTCACAGAATTTCACACCTCCCGACTCCCTACTTCAATTGTTATTTATCAATTAAACTTAATTAACATTTTGTGTAATCCTTTTGTCCTCCTCTGTTCACCCACAGTCCCAAGATATTCATTTTGGTTACCGGTCAAAACAATAAATATACGGCGAAATCGTAAATAACGATAACCGTCTTCAAGTGTCATTCGATTCTCAACATCAACATGGCTACGTACAAAGCCCATAAAATTCCGAATCCGATGACGAAAATGACGACATGCGTGTAGGTGAATTGAAGAGAATTTTGGTACGAGGTGAATAAATTTACCGATGCACTAGATACCGTAAGACTGGACGATTTTTTAAAAGTCGACGAAGATATTATTACAGAGGACAGACCGAGCGACGGTGAAATTGTAGAGAGTGTTATGTCGGTGAAAAATGACACCACTCCAGAATCTGATGACGAAGAATAAATCATAGACAATGAAGTTATCATCATTTGCGGACACTTTTCGAGCTTTGAACACGCTACGAAAATGCATGATTATAATTTATGTGAATTTGCAATAAATTATGTGCTAAAAGTTTAGTACTGTTTAAAACGGCGATCGTTTCTTTTCTTTGGGACGGTATGGGTAATTTTGACTTTATCCAAGATGGCGGACATAGAAAATGATATAACGAAATTCGGCTATAACGAACTAATTCGTTCGGTCCCGTATGATTCGTTATAGCCAGGTTTCACTGTAGGTGTAAAATGTCTTTCGAGTTACTAACTATTATCCTGCTTATTTTTTTGATTTGTCTATCATCGAATCTAAAGTCATTCATTCCCTCACAACTAAGAAGGAATCAGTTTTTAAAATGTCAAGGGTCAGAGCTGAATGTCACAGGGCCTTGATGCAGTAAAACTATAAGTGTAAGTAGAAAAGCATGTTTTAATCAAATGGTACACGTTTTTATAATTTTTCAGTACAGACCTTTATTCTGGAATTGATTTAATATAGCTTACCTATTCAACAGTGCATCTTCTATAGTTATTAGATGTAGTATTTCTTTTCATAATAAATATAATATTTACATGTATATCATAATATATGAGGAAAGGAATTTGGATCCAAAACTCCACAAAACTTTTACTTGGTAGAAGAATTTATGGATTCGGGCGTTCAGATTGTTAGTCTTATATGAAAAAAAACATACCCATTTAGAATCTGTCATTCGCAAAATATTTGAAGATAAAAAAATCGGAATTATGGAAAACTTGTCTGATATAAACAAAAAAAGATGCAAATATATTGCTTAATTTCATTTATGACAACAATTTACTTTTGTTCATGAATTTTAATGATTCTATTCCACGCTATACATGCATACGAAATATCCATTATGGCAACTGTTAAATTTTTAACCTTGTGCTATGTAAAGCTTTAAATTGTTTCAATAAAGCCAGAGGATGTGCTATGTATTTTTTTACCTGTAATTTGAGAATATTTATTTCCTGAGGATCAAGTTCAAACATGATGAAGTATAGCTTAATCCGTAACAATAATTACTCATACTTAATGATAAAATAGAAAAAAAGTAAAGTACGGGTTTAGTTGTGTGAAATGAAATGAAATTGAGTTAAAGGTTCTGCTATTCTCCACCCGATATCAGTTAGTTAATACATGTACCATTGTCCAATGATCGACTTTCTGTCAGGACACCGGCCTTACTTTACTCCTCTGGGTAATTAGGTTTATTGTTAACTTGGCACCCAGAACATGTTATTTAAAAGATGTTTTATTCAATTAAATGGTCTTAAAAACGGCTCCAAAAATTGGCCAAAACAGACCGGAATGATGGTCTAAGCGCACTCAAAATTTACTTCCTAAATTTGGACTAAGAAACTAATTTTGGAACCATCTTGTCGCCAGTCCTGTATAAAAGAGATAATATAAGCTTGATTAAAAACCTGCGAAACAATCTTGTCTCTGACATGGACACCAGAATCAAGAGGTTTCAATTAATAGGTTGAAAAATAACCTTCGGGGCCATCTTGTCTCTGACATGGTCACCAGAAATCGAATTAAGAGGAAGAAATTAATAGGTTGAAAAATAACCTTCGGGACAATCTTGTCTCTGGCATTGGCACCAGAATTCGAATCAAAGGTTAAAACTAATAGCTTGAATAATAACCTCCGGGGCCATCTTGTCTCTGGCATGGTCACTAGAATTCGAAATGAAATGAAATGAATGGAGTTTTACGTCCTACTCTTCTGCACCTTACACTAGAATTCGAATTAAGAGGTAGAAATTAATAGGTTGAAAAATAACCTTCGGGGCCATCTTGTCTCTGACATGGTCACCAGAAATCGAATTAAGAGGAAGAAATTAATAGGTTGAAAAATAACCTTCGGGACAATCTTGTCTCTGGCATGGTTTCCAAAATTCGAATTAAGAGGTGGAAATTAATAGGTTGATTAATAACCTCCGTAACAATCTTGTCTCTGGCATGGGCACCAGAATTTGAATCAAGAGGTTAAAACTAATAGCTTGAATAATAACCCCCGGGACCATCTTGTCTCTGGCAAGGTCACTAGAATTCGAAATGAAATGAAATGAATGGAGTTTTACGTCCTACTCTTCTACACCTTACACTAGAATTCGAATTAAGAGGTAGAAATTAATAGGTTGAAAAATAACCTCCGAGACAATCTTGTTCACTAGCATAGTCATCCGACATGGTCTCAAGAGGTTAAAACTAATAGTTGGAGAATAACTTCCGGGTAAATCTTGACCACCAGCAAGTTCAAAGTCATCAGAATTTGATACTATATTAGTGCGTCTAAAAAATAAAAACAATTAATTTTAAAGGAAAACTGTTATACATTACGTATAATTCATTTGTTCTTTGCGTGTATTCCACAAACCTACATTTTTGTATATAATAGATCATATTATAGAGTGATGTTTTTATGGGTATTCTTTCTATTTATCTCATTAATTTTTTTTATATATAGGATATCATGTTCTAATTTAAATAAACAGATTAAGATATTTTTATCTCTTTTTCATGATTCTGCCAATTGGAGGTGAATAATTAGAGAGCATTTCCTTAATTTCAGACCCACACGCTTTATTTTGTTCAATATAATGTGGTTTACTTTCCACGGACTACATCGTCGTCCATCACCCAATCAGGTGTAAAACACAATTTCATTAGACTGACTTATAAATATTTATATTCATCCCACCCCCACGATTGTATCAATGCTGAGGTGTCCAACTAGTATGTAGTTGGAAATTGGTTAATGTCCGAAGTATATCATCATATTTGCATGGTAATACATGTATATTCCATGTTGTGTGGGAGTGGTTCAGGTTTTGAGGTATGAACGTTACTGAGGACTCATTTTTTTTAAAGTTCATGCACTGTTCGTATTATCTCAGATAGAATATAATTATATCTAGTAATAATTAATAATCATTCTCCCCAACTGGTTCTATTTACATTCCCTAATTACTCGGTAAACATCAATATTGGCCTTCTTTGATAAAATGATATTAACTAACATGCTCAATGCTCATGTCAGGTTGTCCTGGGTCCACGAACAAGAGTTATGCCGTACAATAAATGATAAATGAAATGAAATGGAATTTAATGTCCTACTGTTCTAAACCTTATTTGGTTAATGAAATGAAATGAATGTTATTGAGTTGATGAAATGAAGTTTTATGTCCTACTGTTCTGAACCTTATTTGGTTAATAAAATGAAATGAAGTTTTATGTCCTACTGTTCTGAACCTTATTTGGTTAATAAAATGATATGAAGTTTTATGTCCTACTGTTCTGAACCTTATTTGGTTAATAAAATAAAATGAAGTTTTATGTCCTACTGTTCTGAACCCTTTTTTTGGTTAACGAAATGAAATTTAGTTTTATGTCCTCCTGTTCTGAAGCCTATTTTGTTAATAAAATGAAATGAGGTTTTATGTCCTACTGTTCTGAACCATTGGTTAACGAAATGAGATGGAATTTTTGTCCTACTGCTCTGAATATTATTTGGTTACTAAAATGAAATGAAGTTTTATGTCCTACTGATTTGAACCTTATTTGGTTAATAAAATGAAATGAAGTTTAATGTCCTACTGATTTGAACCTTATTTGGTTAATAAAATGAAATGAAGTTTAATGTCCTACTGATCTGAACCTTATTTGGTTAATAAAATGAAATGAAGTTTTATGTCCTACTGTTCTGAACATTATTTGGTTATCGCAATGACATGGAGTTTTATGTGCTATTGATCTGAATCTTATTTGGTTAACGAAATGAAATGGAACTTTAGGTGATTAAAATGAAATCTTAAAGTCGCAACTGAAACATAAATAAAAATTCTATAATTACATCTCAATCAAATCCATTGCTCAAAAACTTAAATCAGGAAGAGACGTAGAACTCCATCTGATAGCAATTTGAACTGCAATCAGAAAGTGACTTATGACGTGTTTTCGAAGATTTTAGCTGTTAAATGTCAACTCGGTAATTCTTACTTGTTACAGATTGATATGTTGAATTTATCCAGTCACTTTTTGTTATTTGTTACAAATTCATTAATCAGCTGTTTGAATTAATCTTTGTCTATAGATGTTTTTTTTTTGATTTAATGAACAAGCAGCTCTCTGAATGAATAAAAAATCACCAAACGATTGTATGTAAAAGTAAACGAATGCATTAATGAATTAATCAATTTAATGATTACGTGAAGGAATAAATGAATGAACGATTAAATAAATTAACAAGTGAATGAATTGAAAGTAAAACAATTAACGAATGATTGAAATAAAAATGGAGTCAACTAACGATTGAATTTGTGAAAAAATCAACTGACGATTGTATGAAACACCGAATTAATGAACGATTAAATAATGAATGAACAAATGAATGAATCATCCTACGATTGAATCAAGGAATGAATGAAGACGATTTAATATGAAATATTTGAATGATTGAAATAATAAATGAGTCAACTAACGATTGGATTTGTGAATAAATCTACTGATAATTGAATGAAACACCGAATTAATGAGCGATTAAATAATGAATGAATAAATGAATGAATCGTCTAACGATTTAATCAAAGAATGAATCAAAAGACGATTTAATATTAAATATTTGATAAATGAATTATTATAGCTATTGAACGGAGGAATAAACGAATGGAAGATTAAATAAAAGAATTAATGAATGAATCAATTGCCCATAAAATGAAACAGTGAAGGAATGAATTAATAGAAGAAAAATGAAAAATGAATGAATAAACGATTAAATGAATGAATCCTGAACTAACTATTGAATGAATGATTGAATGAATGAATGAAATGAAACCAAGCTTGATAATATATACTTAAAGAGTTAATCTGTAATATATAAGATCAAATTGGTAACTGACCTTAGCAACGCATTCCAATAATATTTCGACTAATCCTAAACAGGTGTGGAAATCGTACAATCCTGATCCTGTCCATAATGACATAATAATCGGGAGTAAATAACAGAGATTGATAGCGTACCAAATCACAGAAATTGAGAATGGAAATTTAATTAACCATGTTATTTACCAACCCTCCGGAACAATGACGGATTTGCCAACTATGGAACACATATTCCAGGGCAAACATGACGCTGAGACTCGATTTTTTTTAGGGGGGGGGGGACTGGTGACAGTATATTGTAACAATGCTTTTAATTCGTGACAACAAGTCGATATAGATTCTGTTGGGATTTATGTTTGTCCTTCCCGAAGTTGATGATCCGAAACATAATGTGATAACAACCTCTCTTAGGAACTGTATATAATTATCACGTTATAATGTTGATGATGTTAACAGTTCTGCTGTCGTCTGGTGTCAATTGCTGTGAAACTTTGGGGAATTCCTCAACACTAATAATTAAGTTAGGTTGTAATTGTTTTACCAGGCAGATACACTTGTCACATTGCCAGAAAAAATGGATATTTGTAGCATACTAGTTTTTTCATGATCATAAAACTGGAAGTAACACTTGAATACTTTATTTAATTTGCTCAATACGAGAACAAAATACATAAAGTTCTATTATATTTCAAGGGTTACAAAACGGTGGTGTATATTAAAGTTTCATACGGAACTGTATAGGACGTGAAAACTTATGAAAACATAATGGACTCAATAAGGTACAGAACTATAAAACATACAACCTTTATTTCAAATAATGAGCACAATAAAAGGTAAACGAATATACGGACGTAAAAACCAATTTCACATAATCCGCCCAATATGGTACAGAAGATATTCAATCTATATTAACACTTTATCATTTTATGTTAAAGAATAGTAGGATATGAAATTATTGCATTTTTACTATCCTAATAGGGGGGTTTATTTATCGAGTAAGGTGTGGACAAAACATGATAATTGGATGTAAAACCTTTTTTTAGATTTTATTTGCTCAATGTATTACATATATTGAGTACTGTATGTGATGAAAGTAAGTTTAAAATATTTGTTAATTATCGTAATGATATAATAAACATTGTGATACATCACTATACGTGCCTCTTTCTCTAATTAGCTGTGGATGCTTGTCTGGGGTTGTTTTACTAAATTGTACGAAAAAAATAAAAAATGCAATTCATATTTACGAAGGAAAATCGGACAGACAGATCTATAGACCTCAAGTCATTCATTGAAATGCGAAAAATTAGATACATTAATGTCCCTCTTCTGAACATACGACATTATCATTCATTGTCTCAACCAGAAGGGTGAAACACCTCAGACTTAACTACATCCCGCGGTCCACATGAGTTAAAACTCCATGTAAACTCTGTTTATTCTCGAAGCCGTATGACCTTTGATTTAGAAGATATACATTATGCAGAACATTTTACTATAATTGCCAATATTCTATCCTAAGGTCTATTCTAATATTACCATTTCTAATGTCTATTTGACTTGATACCATACATAATATATATCTCATCTTCATTATACATACTCTTCATTGACTTTGTTCATTGAGTCTTCATTAATTCATCTGATCTTCGCATGCTATTTCAGAGTAAACTTTATTAATTCAAAATTTATGTTCAAGTACATAGTTCTACAGTACGAATAGACGAGTTGTCAGTTTTATAACGTTAAAAAGTTCTTTATAGTGTCAATAGTTTATACCTTGACTGTATTAGATACCTGTATCAAAAGATTACAGCGAATTGATTGGTTTGTAAGCCACGATGTTCGCAGTCTTTCTGTCTGTCGAGGGCTCTGAATGGCTGTAGTCGAAGGTGTACAATCCAATACAATCCGTGATAAAAGTGACTCTAACAGACAAAGCTAACGACTACTTACAAATTATGATACAAGTAAGGTGATTATTGCAGTCAAGGTATTAGAAAAAGTTCCTTATGTCGTGACATAGGTACTCGTGTAAGTTTTTCTTTATTTACATCTTCTAGTTTATCGGACCAACGACCGCCACGGGCCATGAGGTGCTTTGAAACTACAATCTGTGCGATGGAGATTTAAAGGTGTAAAAAAACTAATAATAAAAAAAAACACGTCATTTTGTGACTGGCAAGGGAAAGGTTTCCTTGTGAACAGTTCACGGTGCTGGCTTTCTTCATCATTTCAAACTAGAACTTTTACATAATGACGTCATTTCATTTAAAATAAATTGTTTTCAAAAAAAGTTATCGTAACAATGATATATTAAAGAAACAGAAATAGATTAAAAAATTTTTTTTTTTTTTTGCCACGGTAAAAATATTTCAGGCAGCTCATTCGTCATTTTTCATTCCAAAAAAGACTGATCGTGGTATAAATTTATACAACTAGTCAGCCAACAGCTAAAAATTAAATGTGTTTCCATTGGCCAGCAGATTATGATATAATGAAACTATGATGTTTATGACGGATTGTAATATGGAATTTTGGTATCCAACAGGCCAGCAGATTATGATATTATGAAACTATGATGTCCATGACAGATTGTAATATGGAACTTTGCTATCCAACAGCAACAGCCCAGTAGATTATGATGTTATGAAACTATGATGTCCATGACAGATTGTGATATGGAACTTTGTTATTTAACAGGCCAGCAGATTATTGATATTATGAAATTATGATGTCCATGACCAATTGTAGTATGGAACTTTGGTATTCAACAGGCCAGCAGATTATGATATTATGAAACTATGATGTCCATGACAGATTGTTATATGGAATTTTGATATTCAACAGGCCAGTAGATTATGATATTATGAAACTATGATGTCCATGACAGATTGGAACTTTGCTCTCCAACAGCTCAGCAGATTATGAAATAAAAATATGATATCCAGCGAGCTAAAAAGTATATGAATCTATGGTATCAAATCGGCTAACAAAGGTGTCAAACTACTAGTATCTAATATCATGATATGAAACTAGCTGATTGTTATATGAAACTTTCGTGCCCGACTAGCTAGCATAGTTGGAGTCCTTTGATCTGTACAATCCCCCGGCCATTCTCTGAACCAGATCGTTGGTATGCAAAAATAATCAACAAAACACATATCCTGCAGAACTAAGTTCTGGATACAGAAGACTATATTATGGTCCAAGTGTAATATGCTAGCTATTGGACACGATTTATTCACTTTCAACTACAGAAGACAGCTCTTGTACCAGTCTCACGATATAAGCTTTTCCAGATAAGAGAACTTCGTAAGGTTTATCTGAAATCATCGCTAATACTTTTCAATATTAAAGGGGCACACTAGTCTTGATTTGTTTCGGACAATCATCCGACAGCCTCAAACACATGAAATCTTTTGTTTAGCTAATCAGAAATAGTCTACAGAGCTTACCTTTGAAATTTGAGCCTTCAAATCCATGGGTATACATATTTATCCGTGTTTGAAAGTCATAATGTCTTAAGATATTATGAACGTCCCGCCATATTGGAAAATCAAAGAGTTATAAATAGACTACTGCGCAGGCCCACACTGATAAAACAAAAAGAAAGTACATGTAATAGCAATTGTAGATTTTGTCAACAGGACACACAATTTTCAGACTGACTGAAGACCCGCCGCGTACAGCACGGAAAAAAAATAAAAAGTGAAATTTTTGAGGTATATTTCAAGTTATTTTGCGATTTTCTTAGAGCTTGAGTATTTCTGAGGACTGTTTAAATGTAACAAAGGCCCAAAACGACCCCTAAAAATCAAGATTGTGCCCCTTTTACTAATTTTTAAAAATTATCCGAGAAATCGAGAATGTACCCCATTGAAGCATTAACTAGTACCCTGAGTACGCAGCGTAA